>CAWUFW010002869.1:1580000-2017267 GCA_963921515.1 Calotriton arnoldi
GCGAGTCAGTAAGAGTGGCATAGAGACCATCCAGAGCACCGCGAGCGGTGCCGGAGTACATTATTTTTGCATTACGAACTGCCTGAGTGTTGCATTACGAATTGCATTATTTTTGCATTACGAACTGCCTGATTGTTGCATTACGGATTGCATTATTTTTACATTACGAACTGCCTGATTGTTGCATTACGAATTGCATTACTTTTGCACTACGAACTGCCTGATTGTTGCATTACGCATTGCATTATTTTTACATTACAAAGTGCCTGATTCTTGCATTACGAACTGCATAGCATTGCATTAGGACTGCATTGGATCATCGAGAATTGCTCATTAACACTGCAAGAACCTACCAGTGCGTGCTGGCCTAATAACCGGCAAGGTGAAATATTACAAATACGCATATGTTGGATTTTTATCGTGTGGTCTCATTGTATATCTTTTTTTTATAAACATATAATTGTTTTTATGAAACTCGTGTGGAGTCCATTTGTGATGTTATCACTGTGTCACTGAGAGCGTGGATGCAAATACTTTACACATTTGCCTTGGAGATAAGCCTGGCTGCTCGTGCCAAGCTACCAGGGGGTGAGCAGGGGTTATCTAAAGGTGTGTTACTCCTTACCCTGACGTAGAAGCAAGGGTCCCTATTTGTACTAAGGTACCTACCTCAGCCAACTAGAGACCCCCAGGTCTAACATTGGTGGTCAGCGGTGTGGGATTGGAACGTGTATTTGCAAATTCACTCACAGTGATTGGTGTACATCACTAGCATAGCGCAGACCACGACGCAACCACATATTGTGTTTTGATTTTTGGTTCTATTTTTGAGCGACCTTTAAGCCACACATCATGTCTCAGAGGAGACAAGTAGCCAGTGAGGTTGCAGAATTGGAGTTCGACATTGAGGCATTGCTTACCTACAAAGTTGATCAATTGAGGCAATTCTGCAGAGCTTTGGGATGTCCCATGAGAAGTAGCGCCAAGAAGGAGGAGCTGCAAATGGCCTTGAGGGCCTGGTGGGAAGCCAAAGGGGCTCAGGAGACAGGTGATGCTGAGGTGGATGAGGATGACCCAGGGAATGGATTTGGTCCACAGGATTTGCCGGTGGAAGGACCAGCCTCAGGGGCTGGTATTAACCATTCAGGGAGGAGGTTTTCCCTAGAGGAGCTGGAGGAACACCAAAGGGTCAGAGAGCATGAGTTGGAGGTTTTAAAACTTAAGGCTCAAGCAGAAGAGAAAAAGCTGCTCATTGAAAGTGAAAAGCGAGCAGAGGAGAGCAAGAACGCTCTCGCCTTGGAAGAGAAGAAGATTCTCTTGGCTCATGAGTTAAGCATGAGGGAACTGGACCTTAAGGCTAAACAGGCGGAGTCCAGTTCGAATGGTGGCAGCCCACAACCAGTGCCAGCGGGTACATTCCCAAAGACTTAGTGCGAGATTACCAAAGGGTGATGATATTTATGCGTGGTTCACGGCATATGAGATTGCACTGAGGATGAATGAGGTGCCTGAGAAGCATTGGCGGGCGGGCCTATGGAAATACTTTGAGGCTTCTGGGAGGGATGTTTTACCACCTTTAGAGAGGGCGGGAACCCTGACCTACGCCAATATGAAGGAGGCTTTATGCCTCAGGTATGGGCTCACTCCTGAACAGTACCGGCAGAAATTCAGGAACTTCAAGAAACTGGAATCCAGTACTTGGGTGGAGTGTGTGAATGCGTACACGCGTGCACTGGATGGTTGGATGAAGGGCAGCAAGGTAACTGATTTTAAGGGCTTATGCGATTTAATTAGTTGGGAGCACTTGAGTAGTCTGTGTGTTCCAGAGCTGCGCCAGCATCTTTTGGACAGTAAGCTGACTGATCCCGGTAAGCTTGCTGAAGAGGCGGACCGCTGGACCAGCACCATGGTCCACAAGGGGATTGGAGGTACCACTACCAAAGGTGTACAGGGTCCCCCGCAGAAGGTGGGGGAGAACAAGGGTAACCACAAGGAGTTCTCTAAAGGGCCCCAAAGTAGTTCCCAGGCGAAAGGGTCTCAGTCCCCCAAGGCTAAGAGGCCCTGGTCCCCTAAGGGCAAGCAGGACCACAGAGGTCCTCCTACTTGTTACTTCTGTAAAGAGGTGGGTCACATTGCCCCAAGAAACCACCTGCACCCACTGGTGCCCCAACACCGGGTTTAGTGAGTGTAGCGTTGGGGGAGGAATTGAGTCCTTGGAATGGGGAGGAGCAAGCGGTTATGACCCTGGTCTCATTAGGAGATCGAGAGATGGTCCAGGAAGCCTCTCTGCCTGAGAATACTAAGAAGTACAGGCAGTGGGTGACCATCAATGGAAAGAGGGTGGAGGCTCTGAGAGACACCAGAGCCAGTTTGACATCTGTCAGGTGTCAGTGGGTGTCTGAAGAGCAGGTAATTCCCAATGTACTTCACCCTGTAGTTGCAGCAGACAACTCCGTGCGCCTCTGCAAGGTGGCGCTAGTTCCTTTTGAGTGGGGGGGGGTCTCAGGTTCCTTGAAGGTCGTTTTAAGTCCGTCCATGCCTGTAGACTGTCTGCTGGGGAATGACCTGGAGAGTTCCCCCTGGAAGGAGGTGGAGCTCCAGGCACATTTGGAGATGTTGGGTCTGCCTGAGTGGGCTTGTGTGACCACTCGGTCTATTGCAGCCAGTAAAAGGGTTCAAGAGGACCTGGAGCCTGAAACAGTGGCCCAGGTGCCTGCCTTAAGGAGAAGAGGCAGGGGGCGCGGGAAACCGGCCCCCACGGTTCCCATGGTCCAGGAGGAGGCAAACCTTGAGGGGGATGCCCTAGAGCCTACGGGGGATCAAGTAGCTGAACTGGGGGACCTACCTGAGCTGACTGAATGGCAGCAGGAGGGAGGGCCCTCCAGGGAGGAATTCTGTGAGGAGCAGAAGAAGTGCCCTTCTCTTGTAGGTTTGCGGCAACAGGCAGCAAACCAGGCAGCAGGTGATCAGTCCGGGTCACATTTGATTTACTGGGAGAATGATCTCCTATATAGCGAGCCTAAGGTTGCTAAGCCTGGGTCAGCCCGTGTGCTGGTGGTACCCCAGCGCTTCAGAGCCTTCCTACTGGGGTTGGCTCATGATGTGCCTTTAGCAGGACATTTGTGGCAGGACAAGACCTTTGAAAGGCTTGTCACCCACTTCTACTGGCCTCAAATGCGCAAGAGTTCTGATACTCATTGCAGGACCTGTCAGACTTGCCAGGCAAGTGGTAAGAGTGGGAGGAAGCGCAAGGCTCCTCTCCAACCTTTCCCTGTAGTCAGCACCCCCTTTGAAAGGGTGGGCATTGACATCGTGAGGCCTCAGGATCCCAAGACCGCCATGGGCAACTGGTTCATCCTGGTCTTGGTGGACCATGCCACCCGGTACCCGGAAGCCATCCCTCTCCGGACGGTGACAGCCCCCGTGGTGGGCCGTGCACTGATGGGGATTTTCTCCCGCGTGGGATTCCCCAGAGAGGTGGTGTCCGACCGGGGTACTAATTTCATATCTAGGTATATGAAATCTCTGTGGAAGGAGTGCGGTGTAACCTATAAGTTCACCACGCCTTTCCACCCTCAGGGTAACGGTCTGGTTGAGAGATTTAACCGGACCTTGAAGGGCATGATTATGGGTCTTGAGGAACCCATGAGGCGTAAGTGGGACGTCCTCTTACCATGACTGCTGTTTGCTTATAGAGAAGTGCCACAGAAGTCCTTAGGGTTCAGTCCCTTTGAGCTGCTGTATGGGCACCCGGTAAGAGGACCCTTGAGTTTGGTGAAGGAGGGCTGGGAGAAGGCTCCTAGTAAACCCCCCCAGGATGTATATAGCTACATGCTGGCCTTCAGGAACCAAACTAGGCGTTTCCGGCAACTCGCTCAGGCGACTCTGGAAGCCAGCCAGGAAGAAATGAAACGGTGGTACGACCAGAATGCCACTCTGGTCGAGTTTCAACCTGGGCAAAAAGTGTGGGTGATGGCCCCAGTGGAGCCCTGCGCGCTCCAGGATAAGTGGACTGGGCCGTATGAGGTGGTGGAGCGCAGGAGCGAAGTGACCTACCTGGTTGACTTACAGTCTCCTAGGAACCCTCTGAGGGTTCTCCACGTGAACCGCCTCAAACCCCACTTTGAGAGGTCTGATCTGACCATGCTCTTGGCTACCGATGACGGGGCGGAGGAGGAGAGTGACCCTCTTCCTGACCTCCTGTCAGCCAAGGAGAAGGACGGGTAAGTGGATGGGGTGAACCTCTCTCCTACCCTGACCTCAGAACAGCAGAGGGACTGCCGCCAAGTATTGGGTCAGTTCACCTCCCTGTTCTCCCTGACCCCAGGAGTCACCCATTGGTGCATCCATGATGTGGACACTGGAGACAGCCTGCCTGTAAAACAAAATTTTTACAGAGTAGCTGATAAGGTCAGGGCCAGCATCAAGGAGGAGGTTTCCAAGATGCTGGCGCTAGGGGTGATTGAGCCATCCAGCAGCCCCTGGGCTAGCCCAGTGGTCCTTGTGCCAAAAGCTGCTGCGCCCGGTGCCACCCCAGTACTTCGGTTCTGTGTGGATTACCGTGGGCTCAATGCGGTCACCAAGACTGACGCTCACCCCATCCCCAGAGCTGATGAGCTCGTGGATCGGCTGGGAGCTGCCTGGTACCTCAGCACATTTGACTTGACGTCTGGGTATTGGCAGGTTGCCTTGACTGAGGGAGCCAAGGAGAGGTCAGCGCTCTCAATGCCAGAGGGGCACTACCAGTTCAGAGTTATGCCCTTTGGGTTGAAGAACGCCCCTGCCACCTTCCAGAGACTGGTTAACCAGTTGCTGTGTGGGCTGGAGGAATTCAGCGCCGCCTACCTGGATGACATTGCGGTGTTCAGCTCCAGTTGGGAGGAACATTTGCAACACCTCTGCGAAGTGTTGAAGGCCCTGCAGAGGGCAGGCCTAACTATCAAGGCAAGTAAGTGCCAGATAGGGCAGGGTTCTGTGGTGTACCTAGGACACCAGGTAGGGAGCGGCCAGGTGGCACCCCTACAGGCAAAAATTGATACCATCCTGGCTTGGGAACCCCCTAAGACCCAGACAGGAGTGAGGGCCTTTTTAGGACTCACTGGGTATTACAGACGATTTGTGAAGGGGTATGGCACCATTGTTGCCCCCTTGACAGAACTGACTTCAAAGAGACAGCCCAAGAAGGTGATCTGGACTGATGCCTGCCAGACCGCTTTTGATGCCCTGAAAACTGCCATGTGCACGGCGCCCGTGCTCAAGGCGCCTGATTTCTCCAAAGAGTATGTGGTGCAGACAGATGCTTCAGAGCATGGTGTGGGAGCAGTACTCTCACAATTGAACGACGAGGGCTTGGACCAACCCTTAGCTGTCATTAGCAGGAGGCTACTTCCCAGGAAACAGAGGTGGAGTGCAATTGAAAGGGAAGCTTTTGCTGTGGTCTGGGCGCTGAAGAAGCTGAGGCCCTACCTGTTTGGGACTCACTTCCTGGTTCAGACCGACCACAGGCCCCTCAGATGGTTGATGCAGATGAGGGGTGAGAACCCAAAACTGTTGATGTGGTCCATCACCCTACAGGGAATGGACTTCACAGTGGAACACCGACCTGGCACAGAACACGCCAACGCTGATGGTCTGTCCAGATTTTTCCGCCTTAGTGATGAGAACTCCCATGAGGGTGGGTAGTTCTTCCCACTTTTCGGCTGGAGGGGACACGTGTTAGACCTGGCATCTCTTGGCGTGGTTACCCCTGACTTTTTGCCTCTACCTCCTCTATTTTTGATGCTATGATGGATTTCGTTTTATTGGCTTAGATGCTTTGGGCACTTTGCCACTGCTGATCAGTGTCAAAGTGCAAGTGCTCCCTGTGTAACGTGTAATGGTAATTGGTTGTCCATAATTGGTATGTTTGCCTTACTAGTAAAGTCCCTAGTAAAGTGCACTATGTGTGCCAGGGCTGGTAATGCAAATGCTACTGGTGGGCCTGCAGCACTAATTGTGCCACCCACACAAGTAGCCCTAAAGAGAGAACTCAGGCCTGCCACTGCAGTGCCTGCGTGCAGTTTGCTAAACTGCCATGTTGTCCTGACAAGTGCACCCACTTGCCAGGCCTTACCCTTCCCTTTCCATGCACATCAGACACCCCTATAGTAGGCCCAAGGTACCCCCCTGGGCAGGGTGCAGTGTTTGTGAAAGGTAGGACATGTACTGAGGTGTGTACCATGTCCTAACAGTGAAATACTCTCCATTTCGTTTTTCACTGTTGCAAGGCCATCTTGCCCATAGGACAGAATGGGGAAGGCTGTGTAATATGTTTCCAGCCTATCTTCCCAAAGGTTTAAGATGGAGAGGTGAAGTTTAGTGTGCCTGAGCTCACAATTTAATAACTCATCTTTTTGTGAAGGTGGTTTTTGAATTGTGTGTTTAGAAACCACGCTTTTAGAAGTGGCTGGTTTTTTTGTTCTAACAATTCTGTGTGCCCTGCCTGGTTGTGGATTGACTGTCTGGATCTGTATGTGATAGGATCTGGGAAATGTCTTGACCCAGGGAGGGAAGGTAAGACAGCAACAGGCTGACCTGCATCTGGAGTGTAGGGGGGAGGAGTAGCCCCTGGAGGTGAAGAGGCCTGGGCTGCTGCCATAAAACAAAGGCTCCAGCTCCTGCTGAGTGATTGAAGATCCAGATCCCCACTATCAAAGGAAGAAGGTGTCACTGGCAGGGAGACACCCAGAACTGGTTTGGACAGGGGTCAGTGCCCCCTGAACACAAAGACTTCAAAGACATTTAGGGGTATAATTATGAGAGCTGAAACCCCTGGACTTTAGACTGAAATCCCTATTGGAAAAGGATTGAACCTACTTGGTGCTCAAGAGGAACCTCTGCCAAAGAAGAACAGCTGAAGAGACTGAAGAAAAGGACTGACCCTTGCTGTGTGTTCTGAGGCTGACCTGCAGTTTGCTGGTTTGACTAAGGAGAAGACAAGGGACTTTGCTGTGTGCTGTGTCCTCCTGCTTGTGAGGACTTTGCTGTGTGCTGTGTCCTGAAGTAGCGTGCCTCCAATGGCCCGAGGAGAGCTGGCTCCCTGTTGTGGAAACTCAGGAACATAAAAGTTTCCAAGTGTGTCTCAGCGGCGCTGTGTGCGTGTGCTTTTTGCAGCCTGAGACCTTCAGGAGGATTGCCCTGTGATGATGTGCACCCGGAATCCAAGTGAGTCTCAGCGACGCTGTGTGCGTGTGCTTCGTGCAGCCTGAGACCTTCGGGAGGATTGCCCTGTGATCGTGTGCACCCGGAGTCTAAGTGAGTCTCAGCGACGCTGTGTGGGTGTGCTTCGTGCAGCCTGAGACCTTCGTGAGGATTGCCCTGTGATCGTGTGCACCCGGAGTTCAAGTGAGTCTCAGCGACGCTGTGTGCATGTGCCCTGTTGCAGCCAGAGACCTTCGTGAGAAATTGCCCCGTGACTGTGTGTCCCGGAGCAGTCTTGTTCTCTGCTTCGATCGACAGCGTGGACAGAACTGCTGTGATCGTCATTGCCATCGGCCCGGACCGACATCCCCAGAGGAGCTGTGGGAATTCACAGCCGCCGGACCGAGCCTGCCTTTGCCAAGGAGAGACCTCGAACCATCATCATTGTCGGGGGTCCGAGTTCCACTGCCCAAGATCAACGAAGTCGCACCGGAGGCCCAAGCCGCAAGGAGAAGAGAGGAGAGTGAGATCGCACCCCCTGGGTAACGCTCAGCGAGCGTGCGTGTGTCTCCGCCTGGGGCGGGGTGCGGGCTCCGAGAGAAACGCTCTCAGCCTTTCCCATCTTTGCAGTGCGAGCCCCGCTCAAGTCCGTATCGCGGCCCGTACTTGCCGAGGAGTGGCAGTACTGGGGCCGGAGTGTGGAGCTGCACTTTGTTTACCATCGTAACAGTGTTGGGGGCATATTTTGGCAGTAGCTGACCGCGAGTCAGTAGGAGTGGCATAGAGACCGTCCAGAGCACCGCGAGCGGTGCCGGAGTACATTATTTTTGCATTACGAACTGCCTGATTGTTGCATTACGAATTGCATTATTTTTGCATTACGAACTGCCTGATTGTTGCATTACGGATTGCATTATTTTTGCATTACCAACTGCCTGATTGTTGCATTACGAATTGCATTACTTTTGCATTACGAACTGCCTGATTGTTGCATTACGCATTGCATTATTTTTACATTACAAAGTGCCTGATTCTTGCATTACGAACTGCATAGCATTGCATTAGGACTGCATTGGATCATAAAGAATTGCTCATTAACACTGCAAGAACCTACCAGTGCGTGCTGGCCTAATAACCGACACGTGAAATATTACAAATACGCATATGTTGGATTTTTATCGTGTGGTCTCATCGTATATCTTTTTTTTATAAACATATAATTGTTTTTATGAAACTCGTGTGGAGTCCATTTGTGGTGTTATCACTGTGTCACTAGAGCGTGGATGCAAATACTTTACACATTTGCCTTGGAGATAAGCCTGGCTGCTCATGCCAAGCTACCAGGGGGTGAGCAGGGGTTATCTAAAGGTGTGTCCCTCCTTACCCTGACGTAGAAGCAAGGGTCCCTATTTGGACTAAGGTACCTACCTCAGCCAACTAGAGACCCCCAGGTCTAACACCGACCAAATGTGCATCGTCCATTCACATTGCTGGCGGACATGGAGGATGAGGACATCATACATAAATTCCGTTTGGATCGACCTACCCTTCAGGAGCTATGTGGTCAGTTGGAGCCCCATCTGAGGCCTCGCAGGACCTATCCAACTGCTTTGACACCAACATGTAAGGTGATGGCGGCCCTGCATTTCTTTGCAACTGGTTCGTTCCAGTACACGGTGTCCAGCGCAGGTGGGATGTCTCAACCAACGTTCAGCATGGTGCTACGTGATGTCCTGTCCGCCATGATGACATACAAGGACCACTACATCCATTTTCCCAGGAGACAAGAATTGGCAGCTGTGAAGGGTGATTTCTATGACCTTGCCCATAACCCTAATGTTGTTGGCGCCATTGACTGCACACATGTTGGCCTGGTTCCACCACAGGCACGTGAGCACATCTACAGGAACAGGAAGCATTTCCATTCCGTTAATGTGCAAGTGGTATGCCAGGCGGATATGATAATCTCCCATGTCTGTGCCAGATTTCCAGGATCAGCCCATGACTCCTACATCCTGCGTAACAGCATCGTACCACAGCTGATGGCAAATCTTCTTCCGGAGCGTGCGTGGATTGTGGGTGAGTTCGCAGAGTCAAGTAGTGTGCTGTATGTGTGACATGCTGTCCTCAGCCACAGTTATATTACAAAATTGGTCTGTGTATCTCACACCTAGGTGACTATGCATATCCCAACCGGCCTTGGCTGCTGAGCCCACTGCGGAATCCCAGGACCCCGGGTGAAGTCCGCTACAATGAGGCCCATGGGAGGACACATCATGTGGTGGAGCGTACATTTGGTCTTATTAAGTCTAGATTCTGGTGTCTGGACAAGAGCGGAGGTGCACTACTCTACTCTCCCCAAAAGGTGTGTCAGATCGTAGTTGCATGCTGCATGCTCCACATCCTGGCCTTGCGCAAGGAGATCCCCCTGCTCCTGGACGATGATGAGCAGCAGATGCCCCCCCTGCAAACCCACACATGTCCAGTGACGAGGATGGTGGAGAGGAGGAAGGTGTCGACCTGCATCAACAGCTCATCAACCACTACTTCCCTTGAGTGTGAGTGACATTGTACAACAGTGCCATTGTCTGCTGTCTTTGATGGTAGTGTAAAGGCCTAGAGGAGCTTTTTGACTGCTGCCTGTTGTTGGCTCTATGCTGATGGCTTTTGTTTGTGGCACAGGGTAGTCATGGCCAGCCACATGATGTCTATGTTGATATTGTTTCTCATTGTAATGTGTGCTGGTTTGTGTACCTTGATAACTAGTGTTGTGTACTGGCTGTGATGCCATCACCTGACAAGTAAATGTCGTTCTCTTGTGTCTTTCTAGGTCCCTTCAGCCTCTCAATGCCTCGTCACAATCAGAGCTTCTGGTACATTGGAATCAGAGTCAACATTGTACATACTGTGATAAACATTGAGCTGACACAAAGACATAGGGGCCGATTCTGATTACGGCCGGAAATCTCTCCGACCGAGCCGGACCCGGAGAGAATTCCGACCGAATCGGACCCTAGCAGTCCGACCGGACGAGTACGATGCATTCGCATGCTATCGGACTCGAGTCGGTCGGACTCCCATTGAAGTCAATGGGAGCCGGTCGTACAACGCGTACGCGGGCTCCCATTGACTCAATGGGTGCGAGGCGAACAAGGGCGCCCCTACAGCGGGTACGCGTCCATGCGCATCGCGGCGTACATGCACAGGTAGGGGGGACCCATGGGTCCCCCTGTGTGCGACTCGCGCGCCTACGCGTACAGGGGGGTCCGACGCGGACCCCCAAAGTCCGGCACCGACAGCTTTTTCGAGCCGGACGGCGCGGGTCGGTCGGACTGCTCGCGGCGCGCATCGTACTTACCCGGCCGGGAAACGTCTCCATAGCGCGGTGCGAGTCGTGTCCATGCGAGTCGGTCGGAGCGTGTTGAAGCCGCGTTCGAGTCGGTCGGCGATTTCGCGGGAGCTTGCATCGTACTCGCTCGGCCGGACCCGCGTACGATTCGGTCGGGAAACAGGGCTCCGAATCGGATCCGGTGAATCCGAATCCGATTCGGAGCACTACCGGCCGAGATCGGAATCGGCCCCATAGGTGTGTAAAGAGTGTTTATTTACAATGAGTGTTTGTGACAGACAAGTGATGTTTTCCAAAACAGGTGCTAAGTGAATTAATGAGTTGAAAGTGACGGTAAATGAGACAATAGAGTAGTCACCACATTGATGTAGTGACCCAGTCCAACAGACACCTGCCATCGACATGGCAGTGTGGGTAAGGATAGTCAACAAAGTCAATGTGAAGGGGATCAGAGGTGCCATCATGGCTGGCTGTGCGACTGGCGCTCGGATGGTGCTTTGCCACGTGTTCCTCCCGTGGTGTTTCTCAGACGGCCCCTTTTGCGTTTTACAGGGGGGCCACTGCTGCGGGCTCAGCGGTGTCTGAGGAGTCATCCTGTTGCAGCTCACCCCTCTCTGTGGCCGCAGCTGAGGTGGTGGGAGTATCATCCTGCTGGCCACTGGAGGGGGGTTGAGCTGTCCTTTGGGCTGCATGACTGTCCCTCAGAACACCCACGAGCTGGCCCATGAGGTGCACGATTTGGCCCATACGCGTGTCTATGGACCTCACCAGCAGGCGGAGCTCACGCACTTCTTCCACGACCTGGCCCATCTGTCCCTGGCTTTGTTCGTATGCCCCAAGGACTCTGGCGATGTTGGCCAGGGCTTCGGTCCCAGTGTTCTCACGAATTTGGCCACCAGTTGCCCTCTCACCAGCCCTGCTGTCCCAGACCTGTGGCGTTGCCACTCGACGCACCCGCAGACTCGTTCTGCCCTCCTCTGATTGTGTGATGGTGTTGGTAACCACTAAGGCAGGGAGAGTGTTGCAGGCAGCACTGGTGTTGGTGGTGGTTGAGGCCGCACAGGTCGTTGCAGCAGGGGTCAGCGCGGTTGTTGTTGCTGAGGTGGTGGTGGTGGGGACAGTGGGGGCCTGGGATGTGGTGCCGCCTGACAGTCTGGATGGGCCAGGTTCGGGCTCCTCATCCGAGAAACGTAGGGAGTCTGCATCCGAGAGTCCATGTTCTGGGGAGGGAGACTGGCTCTGTAGGTCAGTGTTGTCTTCTGCAGCGGTCAAATGTTGATCTCCTGTTGAACAGAGGTGAAATGGCCATTGAAGTGCACCCCACAAGCTTGGTGTTAGACGTTTGGATGTTACATGTGACACACCACACAGTTTACATTGATATCACTTTGTATGGCTGCAAGGTACTGCACATCATGACATGATGTGGAGGTATCTACATTACTTGTCTATGGTGTGACATGTAAATAGATGGTTTAAACAAAAAAGTTATGAGGTGGGAGTGAGGGCGCTAATGTGTGTAGATGAGGGTGTAAGTAAGTGAATCTAAAATAGGGTTGGGAGTACTACCGATAACAATTTTAATCAAGGAGTCTCCTACCCTAACTAAAAACAAAAAACTATAAGGCGCTGTGCTGAATATTATGCCTCAGATCATGGTGCTCTTATAGATGGTAGGTCAACATGTTTCACGCCTCTTGGATATTCTATGGGCGATTCGTCAGGACCGGGGTGAAATTCTATCTACAACTTTAAAGCAAGTGACGTGGTTACACACTCACATCACCATATGACTCAATAGTCAAATACCTGGTTATACAGGAACTACCCCAAATTCAAGGAATGTCCAGGTATCACAGTACCCGGTAGGTTCACACACAAGGAGTTCCTCATGTGTTGTATGCCTGTAGCACGTCGTCTGTACACCTACCCACTGCTACCGGGTCCTTGATTAAAATTGTTATCGGTAGTACTCCCAACCCTATTTTAGATTCACTTACTTACACCCTCATCTACACACATTAGCGCCCTCACTCCCACCTCACCCATCGGCAATTGGAAAAAGATCTCCGAGAAAGTGCCCCTACTATAGGGAGCCCGTCGGGTATTGCACCTGCCGACCCGACGAGGAGCAGCCCGATGATGAAGCATGACACCTGAGAAGGTGTGTGAGGGCAATATAATCCAATCATATGGATTCCCAACTGTGAACCTTTAGGGTCCAGTTATTCTCCTCTTCCTTCGTTTATTTTTTGGCCTACATCTTGTAGGAACAGCATAACTTTTTTGTTTAAACCGTGTCTCTGGGCCCTTATGCTGGACCTCCTTAAAATAGCCCACTGTCCCTTTCTCTTGATCATCACATGTAAATAGATACCATGTTCCACATACAGATTGTGTGTTTACAAGGACATGTCGTCGTCTAACGACTTGCAGCACATCAACTTTATGTGATGCGTCTTTTTGGTTTGCTCTGCATGGAAGACGTTAGATCCGAGCAAGAACTGGCCATTGTAATCTTATGCATGCCCTTGTCATGTAATGTACTTTGCTTCCTTTTAACAACTAACCATGCATGTTTTGTGTTCATATGGGCCTTCATGCTCTGCCACCATGGCACCTACACATAGCATTCAGTGCTGTGCATGATTGTGCCCTGACTTTCTTCAACATGTGACTTGGTGGTTCAAACTTTAATTTCTGTGACAGTTACATACGCTTAGCTGTCTGCACACTGGAAGTGGCTATTGGATCTATGCCAAGTTGGGTGACATGTGAGGGCTGGTGGGGTCATATGGCTCCATGCTTTTTGGGAGGAATGACAGGGTGCATGCACTGTCTACCTACCTGACCTGTGACACAGTTGAGGGGAATTGCTGCCACATGGTTGTGGGTGTGGGGGGGAGTGTTCCATCCTGCAGAGCTTTGGGACAATGGTGCCTGGTGGGAGTTGTGGTGCTGGCTTCACACCCACAAACACCCCTCCCTGTTAAGATGGCTACCTACCTGTAATTTTGAAGGAAGCAATGCAATGGCTGACACATGGTTGTGGGTGTGGGGAGTGCTCCATCCTGCTCAGGGGTGGGACAAGGGTGCCTGGTGGGAGTTGTAGTGCTGGCTTCCCACCCACAAACACCCCTCCCTGTTAAGATGGCTACCCACCTGCAAGTTTGAAGAGAGCAATGCAATGGCTGACACATGGTTGTGGGTGTGGGGGGGAGTGCTCCATCCTGCTCAGGGGTGGAACAAGGGTGCCTGGTGGGAGTTGTAGTGCTGGCTTCCCACCCACAAACACCTCTCCCTGTTAAGATGGCTACCTACCTGTAAGTTTGAAGAGAGCAATGCAATGGCTGACACATGGTTGTGGGTGTGGGGGGGAGTGTTCCATCCTGCTGAGCTGTGGGACAAGGGGGCCTGGTGGGAGTAGTAGTGCTGGCTTCCCACCCACAAACACCACCTCCCTGTTAAGATGGCTACCTACCTGTGAGTTTGAAGAGAGCAATGCAATGGCTGACACATGGTTGTGGGTGTGGGGGGGAGTGCTCCATCCTGTTCAGGGGTGGGACAAGGGTGCCTGGTGGGAGTTGTAATGCTGGCTGCCTGTACACATGCCCCCATGGAAATGTTGCTACCTACCTTTGGGGTGAATCAGAGGTAGTAAATGTTAGATCTGTGAGACATGTGTTGGGGAGAGTGTGGTGCACATGGGTGCTTTTGGGCCTAGGAGGTGTTGCTTTGTAATTGTGCAAGACAGTACATAGCAGTGTAATGATAGCCATTTGTTGGTACTTACCAGCCTCCACTCCCCCGGGTATTCCTGTGAGACTCTCTGGATGCAGTCTGGCAAGCACCTTCTCCTCCCATACGGTGAATGTTCATAGTGGAATGGGAGGGACACCGCCAGTCCTCTGAGCCAGCTTCCGGTTCTTGTTGTTACGCTCTTTCACCTTGGTCTTGAGGTCATTCCACCTCTTCCTGATCTCCTTCTGGGTGCGCGGGATGGTCCCTACTGCATTGACCTTGTTGACTATCCTTGCCCACATTTGATTTCTGGTGGCTAATGGTGTCTGTTGGACCAGGTTTCCAAACAAATGTGGTTCGACTCTGATTACCTCATCTACCATCACTGACAACTCATTGTCAGTGAATTTGGGCATTTTCTTCTGTACCATGGTGTGTGATGTGCAAATGGGTTAAAGGTGCAGGTGTGAAGGTGGTGGTGGTGATGTGTGTGGTTGTGATGGTGTGATGTGTGCAGATTTGCCTCTCCTTTGTGCTGTGGGTTTGGGCCCTTCAGTCAGTTGTGGAGTTGTGCAAAGGATTCTGGTCAGGGAAGGGGCTGGTTTTATACTCAGCTATGTGGGTGGGTCAAAATGGAGTATTCATGTCAAGTGTGTTGTGTGGGTTGACCTGGGATTTGTATTTTTTACTTGCCATGGGAATGTGTAATTGGGGTACGTTAGGTGTTTTTTGTGGCTGAGCCAGATTACTGGCCATACTTGGTGGCCTTGTTGTGTGGTTGTTTTCGACCGCCATTACTCTTCCCGAGGGACCGCGGCAGTCAGAATACAACAGCCCTTCCGCCGGCTCTCCCATTCATCGATGGTTGCGATCGCAGCGGTCAGAAACAACTGATCGTTACGCTGTCACCGCCATCGTATCGTAATTTCACGTGCGGTCAATCAGCTGGCTTGCGGCGGTTTTGGGTCTTTCCGCATCAAATCAGACCGCCGCGGACGGATTTTCACCCGCTCTGCACGCTCCCGGCGGACTTTTGTGGATTCCGCCCGCCGCGGTCTGTTTACTCTGGCGGTTCATCCTAATCTGACCGGTGGTTTTCCAGCGGTACATGCGGACGGTTAATTACCGCTACCACGGCGGTTGGAATGCTTTTCCGACCGCCATCGTAATCGGCCCCTAAGTGTTGAATATGCAACAAACAGTTCATTCGCATACCAAATAAAAAAACGTATTGCATTGGCCTACGTACCAGTTACTGACGTGGCCGAACATTACAACCTATTAATAGAAAGTCCTTACTACCAGCAACACAAACAAAAATTAAGTCCCCTCCTAGACTATTTTGAAGATACGTGGGTGGGAAGACTCCATAGATCAGGACATAGGAGACAACCCAAATACCAAATTCCATGGTGGAATGTATACCTTAGCACATTAAACCAAGAGGCAAAAACAAACAATGCTGTTGAAGGTTGGCATAATGCCTTCCAAGCAACAACAAGACGAGGTCCACCTACACTACACAAACTCCTACTCTCCCTCCAAAAAGAACAGCACTACCAACAGCTAAGAATGGAGCAATCTGTAACACAAATCAGGCCTAAACTATCCAAACAAACTAAACAAATGTTTGAATACCTACAACATCAAGTCAGACTATACCTAACAACAAGAGGCCTAGAATACTTAGCAATGATTGCCAAAAGCCTACTCTAAATTATCAATAAAGTTTAAAATATATAATACTTTGCTGTAAAAATAATTAAAATGCATACAAATAATTTCTATATTTTCAAAAATTAATTAATTGGTCTGATATATTTCTATTAAAACAATAAAAATATATATAGACATATTAATTGAATTTATGAAAATATAAACAACAATAAAAGTAACTCTCTTAGCATTTCCCTCCCACAATAAATAATTAAATTAACTTACCGTTTCTGTAGCTGGAGATAGAAAATCCCAAATTTTGTAGAACAATCCAGGTACCTCAAAATCCAAATAGGACGAAAAAGTACCCCCCAAAAAATGTAAAAATACTACTGTTCCAAAAGTAATCCTCCGTTCGTAAATCCACCAACGATAAACCATAAAAAACCCGAAAAAGTGTTTTAAAAAAAGAAACGCTCCATAAAAACCCCAAAAATTAAGGAAGTGTTAAATAATTATTAGTTACTTTAACTAATATACACTTCCTTAATAAAAAAAACGCAATCTTCTCGTATCCGCCACTTCTATCGACCAAAACCTGTAAAAAACACACAAACATTCCCACCCACACAAATATACACATAATACACAGTATAACACTATTACAAACATTATACATACATTATTCAAACATATTCTAACCTATTTTACGTTTTCTAAAGGAGGCCTAACAAAAAAAAACGAAACATACATCGCTAAAATCCTAACTTACAAACCAAAATCGCCACAACTACAAAAACCTAACACTACACACAATAAGTACAACCTAACTACCTTCAAACTTAATTTAAAATGTAGTTAAAATAAAGAAAAGTAATCTTACCTTCCTCGAAGCGACGCAGCTCCCAACCGCAAGCCTGTCCCCTTCGAAATAACCCAAAACAAACGCGAGCGGTTATGAAATACAAACACCAAACAAATATGGCAGCTTTTAAACATATAAAATAAATGTATTTTATTAATAAAAATGTTATTATGTTATATATAAGTTACTTAAATGTGTAATTAAAATACTACAATATATTACTTATATGTTTCTATTTATTTAACATTTTTCCATCATTGTAAAATTATAATAATAAATATTATTAAACATATAATATTTATTATTATAATTCCTTATATTTACAAGTTATATACGTGTATTAAAAACATGTAATATTTTTTTCAATGTTTAAAAAATGTCAACTTTATAAAAAAAATAAAAAATTAAACCATGTAATAGTTAATAATATTAATATTTTATATATTAATAATATGAATTAAAATTTATTATTATTTGTTCAAAAATGTTACAAGGTATAAAATTAAAAATGTATTAACAAAATATAGAAACACTTATATTTTTAAAATATCTACAGTATATGTAACTAAAAAACAAATGTTCAAAATACAAAATTAAAATGAACAACTGTTATTAATAATTATATTATTTTCTCAAATGCTTCTAAACAAATGTAAAAGTACATAATTTAATATTACAAAGTTCACATAAGTGTATTAAAAAATGTACCAATGTTAAAAAATATTGTTTACATATTTATCAAAATATACATACGTACAAAATATTTTGTGTGTGTAAAATAAATATAATTTTGTCCCTATATCTCTTGTTTTATATTATACAATAAATAAACATCAATAAAAAAATTAAGGGGCACATTACGATACCCGGCGTAAAAAAATCCGCCAGGCATGGAAGCGGCAAAAATCCGCCCGCACACACCGCCTGAACACCGACCACGCCATTATGAGTACACAAACTGAAAACCGCCATCGGCGGAAAAATCATACAAAATACCGCCCGCCATCGTCCGAGTCGGAGTCAAACCGCCCGCCACGGACGGAAACACGCACGACAACACAAAACCGCCCGCCCTCACGGCCGACACACCGCACGTGAAATTACGATCGCACCGCCATGAGCGCGGAAAACAACAAAAATACCGCCCGCCAGCGCAAACAACGCCGATGAGAATCGACACGGCAGAAGCCATGGCGCCCACGTACCTGCACAGAAACCATCCGCACACAAAACCAATAGCACACAACATGGCCAACAAGTCCACACAGCAAGGCACGCACAAATACACAAGCACAGTACACATCCCGAAAACACCCCCCGGACAAACAAAAAATACAAAGGCCAGAACCCCAGACACAACACACCTGAAAACAACAGACCATGAGGACACACCCACATAGGTGAGTACAAAAGCAGCACTCCCACAGACCACAACCCCTTGCTACATTGCAAACCAGAGAGGAGAGGAGAGGACACAGTGACACAGCAAGGACAGCAGCACACCACAGAAACGCACACATCACAACCACCACCACCACCACCAAACACCGGCACCACAAACCCCCTGCACATTACACAACACACACCGCACCAGCACCACAAACACCATGGCACCACAAAGGATGCCCAAGTTCACGCCCATGGAGCTGACGGTCATGGTCGACGAGATCATCAAGGTGTACCCACAAATCTATGGGAACATGGTCCAGCACACACCACTAGCCACCAGAAACAGAATGTGGACCCGGATCGTAGACCAGGTCAATGCAGTCGGGACCCTGCCCAGGAACAGAACCGAGATAAACAAACGTTGGAATGACGTAAAGAGCCTGGTCAAGAAGAAGGAGGGCAAAAACAGAGAGCTGGCTGCCGTCACTGGCGGAGGGAATCCCGCGCTCTTTAAGACCTTCAAAGCGTGGGAGGAGAAGGTGCGAGTCGTAATCCATCCGGAGATCCTCGCCGGATTAGCAGGGGGAGTGGAGGCTGGTAAGTACAAACTAATGTATACCAGCACACCGCTATGTACACACATGCGCAACCACCATGCCACAGCTCCCAGGGACAAACACCCCCATGTCCAGCACACAATACACAACACATCACACGCACATGCAACAGACACTACCACACACAGGCCAAACCGAACAACTGTAAGATGCGTGGGGACATGTGTACACTAAGCCAGCCACGTAACCACCAACAGGTCCCCAAATATGCCAGAAGCGCCACAACGAGCACCCACCACACCCATGTGTCCGCCACAGCTGCACTAACCGACAAGTAACAGGTAAGTGGCAGGAACACAAAGTGCAGTGGGTGGGACGGTGGACAGCTGAAGTACAACACCCACCAGGCCCCCACTCCCACAGACCAGCAAGGTGGAGCACTCCCCACACCCATGTGTCAGGCACAGCTGCACCAACCGACAAGTAACAGGTAAGTGGCAGGAACACAAAGTGCAGTGGGTGGGACGGTGGACAGCCCAAGTACAACACACACCAGGCCCCAGTCCCACAGCACAGCAAGGAGGAGCATCCCCCACACCCCACACCCACGTGTCAGCCACCGCAGTGCACAACGACAGCCGAAAGGCAGACATCCCGGTCCACAGCAATCGGTGTCAGTGGGTGTACAGCCACCCCCACGACCCACTACACCCCCCACCCCCACAGACCTGCAACATGGAGCACCCCCGCTAAGAGCCATGTGGCATCCAGTACAGTGCACGCACGAACAACTTGCAGGTGGGAAACTGGACAGGGCTGGATTACTGGAGGCATGAGGACCATAACACCACCAACACATGGGACATGTCACGTAGCACACGGACACGCAGCACCGCCCACCGTCACGAACAAGTGAACAATGTGCACACGGACATGAACAGCAGACTCACACCCCACATGACCCATCACAGACATAGCAACACCCAAGGAGCCACGTCTGCATGCACAAGCCACACAGAATATAGTCCCACACGGCAGCCACTGTGCAACTCATCACACACAACCGAAACACCATTGAAGTCCTGTCCATGTAGCCCCTACTGCCTGTCAACCACACACCCCACAACTACGCCTATGTAAGACAAACAACACTAGACGCAACAGAGCGGAACAACAGAAATGCACACGAACACCACTGAACCCATCAAACACACAGACACACCATGCACATACAACATACCATCCATCCCATCCGTCAGCCCCAGTCTCATGAAAGGCATGTCATCCGCACAGCTGCCACACATACAGCAGTCACGCTAAGACACATGCCCATGACCAACCATGTGCCAGAAGTCAATTAAGCGCACGACACACTGTGAGCAACAACACACAACATGGGCCACACCCCCCGAGCACTGCAGTGATGCACATGGCACAGGGCAGCACGCACACCAAGGAGATGGGACAACTGCAATACGTTGGCTGGCACACAACTATCACTCACTCATAACGATGCGTCCAATGCCATGTCCAGTAACCACAACAGACAGCAAATATGCAGGGCATGTCAGGCATGCACACACCTCAGACCATGCACTGTCATGCTGCCACAACACATGTCACGTTCGGCACCCATGGCTCACAGCATGTACCCCAAAAGCATATACCCTCCCAAATGCGAATCTGGGGCATGGCCCCCATGTTGCCATATGCGTTCCTAAGCGTTCCATTTGAACTCCAAAAGCAAAGTACAAACCAGACCCAGGATGGGCCAGGAGCCCGCATACACCAGAGTCACAATGAGTAGGGGCAAAGCAACACACCCATCGGCATGGCCAATCCGTCCCATGCCACATGTGCACAGCACACAGTCCCATTGCCTAGCACACACACCTACAGATGCCATAGCCACACACTCGCCTCCGGGAAACCCATGTACGAGATTGCACGAACTGCCAATGTCAGACGACTAATACATACTTCGCTAGGTGCAACACAATAACAAATCTCATTCTCTCCACAGGTGACGAACTGCTGGACGCTGGGGATGGAGACAGCAGCCAGCACAGCCAGCCTACAAGCCCCCAACGAGGACACACGGATCTGGAGGATCTGTCCACCTCTTCGGACACGGACCACCAAGCTGGCCCATCTGGCGTGGCAGGGCCCAGCCGCTCCCCAGGACCCCTCCTACCCACCAACCCATCATCCAGGGATGCTGAACAGTCCCAGTCCCCTGCTGCCACTGTCGTTGCGGCCACACCCACGGTCATTGCGGCCACTACCACTGCCGCAACCGCCACCATCGCCGCACCGACCACCACCGCCTCCACCACCACCACGTCTTCGCTGGCACCAGCCCCAGCGCAGGTGGTGGCCCGGCCGACTGGATCCACCCTGGGAGCCACAGCGAGGACCGTGGTGAGCAATGTGGCTAGTGGGCAGGCCGGTGGCAGCAGGACTGGTAGGAGGAGCAGGGTCAGGGAAACGCCAGCCTCCCCTGGGAGCCATGCCCTGCCTCAAATGGACAGAGTCCTTGGGGCCTATGAAGAGGCCCAAGGACAATGGGCCAGGTCTGCTACTGACACGCGGGAGGTGCTGGGGGTGCTGAGGTCCATGGACGCCCATATGGGCCAATTCGTGTCCCGTATGGACCAACTCGTGGACCTCATGGGCCAGCTGGTGGTGGCGGTGGGGTCACAGGCAAGGCCAGCAACACCACCTCCGCCACCACCTGCTAGGGCGCAGGCTCGGGCAGCAGTGTCCACTTCCCCTGCGTCCACAGCCAGTGAGCACACCTCACCCACCACCAGCAGGTCGCCACCACACACCCCCTCCCAAACGTGGAAGGGGCCGTCCGAAGAGGAAACAGATCTCCCGGGAGGACTTCGCACGCTCCAGTCGCAAGTGAGGCAGCCAGCCAGCCTTCCGCCAGCCTTCCTTGACCAGCCACTGCATTGACTTGCTCTACGATCCCACTCCACACAGCCATCTGGATGGCATGTGTGTGTTGGACTATGGACATAGAACCAGTGGGTACACCCTGATCATCACGCAGCCATGACCGACAGCTCATTGTCACTGCACGCACCACTTTTGTCATCACCTTACACACAATCACATGTCACAGTTTGTAATAAATGCACCTTTTTCACTAACTGCTGTTTGTGCCCTGTGTCTTTATTGTACGGAATACAACGGCCACCTTGGGCGGAAAGGCACCTGATGCGTGGCATGGAAATGGAATCCGGAGGGCCTGTAGGGACCTAGGGGTGGGAGACAGAACAGGAGCACATTCAATGAGTGTGTCACACACCCATCACACAGTACATGTCAACAACTACAAGCAATGTACACACATCGCACAGAGCAATAGGGCACAATGCCACAGCCACCAACAGTGGCATACTACCCTGGCCATGGAGCGTTGACACACTGCACGCAGTGAACATACGGCCACCCTGACACAGCACACACACACCTGCATAGATACAGACACATCATCCGTCGTACATGGACACTCACCGTCAAGTGAAGTAGCGGGCGATGAGCTGCTGGCGCACATTCCCAGCTTCCTCCTCTCCGCTGTCCACCTCACTCGAGCTGTCCTGGTCTGCGGGCTGGGGCCCTGGTTGATCTCCGTCATCCACAATGAGGGGGATCTGCTTCCGAATGGCCAGATTGTGCAGCATGCAGCACGCCACCACTATCTGGCACACCTTCTGTGGGGAGTACGCCAGTGCACCCTCGGTGCGGTCCAGGCACCTGAACCTGGACTTGAGGAGGCCAAAGGTACGCTCGACCACACGTCTGGTCCTCCCATGTGCCTCATTGTATCGATCGTCTGCTGGGGTGCGAGGATTCCTCAATGGACTGAGCAGCCATGCCCCATTCGGATACGCAGAGTCACCTGGGTGTGAGGGACACAGAGAACCGTTGCTATTCCAACTGGACAGGGGACAGCATCGCACAACCAGCACGCTACACCACTCCACATACTCACCGACAATACAGCCACGATCCTGTTGCAGATTGGCCATCAGTCGTGGCAAGATGCTGTTGCGCATTATGTGTGCGTCATGGGCCGAGCCTGGAAACTTTGCACACACGTGGGTGATCACCATGTCCGCAAGGCACACCACTTGCACATTCAGGGAGTGCGTGTGCTTCCTGTTGCGGTACAGGTGCTCAGTGGCCTGTGGTGGAACAAGGCCAACATGAGTGCAGTCAATGGCTCCCACGACGTGTGGGATTCTGCCAAGGGCATAGAATGCACCCTTCACTGCCGCCAATTCACGAGCCCTGGGGAATCTGATGTACCTGTTCCGGCACAGCATCATGGCTGCCAGTACATCCCTCAGCACCTTGCTGAACATGGGCTGGGACATCCCTCCTCCACTGCCCACTGTGTGCTGGAATGACCCAGTGGCGAAGAAATGCATGGCGGCCATCACCTTAGCCGTGGGGGTGACAGCAGTCGGATACACCCTGCGGGGACGGAGATGGGGCTCTAACATGGCACACAGTCGATGCAGAGTTGGCCTGTCCAGCCGAAACTTCCTGATTACCTCTGTATCGTCCATGTCCGCCAGCAATTGGTATGGGCGGTCAATGTTCGGTCTCCGCCTGGGTTAAATGGCAGAGGACACATGTCAAAGCAACACGGCACATAGCAATTTCGCATACACATCACTGACATGACTGAGCAAGCACATGAGCCACAGCCCAGCTGTCAAGCTGGGACGGCACGGCCACAATACACTTACACAGGTCTCCCAACAATGGCAATGGCAAGTGAGACATACCACTGCCATGTGCATGCACATGGGGATCTAGGCCCCAATGACTTGCGGGGCGTGCTGATGGGGACTGACTGCATATTCGTCAAGCGGCAACGCCACGGCAACATGAGTGTCTGCTGAGCATGGTACTGCTTCCGAGGCTGGATGAGTATGGCACACGACGACGACGATGTGGGCACGGGCTGAGCGGCCAATACAAGTGGGACCTGTGGCACGAGGGGATATGAGACAGTAGTAGGTGTCAGCACTGCACCCTATGTACAGCACTGTACGGATCACAGCTCCCGAAACATTGACTGGTGTCCACATTGACAGCCCCATGCCAAGACGGCTGTGTGCTTGCAGTCACACGTCACAGGTGAGAGGTTACATTGCACGTGCCAGGTGGCAGTCGTACATAGTGGGAGCTGGCATGTGTGTGCATGTGTCTCCTGTTCAGGATCCACCAGATGGGCGCTGACTCTGTACTGACCATTGGACACAGCATGTTCCGTGGAAGGCTTGTGTGTGTGGGATGGTGGCACTGGATGTGCCTCCGTTGGGGGGCCATGCACAGGGCGGGTACGTCGATGATTGCGCATTGTTGGTCACGGTGGGTGCACCAGCTAAGA
Source organism: Calotriton arnoldi (assembly GCA_963921515.1). Classification (NCBI taxonomy): domain Eukaryota; kingdom Metazoa; phylum Chordata; class Amphibia; order Caudata; family Salamandridae; genus Calotriton; species Calotriton arnoldi. The sequence goes on from CAWUFW010002869.1 coordinate 1,604,150, forward strand.
TGTGTTGCCCTGTGTTCAATTCCTATGTCCGCATGATGATGGACTGTGGATGTGGGCAGACTACACATTGGTCGATGTGCTGTCTATATGCATGTGCCTTCACACCAGGCACAGCTGCCCCTGCACATGTGACCCCTGCTGGACTCGCTGCTGGGTCTGTGGAGCTGATGCACCTTCTGCGCGTGGGGCGGACAGCTCTCCTCACTTCCCTCATTGCGCATGTCATGTCTTTGCCGCAGGTGACATGGATCATGGAGGGCCCACATGTACGCGTGGGTAGGCTACACATGATTGTTCACTGGTCGCCACCCCCAGTCAGTGTTTCGAATGGGAAGGTTGTCGTGCTGGTGGTATGTTCGATGTGGCGGATGGGCGGGCCTAGGTGCGGGCTTACATTCCGGACATGGGGGGTAGTTGGATTGGCGACTAGTTGCAGTACACACGGGACACGTCTCTTCCTTTCCACATCTGGGTCATCCCTTGTACTAACTGACAGTGATACAGTCATCTTCGCCCCAGCCCTCATGTCCTCCCCTCGCCCCCCAATATGCATGCTCACCTGCGAGGCTAGCGCTTGCACAGGCAGCCCCAAGCTTGCACCAGAGAGGGCAAGGAGTGTATGTGTGGGTCCAGTTGCACGAGTGGGCTGTCTCAGGGTATGATGTGTGGCGGGACGCCGTCCACCTGCGTGGTGCCCCAAATGGAGACCCGGCCTGCATGGACTATGCATCACAGTCTTCGCCTTCCGGATCCGCCACCTGCGACACCCAGTGGCTGTGGCTGCCCTTGCGGCCATGCCGCGTCCGTCTGTGGCTGATGGCCCACACATTCACTCTTTGGCCTCTCTGGGGAGGGCTCAGGGGTGGTGGCGCACGCGCTTGCACTTAGTCGCAATGGCATGTGTCGTGGTTGGTATGATGGGCAATGGATGGGATGGTGCGAGCCACCTCCCGTGACGTCAGTGCTGCTCGTGCTGTGGTGCGTCCCCCTACACTTCCATTTGACTTTTTGCCATGCTGGACGTTGAGGTTCTATTGCCTGCGTGATATGACCAGGAGGAGCGCGAGGAGACCTCTCACACACCATGCTCCACTGCCATCCCGTGCCCTGTATCGCCTGTGCGGATTGACTATGTTGGGGTTACACCTGGTCGACTGGGGCTGTGTGTGCCTTGTCAAGGGGCATGGCGGGCGCACAACAGGATCCAGCTCGTCCACAGAGGGTGGGCTGAGGTGCGCCTGGTACCGCTTGTACGTGTGCCCGGCTGCTGTGCACACACGTGTTCACTCCCCCGACAGGTGTCCTCTCACAATGCCCAGGGAAGCGGTGGTGTACTGTTCATGAGCTCTCCCAACACGGCGTGCTCCAACTTGGCATGTGCGCATCTACCCGTCGCACCCACCCACCTGAGCACTGCGTCCATACGACTTCACACGACACATGTGTGTCTTCCACAGTAGTGCTACTCATTTGCGTTGACATCCAATACCAGTGGACTACATGGTCATGTCACGACTGCCGTGTACTTCACATACTCTCATCCTCTCTCATTCGTACTTGTGAAATGAGTCAGCGGAGACAGTTCTGGTTTCAAACATTATATTGAGTCTTCTGTCCTCTGTGATGCAGTATAGTGGACACTACTGGCAGCGGAATACATATTGAGGATATACTGAGCATGATTACAAATGGGATAGGGTGTGGGGTTACATCTGCTTGGCCAAGGCTGTGCTAATGTACATTTACGTATAGCTGCGGAGCTGCGGACTTTGACACAGACGGTATACATGTAGCCTACCAGACCGCTCGGCATCATGGGCACAGTCCATCTCAGTTCCATGTGACAGGTTTGCTGCGGTTGTTCCTCATGCACGCGTGCATGTGAGATGACATCAGGGCATGTGCTTGCGTGCATGCAGCGGCGTGCCACTTGTTGTTGCACTGTGGTGGTTACTGGACATGTCACAGTCACTGGGGTCGTGTTGTTGTTGTATGCACTTGTCGTCCATGCAAAGGTCCTGGTATGGGATTCCCGGGGCGGGGGTGGGAGGGGTGCAGCACCCACAGACTCCAGGCGACCTATTCATGTCCACTGAGCGGTGTGTGTGTCCATGTGCGCTGGATCCATGTCGTGTCCTGGTTGTTCGTGCAGTTCCGTCCATGTGGGTGCGATGCACAGAGCCCATGCCACTGCCTCCCACGATGCATGCGGTGTTCCTGGATGTGATGGGGAACAGTGTGCATGTCCCGGTCATATCCGATGTCATGGCGATGTCGTTGATGGTGTGGTTACAGTTGCCGGTCGTTTGGTATGGCTGTTGTGGTGGTGACTGGCCAGTCCGTGCGGAAGCTGAGCATGGGTGCGGGGTTGGACTTCATAGGTCACTCGGGGAACCTGCGTTGTGGTCCGACGTATTTACAGGTTGTCAGGTATGCGATGCCGTCCAGCAGGGCTTCCATGTCATTGGTGGTGTACATGTTTGCCAGCCAATGAAGCGGATGGTGGCTGTCAAGGTGTTGTTCGTAGGTTGTCCCTTGGAGGACCATGATGGGGCATGCTGGGTGACATTCGATGTAGCTGTTCTCGATGATCCGTCGTGTGGAGGCACAGTGGTTCCATTTCAGTGCGCGTGCGATGTTGGCCACATACGCCATGCCCCCATAGGCAGAGCAGGCCCTGTCGTGTGCGTCCAGAGGGAGGAGTAGTGGTAGCAGGTCCGCCTTCAGACATGCCGGGTTGGAGAGGCATATCTCGACGGGATGCTGGTAGGGACACCTCCGACAGTAGAAGACGGGCATGACGCAGCTGAACAATGTGATGCGGTAAGTCAGTCGGTAACTTACGTTCAGCAGGGACAGGAGATCGCATCCCAATGTATGTATCGTGCTGGTTTGGTACAGCTTGAGCTCTTCGGCGTAGTTGGGTAGGTGTGTTGCGGTTGCCATTTCGCAGCGGTGCGTTGTGGTGGCGTGCTCCGGCTGTGTGTGCAGTCTGCAATGTGCACACTCCGGGGTTGCTGTGAGCTCTGTGTAGTCGTGGGGAGACAGGACTTGTGTTCTGTTGGCTTGTTTGGAGGACACGGGCCCTCTTCCCACATGCTTCTCAGACAGTTCAAGGTCAGTGCTGTGTGACTCCTTCCAATTAACTTGCATGTGGCCGACATGGGGGAGTGTTTTCTTCTTTCTTCCCCGTCCGTTGTGTGCTTCTGTGATATGCGCTATCTGCCCTGTGGTCGGTCTCCTCGGCATGCCTGTGTTGGTCTATTCTTGGACAATGGCTGTATTCACCGGCTTCTGTCGTAGGGCTGTGGTTTCGGTGTTGGAATGGAAGGTCATTCAGTGCTGTCTGCTCTCCCTTGTGTGGGCGGCAGGCTGCCTTCCGCTCTGCGTTGGGCCTTGTGTGTGGATGTAATTCTTGGGCCACCTGTTGTCGGTCACCGGGCTCTTTGGTGTTCCGTTTCATGTGTCTTGTTCATATGTGCAGGGTGGTATGGGTTTTTCAGTGTGGTACTGGCGTTCCTCTTCCCGAAGGGGCCCTGCTTCTCCTAGTTGGTGTTGCCGCCGCTGTGTGCTTCGCCATGTTTGTTACACTGGGGTGTGTCCTGCTGTTGCGTGACTTCACTGACATGTGTGCGTCGGTTGTGTGGCGTTGGGTGTTGTCCGTGAATTGGGCGTTGGGGACATGTCTGTGGCAGGCCTGTCACGTGTCATGTGCGTTCGGGGTGGGGCTGATGTGTGTGCTGCTTGGTTGTGTCCCTGTGTCTGTGTGCGACGCATGCATGGCGCTGCGGTTGGCCTCTGCGTTGTGCGCATGTGTGGCGGCGTCATCGGCGCTTTGGGGCCGTGACGGGGTGGTTGGTTCCTAGTCCCAGGTGGTGTGTACACATGTGTTCCGCGATGTTGGGATTTGGCCTGTGTGTCATATGTGGATGCAATGGTGGATGTGTAGTGTGCACGCGCTGGTGGGGGGTTGTCCGCTTTTTCCGCCCTTGCACTGTGTGCGCTGTTTCCGTGCACTTGTTGTGTGTGTGCCTACCTGCGTCTCCGCGGTACGTTGCGTCCTTGGTGGTGCATCAGCAGAAGCATGGGAAGGGCCTGCAGTGCTGGATTCATGCCCGGGTGCCGCTTCTTCGTTGTCCGTGCTCTGCGTCCGTGTTTCCGCCTCTCTTTCACGTGCGGTGTCTCTTTGCCGTGGGAGCCGTTTGTTTGCGGCATCGTAATTTATGCGCCGGGCGGGACGTGTTTCGTCGGACGGTGTGTGTCAGTTGTGCTGCGCCGCTACGTGTGCGGGCGCACTTTGATGGCGGACGGTGTTGCTGGCTTGCCGGCGGTGTTTGGCCTGCTTTTCGCATCGTAATTGGGCGGGCGTGTGGACTGCTGCGTGCCGGCGGTAACTGGTGGTTTTTGCATCCGCCAGCACGGCGGTAGTGCTTCCGCCCGCCATCGTAATGGGCCCCTAAATGTCTATTTTTTGTGTATCATTTTATTAATATTGAATTTAATGTTAAAAATAATGTTTTAATTAAATGTACTGTATTAAATAATATTTTTAAGTAACTTTCTATCTAAAGTTATATTTTTTCATTTCTAACTATGTCAAAATTAAAATACATTAGTACTACAAACTATATTAATTGTTTATGGTTACATAATATACATACATATCTAAATTACTAATACCACTCCAATCAGTATTAATTCTGAGTAGGTGCTGGACACTAAACTAAATTAATTCACTATTCCCACTCCAATTAATATTAATTTAGGGTAGGTGCTGGACACTAAACTTAATTCATTTACTATTCCCACTCCAATTAGTATTAATTCTGGGTAGGTGCTGGACACTAAACTAAATTAATTTACTATTCCCACTCCAGTTAGTATTTATTCTGGGTAGGTGCTGGACACTAAAATAATTCATTTACTATTCCTACTACAGTTAGCATTTAATCTTGTTAGGTGCTGGACACTAAACTTAATTAATTTACTATTCCCACTCCAGTTAACATTAAATCAGGGTAGATGCTGGACACTAAACTTAATTCATTTACTATTCCCACTCCAGTTAGTATTTATTTTGGGTAGGTGCTGGACACTAAACTTAATTGATTTACTATTCCCACTCCAATTAGTATTAATTCAGGGTAGGTGGAGGACACTAAACTTAATTAATTTACTATTCCCACTCCAGTTAGTATTAATCCTGGGTAGGTGCTGGACACTAAACTAAATTAATTAACTATTCCCACTTCAATTAGTATTAATTCAGGGTAGGTGCTGGACACTAAACTTAATTAATTTACTATTCCCACTCCAGTTAGTATTTATTCTGGATAGGTGCTGGACACTAAACTTAATTCATTTACTATTCCCACTCCAGTTAGCATTTAATCTGGGTAGGTGCTGGACACTAAACTTAATTCATTTACTATTCTGACTCCAGTTAACATTAAATCAGGGTAGGTGCTGGACACTAAACTTAATTCATTTACTATTCCCACTCCAGTTAGTATTTAATCTGGGTAGGTGCTGGACACTAAACTTAATTAATTTACTATTCCCACTCCAGTTAACATTAAATCAGGGTAGGTGCTGGACACTAAACTTAATTAATTTACTATTCCCACTCCATTTAGTATTTATTCTGGGTAGGTGCTGCACACTAAACTTAAATAATTTACTATTCCCACTCCAGTTAGGATTAATTCAGGATAGGTGCTGGACACTAAACTTAATTAATTTACTATTCCCACTACAGTTAGTATTAATTCAGGGTAGGTGCTGGACACTAAACTTAATTAATTTACTATTCCCACTCCAGTTAGTATTAATTCAGGGTAGGTGCTGGACACTAAACGTAATTAATTTACTATTCCCACTCCAGTTAGTATTACTTCTGGGTAGGCTCTGAACACTAGATTAAATTCATTTACTATTCTTACTCCACTTAGCATTTAATCTGGGTGGGTGCTGGACACTAAACTTAATTAATTTACTATTCCCACTCCAGTTCACATTAAATCAGGGTAGGTGCTGTACACTAAATTTAATTAATTTACTATTCCCACTCTAGTTAGTATTTATTCTGGGTAGGTGCTGCACACTAAACTAAATTAATTGACTATTCCCACTCCAGTTAGTATTTATTCTGGGTAGGTGCTGCACACTAAACTTAAATAATTTACTATTCCCACTCCAGTTAGAATTAATTCAGGGTAGGTGCTGGACACTAAACTTAATTAATTTACAATTCCCACTCCAGTTAGTATTAATTCTGGGTAGGTGCTGGACACTAAACGTAATTCATTTACTATTCCCACTCCAATTAGCATTTAATCTGGGTAGGCGCTGAACAGTAAACTTAATTAATTTACTATTCCTACTCCAGTTAACATTAAATCAGGGTAGGTGCTGGACACTAAACTTAAATAATTTACTATTCCCACTCCAATTAGGATTAATTCTGGGTAGGTGCTGGACACTAAACTTAATTAATTTACTATTCCCAATCCAGTTACCATTTTATCTGGGTAGGTGCTGGACACTAAACTTAATTAATTTACTACACCCACTCTAATTACTTTAAAGTCAAATAATTAGCCAAACACTAAACATATCTAATTTTCTAAACACAATACAAATAATATAATATCACTAACTGTACTCTACATTACAATTTAATTATTTAATTATTGCTATAAATATTTAGTACAGTATATATTATATATATATATATATATTTTAATATTATACAATAGTTAAAAAATATATATATTTTTAATAATATTTGTTTATAAATATAATTTACATTTCAATAATATTTAACTTATATACTAAACATAATACTTCATTTTAAAATAATAGATTTTTGACTATTTCATACATTTATATTTTATATTACAAATTACAAATTAATACATATTTAGATATATTGCTAGCATATTTTCATAATTTAATGTATAAATTAATATTGTACATTATTAATACTGCATTATTTAACCTTGTAATTTATAAATATTAATAATAATAAATTAAACATTAAATATTATTTATGTAAAAATATACACTACAAACACATATTATATAATTTTTTTTGCTTTTTTAGCATACAATTAAATTTAAAATATTGTAAAAAGTTTTTAAAACACTCACCAAAATTATACCCTATAAACACAACTTTAAAATACAAAAACAATAATTTCTAAATTCACCAAAAACATTCTAAATTCAAACATATTTATTTGTATTTATTAAATATTTAATTTAACATTTTTAAAACACTCCCACACTTATCCCCTATAAACCCAACATCCAACTACTAAAACAATATTTTCTAAATTCGAAAATATATTTTCTAAACTATAATTTTACATTTCGAATTTATTATAAATTTAATTCAATTGTTTTCAAACACTCCCCACCCTTATCCCCTATAAACCCAATATTCCACTCCAAAAACAATATTTTCTAAATTTAAAAATATATTTTCCAAATTATAATTTTAAATTTTGAATTTATTCAAAATTAAATTCTATTGTTTTTAAACACTCCCCACCCTTATCCCCTATAAACCCAACATCCCGCTCCTAAAACAATATTTACTAAATTTGAAAATAGACTTTCTAAATTCAAATTTTTAATTTCGAATTTATTACAAATTTATTTAAATTTTTATAAAACACTCCCCACCCTTATCCCCTATAAACCCAACATCCCGCTCCTAAAACAATACGTACTAAATTCAAAAATATATTTTCTAAATTATAATTTTATAATTGGGGTTTATTACAAATTTAATTCAATTATTTTAAAACACTCCCCACCCTTATCCCCTATAAACCCAACATCCCGCTCCTAAAAAATATTATACAAATTTTATTTTTTATTACATTAACTAACTATTATACTCAAAACAAACTTTTAAAAAATTAAAATATAGTACAATAACGATATTTTGACACAATGATATTTTTACAATCAACATTACATACTTCGATATTTTTAACAACACTTACAATCGATATTTTTAACATCGATATACATAACATCGATATTTAATGCTATTGATGTACTAAACTCGATATTTATGTATATCGATATTAAAACATCGATATTATGTCTACTTACCCGCAGGGCTACCGCGAGCTCCATTGCAGCACCACTGAGCCAAATGCAGGACAGCCTTAGAAAAAAGAGAGAAGTAAGAAGTGGGAAACGGCAATCCAGAGCCCTATTGTGACAAGGATGACAAATCTTAAAACCCCTGAAAACAATTGTGAAAAATCTACACATAGAATAAAAGCACAAATGGTGGGTTGTAAGGAACTGGATTATTTGTTGAGGGGGTGAGAACCCACCTGAAATAACAATCAGGCTCTTTATCAGGGTGAAACACTAATGTCACTAAATAAACCGGTGCTTAACCCCCTGGTAGCTTGGCACAAAAGCAGTCAGGCTAAACTTAAAGGAAATGTGTAAAGTATTTATGCAGTACTCAAACAGAAATAAAGTAAAAACACAACACAAGAAAAATCCCAAACCAATTTATAAAACTAGATAACATTGTAATAAATTAAATGACACCAAAACAACAAAAAACCAACAATAAGTCCTTGGGTCATTTGTCTAGCTGCTCCCAAACCGAAATTAAACAGTGTATGTTATTATATTGTGAACCAGTGTTTTCCTATGGGAGATCCAGACTTTCTACAGTGAAACCGACTCTGGAGGTTTTTCACAGCCGGGACTTGTAAAACATGAAATATACATGTCTTGCTGTTTAAATACCATGCACCCTGCCCTGTGGGCATTTAGGGCCTACCATAGTACTTATTAGAACTGGGGTTTCTGGTTGTCAGAATATGCACCCTGTACAAACAGGACCCTCCTCACTAGTCAGGGTAAGCTAGATACACACTAAAAGATAACCTGTGCTCACCTTCTGGTAACCTGGCACAGAACAGTCAGGCTTTTTTAAAGAGGCAATGTGTAGAGTATTTGTGCCACACACACACACACACACACACACACACACACACACACACACACACACACACACACACACACACAGCACAATGAAAACACCACAAAAATACTCTACACAAGGTTAGAATACTAGATTGTATTTTTACAAGTAAAACAAGGTCAAGATGACAAAAATCCAATAGGTAGTACTGGAGATGCAGGCCGACCGCGATGGAGGGCAGGCCGGCTCAGGACTCATGCATGTCCCGCTGTAAATGTACCTTGGATGGAGTAAGCATCGACATTGAAGAATCGCTGCATCAGTTTCGATCCGCACAGACGATGAAGGCTTCATCGACAAACTCCTTTATGATGCAGGCATTGTGTCGTTGTTGAGCCGCGCTGTCTGTTGTCGTCGAGCCGTGTAGTCCGTCGAAGCGATGTCATTGATCAGCTACTACATCGGCATCAAAGGGCAATGAGCTGGTTCTGATCAGCGCAAAGTCATCATTGCGTCAATTTTGATGGTTCTGTGCAGCAAAAATCACCTTTCAAGGGCCAGGGACTGGATAGGCACCACTTGGCAGGGCAGGACTCACAGATGGCAGAGTCCAGGTGCTGTTGCGGGATTTGAAGGAAGTCTTTGATGGCCCGGAGATCAGCTGGCAACAGGGCAGCACAGCAAAGCAGAAAAGCAGTTCTTCCAAAGCAGCAGCCAAGCACAGTGGCAATCCTTGTAGCACAGCAGTTTTAATCCTGGCAGAGTACTTCACAGGTTCAGTAGTGTACTGTCTTGGTATGGTCAGAGGCCCAGTACTTCCCAGGTGTGCCTTTGAAGTGGGGGTTACTTCAAAACAGGCCCTTGAAGTGAAAAGCTCTGCTTTTCTTCCCAGCCCTGGCTCCAGACTATCAGTAGGGGGTAATCAACCCTTTCTGTGGGAAACAGGACACTGCCTATTCAGGTGTAAGTGTCAGCTCTCCCCTCTGTTCCCGCCCAGGAAGAGTTATCAGAATGCAGATGAGTACAGATGAGTTCTCTGTCACACCCACACTTCCTATGTTTGTGGCTGTCTAGAGGGAATGCACAAGGTGTAGCTGTCACCCACTCCAGACGTGTTTTGGAGTCAGGCTGCAAGGCACACAGAATAGAAAAAGCAGAGAAATGTCCACTTTCTAAAAGTTTGTAACCTAAAGGTGGCTTGGGTCCTTACGCTAACTAGATTGGACCGCTTAAATATTGTATACATACACAAGGTATCTAGATAGCATTATTTAACAACAACAAAAAAAAATCGACACGCAACCTATGAGGAAGCACGCAGAGTGAATTAGGAGAGAACAAACAATTACAGGTGGAGCACACATAACAAGGCTGGACGTCCTAACAAGCCAAAGAATTGAATAGATACAGGAAATGGATGGACTAGAAAAACATTTGTCGCTCCTCCCTTGATGATTTGCTCACGACTGTCACTGAGGACCATTGCAGCCTTCCACACTCTCAATACATTGACGCTGACATGACCACGTCCAGGTCCTGATGAGAACCCCTCAACAAGTTGGGATTTGAAACGCGTTGACCCCAGCTCTTGGGAAAAGGCACCCACAGGGTGTGCTGGGAGAGATTTTTGGACTAAGACCACTCTCCAATTGACATCACCTTAAAAACTTGAATTCCCAGAGCCACAGACACTGGCAGGATACAATAGACATTTCTCGAAAAAGCTTAATTTTCCGCCTAGTGTTTCTGAATGTAATAAGGGACTGGTCTTATATGTCTTGTCAATGAAGAAGTCGTTAAGTTTTGATATGTCATTTTTGTTTATTTATCTGTTTGTTCGTTATGCAGTTTTCATTGTGTCTATAAATATGTTGCAAAATTATGGGGCCGATTCCGATCTCGGCTGGTAGGGCTCCGAATCGGATTCGGCTTAACCGGATCCGATTCGGAGCCCTATTTCCCGACCGATTCGTACGCGCGTCCGGGCGAGCGAGTACGATGCGAAATCGCCGACCGACTCGTCCGGGCGTCCCGACCGCTCCGACCGACTCGTACCCGGGTCTAACCGCACCGACCGACTCGCTCGGACTCGACTCGCACCGCGCAATGGAGACGTTCCCCGGCCGGGTGAGTACAATGCGCGCCGCGAGCAGTCTGACCGAGCCGCGCACTCCGGCTCGAAAGAGCAGTCGGAGCCGTACTTTGGGGGTCCGTGTCGGACCCCCCTGTATGCGTAGCCACGCGAGTCGCACACAGGGGGGACCCATGGGTCCCCCCTACCTGTGCGTATACGGTGCGAGTCGCTTCGCCGCGTACCCACTGTAGGGGGCGCCCTTGTCCGCCTCGCACCCATTGAGTCAATGGGAGCACGCGTACGCGTTGTACGACAGGCTCCCATTGACTTCAATGGGAGTCCGACCGACTCGAGTCCGATGGCATACGTGCGCATCGTACTCGTTCGGTCGGGCTGCACGGGTCCGATTCGGTCGGAAATCTCTCCGGGTCCGGCTCGGTCGGAGAGATTTCCGGCCCGAATCGGAATCGGCCCCTATGTGTTGCCCTTCGTGATGACATGACCAAAATGCCATAATCTTGTTTTTCTGAATAATATAAATAGAAGAGAAATAAAATACACGGGCTTTTGAATTAAGGACATTTAGCTTGTTTATTGTACAAACCTTTTTGTTAAATAATGCTATCTAGATACCTTGGGGTCGATTCCGATTCGGGCCGGAAAACGTACCGACCGACTCGGTTCGGGAATTTAGTCCGACCGACACTTACCGGGGCTGCCCGATCCGCCTAGTACGATGAAATGCATGCGAATTACGACCGACTCGTACAGAACACAAGCCGAACGACCGAACCGCACGGAAACCAGCCATCCGGCCGGGAAACAACGCGAATCGAACCGACCGACACACACCAGGAATGAACCCGAACGAAACGTACCCACGAACTCCGACCCGCGCAGTACGATGCAGTGCATGGGAAACCAGACCGAGTCGTACGGAGCTCAAGCCGTACGACCGACACGCATACAAAACAGTGAGCCGAAGCAACCCAATACTCCGTGACCGACGCGTACGCCGCACATGAAACCCAGCAGAAACACAGCGTGAACGACTCGGAGAAGCTCGCATGAGACAACTGCAGCGTCCGACTCGGTTAGAAGAACGTCTCCTACATGCACAAAAAGTACAAAGGAAAAAATACAAAAAAAAGGGCCAAACAAGCAATTACAAAGCCAATAAATACTGGGGGGGAAACATGGAACAAAGACACACCCACAACTCCACCCATATAAAGGCCACAAATCCCTACCATGATCCTTTGCAAATTCATCTGACCTTCCAGCGCAGAACACCATCAGACAGCAACCACAGACACACTCACAGCTCATCCATCACACAAGCCACACACCATCAGCACCTCAACAAATAGCACCCTCACATACACCCAGCAAAACCTACACTCACACACCCTCACTTGCACACCCACACACACATCAATCACCACCACCACCCATCACCATGCCCCCAAAGAAGAATCCAAAGTTCCTAGACAGTGAATTGGAAGTCCTGGTAGATGAGATCCTCAGGGTAGAGCCACAGCTGTTTGGTACATTGGTCCAACAGACCCCCATGTCGCAGAAAACCAAGATGTGGGAGAGGATCATCGACAGGGTGAACGCACAATCACCATGTCTGCGCACAAAGGAAGACATCCAGAACAGGTGGTATGATGTGCGCAGGAGGGTCAAGGACCTACTAAAGAAGGATTACGCCTTGAGCCAACACACCGGCAGTGGCCCTCCTGCCAAACCAGTATACCTCAGGCCCTGGGAGGAGAAGGTGCGGGCCATCCTACCACCAGTGAGCGTATATGGACTATCAAACATCCCAGAGCCTGGTGAGTACACAACCAATATACCCAATATCATGTGACAATACACACACATCACTGTCAAGGGGATAGTCAAACCATGCACCCTTAGCAAATCCACAGCAACCAAAAGATAATCATCCCAAGATGTGTATGTCAGTCAGATAAACACAATACATGCCATTTCATAGTGATATGTAACTGTGTCATGACATGTACAAACCCAACAACAAATAGAGCTAGGCAGTGGCACAAATCTAACCAACAAACACAGTCAGATATGTAGCCACCACTAGAACACCACCTCACAGGGAAGCTCACTGAAAGGAAGGAATTCTGTGTATGCTGGTCAAGTCAGTGTAGCCAATAGCATGATGGGAGTTGTAGTCACAGATATTGCTCACCCTCACAATTCGCCCATCAACACCACTCTGAACCATGCTCACATCACAGGGAGTGGAAAACAGCTGACAAGATGGCTGACACTGGGTACTGCTGTGGGGAGCACAAGGCCCTGCTGGGAACTGGGCACCAACAAACAACAAGACACCACTGTCAGCCATCTTGCCATTGCTGTCACACACACACACAGTGAAGTACACTCAAAAGGAAGGAAGTATGGGCATGCTGGGAAGGGGGGTGTAGGCAATAGCATGATGGGAGTGGTAGTCACAGATATTGCTCACCCTCACAATTGGCCCATCAACACCACTCTGAACCATGCTCACATCACAGGGAGTGGAAAAGAACTGACAAGATGGCTGACACTGGGTACTGCTGTGGTGAGCACAAGGCCCTGCTGGGAACTGTGCACCAACCAACAGCAGGACACCACTGTCTGACATCCTGAAAGCCAACTTGCACTCCCTACAATAGAAGCATGTTCCATGGTGGGATATCTGGCTGGGTGGGAAGGAGGACTGACACCTCTGACCATATTTACAAGCAGCTTTTCACACACACCCCCTTAACACAAACTCCACACAACTCACCTGGGAGAATGCAATGCCTCACACTCTAATTAAATAGCCCACAAAGAACCACAACCCTGGGTTATGCTGTGTGAAGCACAGGGACACACATGGGACAACACTGTCAGCCATCCTTTCAGCACAGGCACACTACCCCACAGGGAAGCAGAGTCAAAAGGAAGGAAGTATGGGCATGCTGGGAAGGGGGGTGGAGGCAATAGCATGATGGGAGTGGTAGTCACAGCTCAACATCCCCCACCCGCATGGCCCAGCAAGCTCACACTGAAGCATGCACACCTCACAGGGAGTGAAAAGCCACTTCAAAGATGTCTGACAATGGTGCTCTGTTGTGGGGAGCACAAGGCCATGCTGGGAACTGGGCACCAACAAACAACAGGACACCACTGTCAGCCATCTTGCCATTGCTGTCACACTCACACACAGTGAAGTCCACTCAAAAGGAAGGAAGTATGGGCATGCTGGGAAGGGGGGCGTAGGCAATAGCATGATGGGAGTGGTAGTCACAGCTCAACATCCCCCACCCACATGGCCCAGCAAGCTCACACTGAAGCATGCACACCTCACAGGGAGTGGAAAAGAACTGACAAGATGGCTGACACTGGGTACTGCTGTGGGGAGCACAAGGCCCTGCTGGGAACTGGGCACCAACAAACAACAGGACACCACTGACTGACATCCTGAGAGTCAACCTGAACCCACTGCAAGGGTGGCATGCTTCATGGTGGGATAACTGGGCTGGGGGAGAAGGAGGGCCGGATGTCCACCAAATACAACCAATGCTGTCCATGTACACACCTCAACATTCACATTGAAATGCTTCAAGTTTGCAGGACAATGTGCCACACCAATATCAACCCCTGACTGTGACAACTTAGGACAATGCAATGTACAGGCCCGCATCCAGAGGTACAGTCACAACTGTCAGGTGTGTGAACCATTGATGCCTGCAGAAACATAACATACATTGTGTGTGTCTCCCAAAACAGGTGATGATGGGGACACAGCAGCAGACGATGAGGAGTCCCTGCCCCAGGCTCCGGGGGACACTGAGCTCACTGGTATGGAACAGCCTCTGCCCTCCTCGGATGGCGAAGACCTACCTGGCACCTCCGGTGTGAGTCATCATGCAGCACCAGCAGGACCACCATCTGCACCCCCTGCACCCACCTCTCCAACAACTGCCAACACACAGACCACCCCCGCCGACACGGATAGACCAAGGACCACCAATGACAACAGCACACGGACCCCGGCCCAACGTGGAGCAACGGACAACAACCCCAGTAACAACCCCCAAGGGGGCCTCGGGTCACCTGTGCGTGCCACCGCAGGTCCCGCACGTGTCGCCAGGGGTGGTGGGAGGGGTGGTAGACATAGGTCGCTGTTTGCAGAGGGGTCTGGACTGCATGATGACCCACAACTGGTACGCATTGCTGATGCGTACCAGAATAGCACTGGAGAGGTCAGCCAGGTAGTGGGGATCCTCAAGGACATTCAATAGCAGCAGGCTGCCCATCATGCCCGCTTGGACTCACACATGTCCCGTGTGGAGACACACATGTCCCGTGTGGAGACACACATGTCTGGCATGGAGTCCAAGTGGGACACATTGCAAGAACTGACAGCGGTGCATAGAGACATATTGACATGCCTCCGCCAGATTAGCACCAACATGGCCACACCTCCCTGTGTGCCCACAACATCTGGTGCTGCAACAACTGCAACTGCCACAGGGAGGGAGGATGACTCTGGCGGAGAGTCCCCTGCACCGCAGCAGCCTGCACGTGAGGGTCCCCCCAAAGAAGAGGGGTCGTCCGAGGAAGGACAACTGAGAGGCCGATGGCCATGTACATCCCCCAGGAACCCAACACCTGTTCTGGAAATTCACCTTTGTGTGCAAACTGTTCACCCTGTCGAATGCAACCCAACTCTCCCACATGACATGGGGAGTTTAAGTTGGACCAATGTATCAGATGACTGTTGACTTTACTCAGGACATTTCTGCTACCAAGACTTCCAACTCATCTGGGAACTTTGGATTACAATCCCAATGTACAGCACCCACCATCCTGTGCACTATCCTCACACATGTATGTAAATAAACTCACTAATACACCATACTTGCCTCTGTTGTGATTCCAACGTGGTTTCTGTCATGGAGATGATGATCTGCTAAATGACACTGTGCATGCTAACTGCTACAGCAAGTACAACACCGTCATGTGAGTCATGGCGACGTGACACATATGAGGGAGACACACCACTAGGGCTACACAACACATGCACACCAGGGCCATCTGACTCATCGCCTACACTGATGTTGCCAGGAAATACAGTGCAATGCTCAGACACCACACCTATTCACAGTCTGTGTTAACTAGCCCACTGGTGCAGTAAGCAAATGTCAGTCAGATGTGTGACCACAGACAACGCACATCCCAAAGTGAAGCACAGGTTTATTACACATTTGCAACATGTTGTTTCCACTACAGATGCAAGGTAATCCCACGTGGCAGTGGCCACACAGTCAACAAGTGTAGAAGAAAGGAAGTCCAGGGGTGTGGGGCACATCACCTGTAGGGAAACGACAGCTTCCACCCTGGAAGTTGAATCACGGTGACGGGGGATCACAGTTGACCAAACAACTCTGAAAGCACCCTGTGAAGGACAGACATGACACACAGTCAAAAGCACTGAAGAACAGGACAGAACTGCAATACTCATGCCCAATACATGTCACAAGATACCTACACAAAACCAAGTTAGCATGTCAACACTGTTGTGGAGTACAGACTACCTGTAAGGACACATCGCTGCACGCATACAGTCAAGTAGCACATGGACACACTCAAACAGCACCAGAGCACCACCAACACATATCACGCAAACTCACATCATTGACATGACATCTCTGGATACTCACATTCAGCTGAAGAAGTTGGTGATGAGCTGTGTGCGGACATCACCCTCATCATCATCACCATCACTGGCATCGTGGCCCAGGCCAGGATCCTCCACAGGTGGCGGATGTTGGTCATCGTCATCCAGGATGAGAGGCAACTCCTTCCGCACTGCCAGGTTGTGTAGCATGCAGCAGACGATGACAATCTTGCACACCTTTGCTGGGGCATATGGGAGGGCCCCTCCTGTCTTGTCCAGGCAGCGAAAGCGGCTCTTCAGGAGACCAAATGTCCGCTCAATCACTCTCCTGGTCCGACCATGTGCCTCATTGTAGCGCATCTGGGCTGGTGTCACAGGGTTCCTGAGGGGCGTCAGCAACCACGGCATGTTGGGGTATCCGGAGTCACCTACATACAGACAATTGCACATTAGCTGAGTTGGAAAAGAGGGTGGAATACTACATTGCAGAACACACACAATGGTACAAAGTCAGTACACACCGACAAGCCAGGCACGCTGGTTCCGCATCTGTGACATCATCCTCGGGATGCGACTACTCCTCATCACGTAGGCATCGTGTGCAGAACCGGGGAAACGGGCACACACGTGTGAGATGCTCATATCTGCAAGACATACCACCAGAGCATTGACCGAATGGTAATGTTTTCTGTTCCTGTATGCCTGCTCATGTGCCTGTGGTGGTACCAAAGCCACATGTGTCCCATCAATGGAGCCAATGACATGCGGCATCCTCCCCAGGGCATAGAAGTCACTCTTGACGTCAGTGAGTTGTTGAAGTTTAGGGAAATAGATGTACTGGTTCAGGTATCTCAACATAGGCTCCAAAACATCGCGTAGCACACGGTTGAACATGGTCTGTGACATCCCACCAGCAGACGCCACAGTGTGTTGAAAGGTCCCGGTGGCAAAGAAGTGTAGGGCTGCCATCACCTTCACCTTGGGGCTCAGCGCTGTAGGGTATGTCTGGCCAGGTTGCAAATGTGGGGCCAACCGCACCGTCAATTCCTCAATCAGCGGCCTGGTGAAGCGGTACCGTCGGATGCAGTCCCGTTCAACCATGGTTGCAAGGTCAGGGAATGGTCTATGGACAGCTGGTGCCCTGCAGTGCATAGGTGAAGAAAGAAAGATTGTCAGTCACCGCACATATGTGGCATAGACTATACTCAATATCACATGATACATCATTATGAGACACAAGTACATGATGTGTGTGCCGTTCTGTAAGGACATGTATGGCACCTACATGGCCAACATCTAACATCACAGTTCAACATGTGTCGTCAACAAGTCCCAGGTTGTGCTATGGGATATCATTAGGCTGTGTCACAGTACTCATGTACTGCTGTCACGTTCCAAACACACACCACAGTGACATATGAGGACAGATGTGCCCCAGGCATCACAGCTCATTGACAGGTAGATTCCCAGGGACCCTGTATTGCCACATGGACACTGGCATGACATGGCGTATCATGAATACACCACAGCAAAACAACCATGACCCCCACAGGTAGGGGTCCCTGTTGCCTCTGCAGGACAGACATGGACGTCTGTGACACACACACGCACAACATCAAAGTCCATGCACAAACAACGTGGATGTGGAGACTGTCTCCCATTGTGCACATGGAATCAGAAACATTGTAAACACAACATACACACAGACTGTGGAGGGCCATCACTATTGTGGCAATGGGTCACCCTGTGACGTACATACCGTCCCACATGGGACTCAGGGGGTATGTGACATGACATACACATACACAACCTGGAAATGTGACCATGCCACATGCTCTGAAATGAACAGTTGCACATCACAGTGGCCATGTGCACAACACACCAAGGATTCTGTCCCCATGAACACGTGCACAGCCTGGGAGTGGCTGCCCCCAAGTGCCACCCAAAAGACCACATGTTGACCCCCATACACGGAAAAGGTAATGCAGCCTTACATGCCTTAGGATACAGTGTGGACAGGCTGTGGTGTTGTAGGTGTGCCCCTGAGTCCCTGGAAAGTAAATGTGGCTGGCATACGTTCACCTGTGACAGGCATGGTGACATATGCGAGTGACTTGTACAGGGACGCGTTGTACAGCAATGGACCGATCGGTGTGCACGCATTGGCCATTGCATATGATGTGAGCGGGTACGCGTTGTACAGCAATGGACCGATCGGTGCGCACGCATTGGCTATGGCCTGGCATGGCAACGGACGCGTTTTCGAACCTTTAACGAGTCTGATGCTGTGAATTCAGTTGGCCACCCACAACAATGTTGCAAATTCATGGGTCTCATGAAGTTGAACTTTTGAAGGATGCTGTGGGCGTGTGTAAGTGGTGCAATTCCATGGATTGGCCAGATTCAGAAGATGCAAACGACTTGGACCTATCACTTTGGACACATGGGACAGTATCTGCCTCAGCAGCACACATATAATGCTGGCTGTTCCCCTGAGAGCTCACTTGCCTGCACTACATGCTCCAGGACGACATCTGCCACCACCACTGCTGCTGTATATGCATCCTCTGGATCCTGCAATGGCACGTACTGTGGAGAGAGCCCCAGCCTTCAGCACTGAGGAGAACCAGGCCCTGCTGGACAGCCTCCTTCCACAGTACAGCAAGCTGTATGGGAAACCAGGGGAGCAGGTGAGTGTGCTGTCCACTGCCTTACTAAATGTGCATGTTGTCTGACTAGCAAGACTTACAGTGTGCACGCCACTGGCTAGCAGGCTCACTGAGTAGTTGTCACCCCCCATAGTGTGTAGTTACATGCACTGAACAGGTATAGTGGAGTAACAGTGCATTTAAACAAGGTTTTACTTCCCAGGCAATGATACCATGTAGTAACTGCTGGCAAACTGTTCATAGCCATCGTTGCACTGCCTGTGTACATCATGTGCCCCTGTGATTGAGACATGTATATCCAAATGTGTGATGCACGGATATGTTGCATGTGTAGTAATGGCCTTTACACTTTGTCATCCTCACAGGTTGATGCCCACCAGAAGCAGGAAATCTGGCTGGACATCGCCCGGGCAGTAAGATCTGTGGGGGTCTACAAGCGCCGGATCCGCAACTGCCAGAAGAGGTGGCAGGACCTTCGGGGCTGGACCCGGAGGATCGCAAGGGTCCAGCTGAAGCTGTCGCCTCCTCGCAGGAGGGGTGGACACCGGACCCTGACCCCCCACATGCTCAGGATCCTGGTGGTGGTCTTCCCTGATCTGGATGGGCAGCTGAAGGCCAGACAGCAGCAAGGAGGGGGTGAGTCCATGACTGCTCTGTGAACTTTGTCTGACATGCTATGTGCCCTCCTCTGGCCTGGTTAAACTTCAACAGTACATCAGTCATGTGGTCCAGGACCCATGTCCCTCAATTGTGCACTGCCCACTCCTCATCTGATACCCAGGTATGGCCCTTACAGTCAGGAAATTGTGTCACTTGGGTACTGTGTCCTTGCATTTTGCTTAGCTCAAGGTGGGGGACAGCATTTGTTCCCGTAACTTTGTGGTGGGCTTCATGGGTGGGTCCATTGCTTACACAATGCCTGAGTTCTGACATTTAATCTGCGTGTAACTTTGATATGTGGTCCAATTGCTGATCTGATTCACCACATGTGCCTGGGGTATTTGACACCCATGCTGCGGGTGGGAACAATGTTTGGGCCTCAGGAGTATGTATATAAAGTGTGTCACACATACTTAGCCACCTGCCTACTGTCCAGGGCTCATCCCTCTTTGACGTGGAGCAGGACAGTCATGCCTACTCCAGGCCATACAATACACTCTGTACTCCCACTCCCGTGTATCAGCTGACATGTTGTGCTCAGTGAAATGTTCCCTCAGGTGTCTGCCTCTGTGTCATTGTGCTGTGGCCTCGTTGTCAGGACTACTGGGGTGTTTATTGGTTAGGGCTCAGCATGCCACCGGAGATGTGACCATAGGAGACTGTGAATTTCAGGCAGCTGTTTCTCATTCACAGCAGATTGTGAGGTGCTCAGGTTCCGAGGGTTGTGTTTCAGGTCTCCCATATGTCCAATTGGTATGACGTGGACAAATAAGAGTTCAGATGATGTGGTTTGTGGGGGATGGACATGTGCACTTGTCAGCTACAGGACTTGCATTCCCCATGACCTAGGATTGTGACACAGTGCAGACTGTTGTTGTCTGGCTGCCCTGCCCATGTGACTGGAGACAGTGATGTATGACTTTGCAGGCATGCCTCTGCCATGGCATTAAACTTCCTAAGAGTGATCCTGCAGGGGAGTGACATGTGCTACATGCACCCCATTGTGGCATTGACTATCAGGACATGGGTGCATCATGGTGTCTGGTGCTGGTATGCATCACATGCATTTCAAAATAGACTCTGGCCATCCCTTTATCCGGACACCTGTACTGACTCAGTGGCAAGAGTTGTGATGTGCGCATGTTCACATACTTCACCGTGTTCTCTGCACTGTCCAACTACTGTGTAGGTGGTGCATGTGTCCACACTGGGGTATTGACATCCGACAGACACCAGAGAGATGGGTGCAAGGCCAGGAGGGATGTGAGTGCCATGGTTGACCAACAGACTGACAATTGGCTTCTCCTACTCTGTTTGGGCACTTTTGGCAATGTTCAACTAAGGATGCCAGGGCTTGCTCTGTAATGTGCTGTACTTACTGTGGTGTGTGCGGTCAGTGCAGGTGACTGATGTTTGTCTGTTTCCCTAATTGTTTGCAGATACATCCACAGCCACAGGAGGGGACAGCTCCACGGAGGAGCCGCAGAGCCAGACTGGATCAGCAGCCGATGAGTGGTCGGAGGGACCCAGTGGCACGGAGGGCAAGGGCAGCCACACCGAGGAGTCCTCAGCAGCATCCACCTCAGCTGAGGACCACAGCAGCTCGGAGGATGACTCCCTTGTGGAGGCAGGTGTCAGCAGCCACCACACCCCAGCTAGTATTGCTGTCCCCGCCACCACCACCGCCCTCCCATCGGCTCCCATTCCAGAGGTCCGTGGAGGCTCCCGTGTTCGGGAGCATGTCTCCTTCGTGCCAGGCACCGCACCCCCTGCCCCTGTGTCCCCTGCTGTGCCCTGAGTGAGGAGTCTGTGTACCTACTTCGCCAGCTCCATGTAGGGCAGACAGCAATGCTGAGTGTCCTCCATGCCCACACCACTCTGTTGACTCAGCTGGTGTCGTTTATGGAGGGCATCTCATCGGGCATGTCTGCCCTACAGAGGAGCAATAGGTCCATGGACTCCTCCCTGACGGCAGCAGTGTCCCTCCTCCAACAGTCCCTCACCCCTCCTACCTCTGCCCCATCCACACTTCCTGGCACCCTACCTGTCCCAAGCACATGCACACCTGCACATTCACCCAAACACACAGACACAAGCAGCACAGACACACCCACTACAAAAACAAAACGTGCACGCAGGCATCCTCAGGGGACTGATACCACACCCACAGGGGATGGGGTACAGACACACACACAGGCATCCACAGTCACTCCGCAGTCCTCCGATACCTCTCCCTCCAAGGCCCCTTCCCTTGCCTCACCTGCAACCCCACCTACACAGCAGCTCTTCCTCTGTGACCTCGACCTCTTCCCCTCCAATCCAGCTAAATCCAGCATACAGGGGGAAGAGGAAGTCCACCCACACAGAGGGGAGTGCCCCTCACCCCCGGACACCCTCCCCCAGGCGCAGACAGACTGAGGCCCCCATCCGCAAGTCCCCCCGGACCCGGAAGAGCAAGACCCCGCCGCCGCCCTGCAGCTCAACAACCAAGTCTCCTTCCTCCATCCCTCAGGCCCCCACTCCACAGGTTCCCCCACCACACCCAGCCCCAGGTTCCCCCACCCACAGATACACCATCCCCAAAATGATACGGCCTTCTCCCCCTACCACTTGCTCCTCCAGCACCACACCCCCCGCTGCGCATGTTTGTGCCACTGGTGTGGAGACCGTGTCCTCTCCCTCTGTCCTGCCCACCTTACCTGAACACCATTCTACTCCCCTGGAGATAGGCACTGCAGTGGAGTCCACTACCACCCTGTCTGACTTGGGCACTGCAGTGGGGAACCTGTCCACTCCATCTGCATGGCCCAATGCAGTCGTGCCGGCACCCACACCATCTGACTCATGCCCCCCAGTTGTGCCGGCACAACCATGTCAGACACCTCCACTGCAGTTGTCAGTGACTCTCCAGCACCCACCACCCCTTCCCTGCCTCCTTCTGGTGAGCCCTGATCCTGTCCCTGCGGTGCCTGGCCTGCCCCCCGTATGCCCCTCCGAGGGGAATGTCCCTGGTGTGTAGCAGTGCAGGCATGCAAAGGGTGACATCTGCCACTGTCACCCTGTTTGGACTTTGATGATGGACTGGCCATTGGCCTTTGTTATTTTTCTGGACTTTCACTTTTTCACACACATATGCTGAATAAAGCTACTTTCTGTTCTCTAGTGGTTTTGCTTCTGATGTACATGATGTTGATGATGCTAACCATGCCCTTGCTGCAGTGATGGTGATTTTTGATCTCAGGAAAATGAAGTGTTACTGTGCAGGACCCCATGTGGTCCAGGGGGAATGTGTCCTATGCTGTTGTGTATCCATGTCATCCTTTGCAGCAATATGAGGGTGTCATGTTTTCAAGATTTGGCAATGGGATTTCCTACTTTTATTTGCAATATCACATCTGTGGCTTACACCCCTGCACATCTGTTGTGCTTGCCATTGTTCAATTTGTCTATTTCCCTGACCGTGTGACCATCTCCACTGGACATGCAAGTTTGGGCATCAATGGGGAAGGACTCATCTGTGTTATCAGTGCAACTTGCTATACATGTGTGTTGGATCTGTGCTGATGATTTCGGTGACACTCCCATGACCAGGCTGATATGACGGGAGTCTTCATTTTGTGCTAATTGTTGACTGAGTGACCAAGTGTTCTGCTGACATGATAGAGCCCTACTGAGACAACGTATGGCACAGCTTTCCTTACACAGGAGTGGAGTCCCCTCATGGCAGTGTGTAATTCTGTGACATTGCCTGAGCCCAAGGTGTGTGTTGTGTGAGCATGTCTGTGTGTGTTCACTTCCATTTTGCTAGGCAGGCTGGGATCCCTAGTGATGTTCCTGTTTGTGATGCTTGCTGAGTTGACCTATGTTCTCCCAAAGTCTTCTCCCTGGCTTCTCTGGGATGTGGGTGCATGGCACATTACTGGTCATCAGGGTGTCACCCATAGGTGTGTTTGCTGTCAGGGCTGAGTTTGTGGGCAAACGCAGATGAGACACAGTCAGGATTCCCCTTGGCACTTGTTGGTTACACCTGTCATGTAATTTCCAGTTTGTGTTAGCTTTCAGTGATTGTGACACGTTGTGTGTGTGACTGCTGCCACTCCTCAGGGTCAGAGCTGCAATGTTGGAAGTTGTCTATGTGTGTTCTTTGTGGGTGACCTTGGCTTCTTCATTGGTGTGTGACTGTGGCCGGGATCCCATTGGTTGGTGTGGTATTGACGTCATGCCCATGTACGGCGTACTGTGCAGTGTGTCAGACATTCACGAGTCTTGTTGACTGGCCATGTGTGATGGGTTTCTGCACCTTAGTTCCCACCACCACCCCTGGGATTGTCATGGGTGCATGTGCAATGTCACCAGTGCATGTGAGCTTCACTGCTGCACATTGGTGGAGATCAAGGTGTGTGGTGTTGAGTGTGTGCAGATGAGAGTTGTTTCACGGCTAGACCCCTGCCTCCATATTGGCCTTGGCTGACAGGCCGTGCTGATTGATTTGTGCTTGTGTAGGTGTGATGGTAGTTTGTTGCTCAGGACACATGACTGTGGTTCACAGTGTGAACGACATCTAGCTTTGTCATCACAGTGGGATTATCATGCAGGCCAGTGTCACCACAATGTGGGGACCCTGGGGGTAGTGCTGTGGTGGGTCTGTGTCTTGCTGTGTTAGTTGCTGTTCCTACAAGCTTGTGTGACATGTGCAATATGAGCTCCCTCTCATCTAACAATGCCTGATTGCCCACATAGGGGATTCGGATCCATGAGTTACTTTTGTGTGGCACTGTATGCACATCTGTGTAATTGGGATTCAGGCCTCCTCATGTGTTGTGTGGTTGCCTGGGGACACTGGCACCCCCCTCACCTGTTGTGTTTGATATGCAGTGTGGGGCTGCCTGTTTGTGTTTGTGCATCTGCACCACTGCATTGGCATATCTTTAGTGTGCCATTGGCTGTGTGTTGTTTGGTGGGTTTCCCCTGCTGTCCCTGGGACTCCTAGGTCATCAGTCAGCACAGTGATCATGGTTTGTATGTCCCATTGCTGCAATGGTATGGTATTTGTTCACCTCACATCTACAGTCTCCACAGGATATCTACATTTGTGTGCCCATTGGTGCAGATATGTGGGTCTGCATTATGATGGTCACTTCTGTCATTGTGTTATTGATGAATGTTGACAGTGTCAGCCCCCATGGGTGATGTTTGTCTGCACATGGCCAAAGGTATGTCTTATTTGCAATGCACTGTTTGCCTCACCCAATCTATGTTGCTATGGGACACAAGCACTACTATGTCACTGATGTGTTTGTTGTTCTGTGACCAGGGATAATCCATGCTGTTTGGCATTTGCAGCTTTTGCCATGACAACACTTACAATTTGGTCACTGTGATGATGGGGGGTTAGGCCCCATTGCCACAATGTTCAAAATGTGCTTCAGCTATGGACCCCACACTTACCTTTTGGTCACTGTGAGGATGGGGGTTTAGACCCCATTGCCACAATGTTCAAAATGTGCTTCAGCTATGGACCCCACACTTACCTTTTGGTCACTGTGATGATGGGGGTTGGACCCCATTGCCACAATGTTCAAAATGTGCTTCAGCTATGGACCCCACACTTACCTTTTGGTCACTGTGATGATGGGGGTTTAGACCCCATTGCCACAATGTTCAAAATGTGCTTCAGCTATGGACCCCACACTTACCTTTTGGTCACTGTGATGATGGGGGGTTAGACCCCATTGCCATAATGTTCAAAATGTGCTTCAGCTATGGACCCCACACTTACCTTTTGGTCACTGTGATGATGGGGTGTTAGACCCCATTGCCACAGTGGTCATGGTCTGCTTGCATTGTGGAGGCCACACACATTTATGTGTGACACATGTGATAGGGGGTCACATTGTATGTTCAATTTCATGTTCAGTGTTGTAGGCATTTGACACAGTCTACACAGGCTTGTCATGGTGTTGGGGGGATGTGTTTTTCTTACATTCCTTATGTTGGAGTATGCTGGTTGTGTCATGCATTACCCATCCTATGAGTAGGGGTAGTGTTGGTGGTAGGCATCCATCCCCCTATGGGTGGGGATGGTAGTAGTGACAGGCATCCAGGCCCCCCTGAGTAGGGTGGTGGTAGTGGTAGGCATCCAGCACCCCATGAGTAGGGGTGGTGGTAGTGGTAGGCATCCATCCGCCTATGAGTGGGGATGGTAGTAGTGACAGGCATCCAGGCCCCCCTGAGTAGGGGTGGTGTTAGTGGTAGGCATCCAGCCCCCCTGAGTAGGGGTGGTGTTGGTGGTAGGCATCCATCCCCCTATGAGTGGGGATGGTAGTAGTGACAGGCATCTAGCACCCCCTGAGTAGGGGTGGTGTTGGTGGTAGGCATCCATCCCCCTATGAGTGGGGATGGTAGTAGTGACAGGCATCTGGCACCCCCTGAGTAGGGGTGGTGGTAGTGGTAGGCATCCAGACCCCCCTGAGTAGGGGTGGTGTTGGTGGTAGGCATCCAGCCCCCCTGAGTAGGGATGGCACTAGTGACAGGCATCTAGCACCCCCTGAGTAGGGGTAGTGGTAGGCATCCAGCCCGCACCTGAGTAGGGGTGGTGTTGGTGGTAGGCAACCAGCCCCCTATGAGTGGGGATGGTAGTAGTGACAGGCATCTAGCACCCCCTGAGTAGGGGTGGTGGTAGTGGTAGGCATCTAGCCCCCCCTGAGTAGGGGTGGTGTTGGTGGTAGGCATCCATCCCCCTATGAGTGGGGATGGTAGTAGTGACAGGCATCTAGCACCCCCTGAGTAGGGGTGGTGGTAGTGGTAGGCATCCAGCCCCCCCTGAGTAGAGGTGGTGGTAGTGGTAGGCATCTAGCACCCCCTGAGTAGGGGTGGTGTTAGTGGTAGGCATCCATCCCCCCTGAGTAGGGGTGGTGTTGGTGGTAGGCATCCAGGCCCACATGAGTAGGGGTGGTGTTGGTGGTAGGCATCCATCCCCCTATGAGTGGGGATGGTAGTAGTGACAGGCATCCAGGCCCCCCTGAGTAGGGGTGGTGTTAGTGGTAGGCATCCAGGCCCCTATGGGTGTATATGGCATTGGTGATAGACATCCCGCCCCTATGGTTCTGCTGTTGCTAGTGTAAGTCATTTCTGCATCCCTATGTGTGTGTGTTATATGTCGGGTACGTGTCGTTTGCTTGTGTGGTGGGTGTTTGACTTACCTTCTGCGCCGTACGCGTCCGTACCGGTTCCGGTAATAGATGTAGAGTATTGGTAGGACCTGCGCGATGGGATTCATGGTTGGTTCGTCTCGTTCGGCTTTCTCGTTGCTTCGACTCATACTCATGGCTGGCGTGTTCGTCTCGTAGCCGTGGATCGTCTTGTGGCGCGAATCGGAGCTTATGTGCGCCTCTCCCGGATGCTCTGACGTGCCGTACGTAGCGACGGGTTCGGCGCGTACGGAAGGCGCATCGTACTAGTCCGGCCGGAAGGTGCTGTATTTTGGCTTCCGTGCGACTCGATTCTGCGTTTACGGATCCGGCTCGGGTGGGGAACAGGAGCTGGATTGGGTGAGTACGGCTGGGTCGGGATCTGGGCAGTTATGCGCATCGTACTTGCTCGTTCGGACAAATGCTCGAATCGTTCGGGAAACACGCGTTCGGCTTGTTTTTTTTCCGGCCGAATAGTGTTGGGTGCGCTTCCGGCCGAGATCGGAATCGGCCCCCTTGTGTGTATACAACACTTTCTAAAAGTGGCATTTCTAAAACAGTAATGTTAAATACAACGTTACCAGTAAGAGGATTTATGATTACCATTCCAAGGATATGAAACATGATGCAGCTACTCCTTTCTAATCAGGAATTACAGAAAAAGTGTTTTAAGGAAACCCCAATGCTAGCCTATGAGAGGAGTAGACCTTCCAGTAGAGAAACACTAATTTAGCTATTTGTCACTACTAGGACATGCAAAACATAAAAGTACATGTCAAACCTTTTACTTACAGGGCACCCTGCCTTAGGGCTACCTAGCGTCTACCTTAGGAGGGACTTATGTGCAATAAAAGGGAAGTTTAAGGCGTGGCAAGTGGTTTTAAATGCCACGTCGAAGTGGCAGCAAACTGCACACACAAGCCTTGCAATGGCAGGCCTGAGACAGGTTTGAAAGGCTACTTATGTGGGTGGCATAACCGGTGCTGCAGGCCCACTAGTAGCATTTAGATTGCAGACCCTGGGTATATGGTATACCACTCTGCAAGGGACATACAACAAGTAAACTAATTATGCCAATCATGTATACAGTTACACAAATTTTTCCATGTTCAGGGGAGAAGCACATACACTTTAGCACTGGTCAGCAGTGGTATAGTACTCTGAGTCCTTAAGGCCAGCAAAAAGATACAGCAAAAAGAGGATGTAAGCAGGCAAAACGTTTGGTGGAAGACCACCCTAAGGATGACAGGTCTAACACGTGTCCCCTCCATTTGTCAGAAGCCTGCTTCCACAACTTAGCCATTTGGCTTCTAAAGGCCAGCATGCAGCTCACTACATCCTGGGAATCTTCCTGGGAGCTTGCTCCCACCCCTCCTAAAGCAAACTCAGGGGTCCTCTAAGAGGGTGCCCGTATAGAAGCTCAACGGGGCTGAAGCCCACTCCCATCTTTGGTACCTCCCTGTAGGCAAACAACAAGCATGGCAAGAGGATGTCCCAGGCCTCAGGCAGACCTCTAATCATGCCCTTTAGGATCTTGCTGAATCTATCAACAAGCCCATTTGTTTGTGGCTGGTAAGGAGTGTAGAACTTGTAGGTTACCCCACACTCCTTCCACATTGACTGCATGTATGCAGACATGACGTTTGTGCCCCAGTCAGACACAACTTCCTTGGGGAAACCCACTCGGGTAAAAATCCCCATCAGGGCATTTGCCACTGCGGGAGCAGTCATGGTCCTCAGAGGAATTGCCTCTGGGTACCTAGGGGGTCATTACGATGACTGGCGGATCGCCACCGCCCGTATGGCGGTGGCGATCCGCCCGCCATTCCCCTCCGCCCGCATGCAATTTCCCCCCACCACATTACGATGGCGGGAGGGAGCCCGGCGGACGGAAAGACCGTCCTCCGGTTTACCGCCGGTCCAACAGGGGACCGGGCGGAAAAGGGCAATGATATGGTGGCGGTGTCTGCAAGACACCGCCATCCATATTAGGATGGCGGCGGTGAGCTGCATTTCCATGGCGGCAACACCGCCATGGAAAGGCATACGGACTCCGCATTTGGAGGCCCGTAGTGGGCCCCCAGGATGTTGGGGGGGTGGGGAGTGCACATGCGGGGTACCTAAGGTACCCCTCTGCATTGGCACAGACAAGGTGGCAGGCACCGCGCGGTGCCTGTCACCTTGTGCATGCCAATGCACGACCTGCATTCCCAGCATTGTGGAGGGCGGTGCTGTGAACACCGCCCGCCACAATGTTGGGAATAGGGGATGCCACCGCCACCGTGGCGGTGGCATCCTAATACTCCCAGCGGGACTGCCGCTCCTATGGCGGACGGTCCCATTCACCGCTACGGCCCGTCATCGTAATGACCTCCCTAGTGTCATGGTCCACCAGAACCTGTTGCCTGATGCAGTCTGGAGATCCATAGGCCTGCCCTTAGGGCTTCCTAGGGCCTACCTTAGGGGTGATGTATGTGAAATATAAAGGGAGTTTAAGGCTTGGCAAGTGGTTTTAAATGTCAAGTCAAAGTAGCAGTAAACTGCACACACAGGCCTTGCAATGGCAGGCCTGAGACAGGTTTGAAAAGCTACTGGTGTCGGTGGCACAACCAGTGCTGCAGCCCCACTAGTAGCAGTTAGATTACAGGCCCTGGGTATATGGTGTACCACTGTACAAGCGACTTACAAGTAAACTAAATATGACAATCATGCAAACACAAATGTTACCATGTTTAGGGGAGAAGTACATGCACTTTAGCACTGGTAAACAGTGGTAAAGTGCTCAGAGTCCTAAGGCCAACAAAAAGATACAGCAAAAAGAGGACTCAAGCAGG
The DNA here is from genome assembly GCA_963921515.1 of Calotriton arnoldi. NCBI lineage: Eukaryota > Metazoa > Chordata > Amphibia > Caudata > Salamandridae > Calotriton > Calotriton arnoldi. The sequence continues at coordinate 1,634,225 of CAWUFW010002869.1, forward strand.
CAACATGTTTGGGGAAAGACCACCCTAAGGATTACAGGTCTAACAGTACTAAAAAGGACTTTTAGGTCTGGTAAAAGGTTTATTTTGCTAGGTCGAAACAGCAGTTTAAAACTGTACACAGAAGCTGTAAGGGCAGGCCTGGAAACATGGGTCCTCACTTATGGGGAAATAGTGTAGGGCAGCACCGCAAGTCTTCTTGCTTTGTTGCCCTACGTCAATGTGAAAGGGCAGGAATGCAGTGTATTTATGAAATACAGTGCATTCTTGTCCTTTCCTCTTGTGCTGGCACACAATCTGCTGCCTAGCGCCAATGCAGGCACTCTTGCACCGTGTGCAAGGGTGTTTGCGTTGCATGCAGGATTGTTTTTGTGCAGGAAGGGGCACCTTCCAGCACAATAACAATCACGAGTGGCATTTTCTTCTTTCTGTGCAGCACACATGGAAAGAGGAAACAACTAGGAGAAATAAAAATATTTCTCCTTGTTACACGGCACTGGGGAGGCATAAGGTTTTGGCATTGCCCTAGGTTTACGTGATTAAGTAAATATGAGGCAGCGTCAAAATCCATGGGTGTTGCATGGGAAAACCCACCACAATGCCTATGGAACGCCTCCCTGGCGATCAGTAAGGCAATGCAGCGACTTGCGCTGCTTTGTCTTACTCCATATCTATGAGGCCATGCAAAACCATGCAAAGTGGCTTTGCGTGGCCCCATGGATATGGTTGAGAGGTTTGCGCAACCGGAGCTTTGGAAGAAGTGACGCTCTGGCAGAGCAAGTCTCTTATAAATAAGCCCCATGGTTTGGAGTACTATTTTAGTGGGTGGCACAATGCGTCCTGTGGTCCACTTGGAGCCATTCATTTATAGGCCCTGGGTACATGTAGTACCATATACTAGGGACGAGTCAGTAAATTAAGCATACCGCTAAGTTGTATGACAATGTTGCCCTGTTTAGAAGAGCGAGCACATGCACCTTACCCCTGATTAGCAGGAGTAAAGTGTTCGGAGTCGTACGGCAAACAAAAACGGGTTGAGTTAAAGAAGGCAAAAGTCTGCGGGAATACCACTCAAAAGATGGTCATTTCCAACACGGGGCAAAGGCAACAGAAATCCAAGAGACAAAAGAACTACTGTTATTCATAATAAAAAGCAAACCCTGTTCCCTCGGTAGCCACTAACGAGGTAATAAACTACTATCCTTGAGCTAAGAAGTCAGCCCTTCACAGTAGTGCAGGAAAAAGGGCCACTGCTACGAGTACTAGAAAACACCTTATCCTCAAAGACCTTACCACCTAAAGTAATGGAGAAACTACATGGTTTGCTTGAACGTAACTATGTATTTTGCTCTTTTTTGAAGCTCATCACACGAAAGTAACATTGCAGGTTTGTATGCAATGGGATTTTTATACAGTATAATGCTTCAATACCTTTCAATTAACAATCTGTACTGCAACTGAGCAACACTCCTCGTACTCCTCGCCTGCCCTAGAAAGCCTACCATTGAATCCAAAAGGCCGTTTTGATGATGATACAATATAATAAACTAGTAGAAATATTTGTGTTTATTAATGAATGGCGTGTTAAAATAGGCATCAAAACACCTTTCTAGCCTTATTTTTTCAGAGACTACGAAGCGTGGATAAAGTCCGGAAATTCGAAAAAATGTAAAACATTATTGTGAATTATTCTTCTTCTTCCTGGTAAACATTTTCTCTGATTTGTCTTTGCTTCCTATAGAAACCTTCTGACAATGGGAAAAGACCCATTCACCTTCTGCGGTAAGTCTACCTGAATCACTGACTGTGAAAGGCTCCATATGCAGATCAGATTGGGAAATGCGTTTACAATAGTTTGTGAAATGTGTTCACCTCGTTTACACTGCACTCCTAGATGACCCATTCTCGTCGTTATCAAAATCGTTTCTCCCTTTCAGAATTGGTTTTAAGTCACGCTTACGTAGGTTACTAATGTTTCCAAGCAAAAAAGTGAACGTGTGTCATTTTGAAACGTTTTGATGTTCCCATAACATTTCCTCAATTGCATCATTACCCTCCTAAACCTCTAGATGCCGCTGTTGTCTCAGTCACAAAGTGATGCGATAAGGAAGTCCTGCAGAGCCTCCTGTGTAGTCACGAAGGGTCTCTTTGTTGTCTGATATTTAGGAGCTTTCCATCTTGCCCATATTATGATTTCAAAGCAATATATTTTTTTCCATCTTTCTGAGAAAGCTCAATAATCGTTTTCGGAGCTCATAAATTATAAATTGTTTCCAGGTAGTTTGGAGAGCTCTATTCCCTAAAGAAAGAGTAAACATCCACATTTTCCTAATCGGCATTTAACATCACTAGCAGAAGAGAGATATGTAAAATACCCAGGTGCATTTGTCTTTTCAGCTTAGCACCTGCGAAATTCATTGAACAGCCTTTATTACACCACCTTTGAGCAGCGGAGCTTCTGGGATCTTATCAAGGCTTTGCAAATAAGTGGAAATTCACTGTGAATCAAACCAATCTGAAGAATAAATATGGTCTGACACCAAATCAAACTTCTATTACATTTTAAGCGAAAGACTAACATTTATTCACTGAAAAATCAACAGTTTGCACCCTGGAACAGATGTTTTTTTAAAACAAGAAATCCTTTTAAAGGACCACTTTCCAAAAGTATTAGCAAAAGTCAAAACTTACTTAATAAGCAAGCTTTGCCTCCTCATGGAAGTAGATTGTACAATTTTGCTAATTAATAAGCATTTACATAATCAGGTGTATTAAGAAAAAAGAAACAGAATCGGTAAGGCAGAGTCCAATCTATTCACTCATTAAGTTTTCATTAAAACCACACACAATAAATATAAAAAAACACATAAAACATAGGGGCATATTATCAACGGCCAGCGATAATTATCGCTGGCCGTGCTTAGCGATAATTTTGTTATCGCAGGCTATCTCTGGAATTTATCGCCCTGGTAGTGCGTTATTAACAACGCGTTTCTCCAGGGCGATAAAAATTCCAGAGATAGCGAGGTTATCGCCGCTTTGCAGGGAACATCGCTGGTTTTCCAGCGATGTTCCCTGCAAAACGGCGATAACCTTGCTGATACGACCCACAGGGTCGTATCAGCATAATCCACCCCAATGTTAGGGATAGGTAAGTCTGCATTTTAGCAGACGTTAGTTTTGGAGAAAACAGCGGTTTTCTCCAAAAACTAACGTGTGCTAAAATGCTGGGGCAGCCTTGTAAATATCGCGACGTGAACATCAGCGATATTTGCAAGGTAGTCCATCCGGGGTAAGCCCACTGTGCATCTCATTAGAGATGCAAAGGGAGGCGTTGGGAAAAAGGGTGCTAACATGCGATTATGCAGGTTAGCACCCTCTTGTAAATAGGGCGATAGTTTTATCTCTGCTTTTTGGCTTTTTAAGCCAAAAAGCGGAGATAAAGCCCTTGTAAATATGACCCATAGTTCGCTAAAAAGAGAGTACATAAGCAGTTTAACTCCAGTACATTAAACATTAACCAGTTCTTTTGCACTGATAAAGCTTTAAACACAAATCTAAAAATGTAGTTATATGTCCAGCGTTTTTGAGCAATGTACCCCTGAAACAGAATCGAATAACTTCTGAAATTGTTATGGTTCCTTCAGCACGAAAAACCCACCTAAGGCTTATTTTTAAGTATATCAAGAAGTACTGATCAGAAACAGAATGGGGCATATTAGCAAGGGCACTATCGCCGCTTTAGCGGCACTTTTTGCCGCTAAAGCGGCGATATTTATATCGCCCTATCAGCAAACTGTCTCTAACAGCAGTTAGCGACAGTTTGCGGGCATTAGCGCCCGTTTTTTTACCGCTTTGCATGTCAGCGATATTTATCGCTAATGACATGCAAAGTGGGCGTTCCCGACGAACAAACCTGGGAAACACTCGCTAACAGGCCTATCGCCTATTAGCAAGGTGGCCATGGCCCCAGTTAGCGACATGAAAAGTCGCGCTAACCGGGTCATCGCCTATTTATTTAACACCTGCAATTAGCAGGTGTTAGCCATACCTAACATGGGGGGTGGATTATGCTGATACGACCACAGGGTCGTATCAGCAAGGTGTTCTCCCTTCTCCATGCAACATCGCTGGTTTTTCAGCGATGTTGGCCCATTTCCTCGCTATCGCTGGAATATTCATCGCCATAGCGCTAATCGTTGCTAATACAGCGTTAGCGCGGCGATATATTCCAGCGATAGCCGGCGATAAAAAAAATCACGCTAAGCAGGGTTAGCGATGATTATCGCCTCTTCTTGCTGATATGCCCCAATGTTTGTTAAATTTACTCCGAGGCGCTATTACATAGGCGACAAGATGAATTTAATGTAGCGCAAAATCCATTTTTCATTTGTAGGGGTGCATCATAATCACGAGTAGTCTGCATCCATATATATTATTTCGTCGTATTAACATGAGACAGTAGAATGTGAATTGTAATAATGTGAATCGTGACGTATTTTAGGGCATTTCAATGTAAATGTGAAGAAATCAACGTAGAAACCAGATGTAACTAGCTAAGATCATTAACGTGTAGAATTCGTGTATACCGCTGACAATTATTCATGTATTCATTATGCTTATGTAACGCGTTAACTTATATTGAGAAGGAGTGTTTATTTTGTATGCAATTTCGTAATGGCTTGTTCCATTTTTTCTTATGTTAGCTGAATTCTGTAGGCCTGAAGTACATTTTCCCTGGAAGCTCTTGCATTAGAATTAATAGTTGAATTTCATGTGCACGTTGGATTCTGTTCTTTCTCACGTTTCTGTTGCAGGTGGAAGAATCATCCTTGTTAGTTAGAATAATAGTCTTTGTTTTAGGAGTTAGGCAAGGAGAGAAGGGGATACATTGAGCGTTGATACTGATAACGGAGGACTGTTGTACTTTCTCACCGGAGAGAGCCTGGGAATCAGGGTCATCTCACCAGGCTCGGTAACATCGCTGTCCAAGGGAAAAATCCCTATGAGGAGGTGCCCTGACCAGATGGCGTGACTCGCGAATGATCCTGGGACACCACCTGTGCTATTGATGTATCGTAATTTGGGAAAGAGCCCCGGGACTTCTTCCTTGCCGAGAGAGAGAGAGAGAGAGAGAGAGCATCTTAGAATGAGCTCTGTAGCTTTATGCTGCTTGACCGAACTGATGTGGGGAGACTTCTAAGGAAGGTAAGTGACTATGGTGCTCTGATCTACACCATGGGCATGTCCAGCTGCCTACTCAAAAATGGAAACACGTCAGTTCTCTGAATCAGTTTTGCTCTCAGCTTCTCTGTCTGCTCTGACAATGATGAATCTTTGACATTCAGTTTAGCAGGATCCAGCTATGGAAGCTCTTCTAAATATTAGAACCTTATGTTACTGTAAATGTTCAGAGGAAATTGTCAATCTTGCTTCATTCTTGATATTATGACACATGGTTAACCTGTTAATCCTCAGAATCTGGGCTTTTAGTAAACATATATAATAATAATAATAATAATAATAATAATAATAAAGTGATTTATAAAGAGCATAGGTACTTCTACCGAAGTGTCCCAGTGCTATGGTCTCACTCCCAGAGGTCATATCCAGCCAAACAGCTAGTGAAACATCACAATTCAGGCCGAGCTGAACAGCCAGGTTTTTACATTTTTGCAAAAAGATAGTTCAGTTTTTCCCTGTCTAATTTGAAGAGGAAGGGAGTTCTACAACTTAGCTGCTAAGAATCTAAAGGAGCAGCCCCCGATGCGAGCTCTCTGTACAGTGGGGATGCATGCAAATGAGGCCCCAGCAGATCTAAAGTTCCTAGTAGGAGAATAAGGCTTACAAAACTGATGCAAGTAACGAGGGCCTTTGTCCTTAAGGACCCTATAGCAGAAGCAAACAGAAAGAGAGCCTTTTCTTCAGGAGTGCAGTTGTAAGAGTGCAGAGCCCACAGAGGCCCGTCTCGGATGAACTGCTGCATTCTGCACACACTGAAGTCTCATTAGCCGGAACTGTGAGGCACCCAAATACAGGACATTGCGCTGTCGCTGTCCTCTAAGTCCATCTGCCAGATTAATGACAGGGGTGGCACGGCAGCATTGCTGATGCTGGAACGCAGCGCGGCCTTTGACACTGTATCCCACAACCTTTTACTTAAACGATTGTGTAGCTGTGGTGTCAACTATAAGGCCTTGCAGTAGTTTGCTTCTTTTTAACTGAATCGCACCTTTCAGGTGTCATTAAAACCTTTTCAATCTAAGGTGATCCCGCTGCAACAAGGGGTGCCTCAGGGCTTCTCTTTGAGCCCAGTTTTGTCAATCTGTACATGCGCCCCCTGGCTGATATAATTGAGCGTTACGGTTTCAACATCATATTGTACGCTGATGATACGTAGCTGTTTATCACCCTGACACCAAAGGATGCCAACAAGGCAGGGCTGCTTAGATCCTGACTGTCAGAGGTGGCACACTGGATGGACCTCAATTGTCTCAAATAGAATGCCGGGAAAACAGAGGTCCTTGGCGTGGGTAAGCAGCCTTTGATTTGGTCCTCTGTCTGGTGGCCTGACTCGCTTGGACGTCTACCTCCCCTTAAGCCAAAGGTCAAGAACCTTGGCATCTGGTTTGATGCCAAGCTTCTGTTTGACAGTTAGTTCATGGCTTTAGCGGGAAAGTGTTTTGGGATCTTAAAATTTTTAAAAAGATCCTTGGACTTCTGCCAGAAGCTGCCATGAAGACTGTAGTCATCAACACCAAACTCAACATGACCGCCCAAGCGAACGCTGTCACCGACCCATGCTTCCATACCTTGATGACGCTGAGGAAGATTTTCAAATGGCTCCCAGTGAGCACCTGGAAAACTGTCATACACGCCCTGGTCACAAGCAAGCTGGTCTACAGAAACACCCTTCATGCCAGGATCAACAAAAACAAACCAGAAGACTCCAGATGGTTCAGAACTTGACTGCCAGAATAACTCTCAACCTCCCACGCTGCACTCACATCGCGCCACACCTGAAGGAGCTCCACTGGCTTCCCCATTCTCAAACAAGCACAATTCAAACTCATCACCTGCACTAAATAACACTGGCACAGCATGCCTCAACAATTGCATCAGCTTTCACAAACTTTCTAGGCACCTATGTGCGCACATCCCACGCATACAGAAAACCAGATCCGGCGATCAAGTGTTCTCCTACATCGGTCCTAAAGCGTAAAACAGCCTGCCACTACACATAAGAGCTTCTTCCTCGCTTTTTGAGTTCCACAAGAAGCTGTAGGCCTAGCTTTTCGAGTGGTCCTACTAGGCCCTACGTTTGGCTAGACTTACACCTGCTCAGCACCAGGATATCCCCCCAGGTAATAGTGCGCTCCACAAAGCTGCGTAACATAAAAAGGGGAGGACAAAGGGATTGCCCTTCGCCAATGTCTGCCACTAGGTATGAAAGTAGCAGCCCCAGAACCTCGCATCAGATCACTTCAGGACCTGTGACAGAAGAGAAGGCCCCTGCCCTGCTGTCTGTGACCTGAGAAGAACCTTGAAAACCAGACCTGCTATCCCTCTTGTACCCAAAACAAGGAAGTGGACTCCACGGGATATAAGGCTGACATGTTAAAGATACAAGTACACAACAAGCTGCAAGAGGCCTTTCACTGCAGCTGCCCAGCTGATCAGGACTGGACCCTGATGTGGCCACTGACTGCCACCCTGTGAGTCTCTAAGTGCCTCCTATGAGGTCCTGGGGGAGTTTTAGAAGTATACTCCTGTGGTGGATTGGGACTGAAAAGACTAATGTTAGATGATAAAATCCTTGACCAGGGCAAACCTGATTGGTGAATCTGACCTGCATTCTCTCACAGCCAGCATCAAATCATGTCTATGTCTTGATGATATTCGGATTAATTCTTCTAGAGTCCACAACCTTCCTAACTGTATTCGAAGAACATTATGGCCATTAGTTGATTTCCTAGCAAAATTTATGTTCAAAGAAATGGTCCATCGTTATTTATTGGAGGCATATATATGTGCTGTGATGCTGGCCCACAGAGAGTTTTACTTTTAACACTGAAATGTGCACACCATGTAATCTAGTGTAAACAAGAGCATACACTTCTATTTGCAAAGTACAACGCGAAAGTATATGCAGGACGTTAGATGCCCGTTTAAGACCCATCTCTGTTCCAGCCCTTCTTAAATATGAGTGCTGGCCAGCCTAAATTAAATATGAGAATTCTCATTGCTGAAATTACCCTCGAGTTCAGAGACTCCTCTACGACTGTGGGGCCTCAACCATGAGTGCGGAGGCACTTTGTGAATCAAGCCCAAAATCATTAACAGTATCCTAAAGCACCTGAACAGACATGAGGGTTATTACAGAGCTTCAGACTAAGTAGAATCTGGTGTAGGTAAATGGGCAGATTTTACAGTCCTTTCGGGTCTCATCAGCACGCCACATCTATCTATGCACATGTATAAACTTGTATCTGAAGACGCATCACCACATTATGGAACCTCACAGGATACTATTATTGCTGAGTGGCCCAAGGTTTAACAACTCATTAAGCATTCTTTTTCATTGGCTTAAAGTGTATTGCTGCCATTTCATCACATTATCTATTTCCTAATTTTTAGTTTTTGAGTAGCACAAACCAACCTCACAAAGGCATCAGAGTGCTTCTGTCTGGGCCAGATTGAATCACTTTGATTTCCATAGTGCTTCTCCCAGCCTCTCCCTTTATGGATAAGGGTCTATTAACCATGCAGTGCAAAGGGAATGTTCACAAAAGCACAAACCGCCAGCCTCATTAGTATTAATGTGTCATGAATCGACTTGCGAAATATTGTGAGCACCCGTAAAAGTTGGCATGCTGACATGTTGACATGCATGTTGGCATGGACAGCAGACCTTCATCCCAGGATTCACATTTACAATGTGCAAAAATTGTGACCCCTGTCCAATAAAGGGCTATTGGTCACAGTGCCACCAAACGTAGCACATTGCGAATTAGACATTGGGGACAGCACGCTGCAGATTTTGAGAATGCTGTTTGGTGCTCATCATGCACATCGTATTCAGTAGCAATTTAATACTTTGCTTTGAAAGAAGCAGTCGTAAACCATTTGTGCAGATCACTGTGAGTTTAAAAGTGTGAGGAGCTCCCTTTAGTGCCCCTTTCCAATTGTGATTCACAAGAGATCTCAATGTGTATGCTGCGATTGTAGTAGCACTGTGAGTTGGGGCTCAGCATTCAGATAGGCCGTTGCATTGGCCTAACAAATGCAGTTTTTGTCAGGTCTGCGATGCTTGATAGGTGAACCTAACAAATACAAAAACAGTAGTAGTGCTGTTTCAGTGAACCTGGAAGAGAAGTTTAGATTCGAAGAAGTGAGGCTAAAGGGAACACCTGAGGGAGTGGAAAATCTGAACTATTTGATGCCCATAAAAGTATGTGAGGAGAAAGGAAAAGAAGGTCTTTTTTTAATATAGTATATAGGACATTCCAGGCAAAAAAGAGCATTGCTCCTTGTGTCTCTCGCTCTGTTTGAATTTTGAGCTAGTGGATTGTAAACATGCTTTGTGTGGGATCTCATGAATAAGGAGGTGCAGGTGGTGGTGTAATCTGACATTTTAGCATAAATGATTATTTGGGGTGCAGAGTCAAGTATGACTTATAAATGACCTGATGAAGATTTGGAAGGCCAGCTAGGATCATGGGATAAAGTACTTAACATTGCGAAGTTAATGCTGTTCATAAAATGCTGGGTAGCTATTATAGCCCGGGACGTCTGCAAATTATTTAATAATAGAACAGTGATTTGGCAGAGGTGGATATCTTGGGAATGCCCTATGGAAGTGTCTGGAAGGTCTCATAAAGGTGCACGGTGGGTTCTTTCCAGGAAAGCAGAAAGGAATTTTTGTCTTTGATGGACTGAGATTGAGAAAATAAGGCTTCTATGCTACAGTGAAGTTAGGGAAAGCCAGATTTTCAGTTTAGTGATATAGTTACTAGAAGAATATAGAATATGGTGTTATCTACTTATTGATGTACAAAGACTCCTTTTCCAGCATGAGTCGTTCCCACAGTTTCCAAGCATGGGTTTATTTATGTTTGGTTAATTGTATAGCTTTCAATTCAATTCAATTTGACACCCTTTTACAGGTGTTGAGGAAGGGGTAGATTGGAACATGATGCATATGCCACCAGATACTCAGCATATAATCAGGCAAGGTGCGGATGCAAGTCTATCACAATATAACACCTTGAGTGTGTTGTAGACAGGAAATGGAATAATATATTTTTAAATTGTATTTGCTCTCGGCTCTGGTGTTTGTTCGCAGTGACTGCTGTTTTCTTTTTAGGTCAAGCCTAGAGGCAGCTCGCATGCTCTGCGAGGCATGCTGCTTGTACTCTGTAAACACAAGGAGATGATGGACGGAGCGCATGAAGCACGCCCACAGCTTTTTGATTGGTTGCTTGGTGTGCCTTTACAAATTCCATTGTTTTGGTTGGTGAATTGGGTACATTTGTCCCGCCTTGTGGCTATTTTGTTCTCGCCCTGGCGACTGCCCCTGCTACATAGATCCTTTCATTTTGGGCCATATCTGTTTGGTTTCAATGCACAACTTTTTCTTTATTTTTGGCATTTCTTGTGGGCTGAGACAGCCCCACACATACATTGCACTTCATCTTTAACGATGCTTGTGTATGAGCATAGCGCCCACTTAGCGGGCTTGCATTTTGCAACCAATAGCCTGTGTAAACAAACTTTCTTTTGTTGCACAGGACCGGCTTCACGGACAGGTGCTGCGCTTTTTTTATATTAAAATGTACATCAAGCACTTCTTACAAGTGCTTGAGCCTTTAAATGCTGGCTGGAAGTTTTGTTGTATGGGTGGCGTGCAGTCGTGGCAGGGATGAATCGCGGGTGGGGGCGGGGGAGGGCGTGGGGTCGTGCGGGTGGGGGGTAATTAAATAAAATAAAAAATAAATAAAAAACGTACTTTCGCCTCCGGTCCCGGACTCCCGCGTCGTGTCTCCTGCTCTCTGCTCACAGGAAGCAGAAGCAGGCAGCCTCCCTCTCTTCCCCTAAGCCAATCACAATGCTGCAATGGCAGTGTTGTGATTGGCTAGGAAGGCATCATTACAGGCGTCTAACGGGAGGCCGTTTTCTTCATGCAGGCTGCGCAGCAGCCTACATGAAGAAAACGGATCGTGCTATGACTGGTTTGGTCGGCCCTGGGGCCGACCAAACAGTCAGCACCCATAACATTGGGCTAGCCACTTCTCCCCAACTCGCCCACCTGCCCGCCCTCAACCAGGCATATCCTTCTTCTGCTGTCTCGCAGTGCGAGAAGCAGAAACGTAAAATGGTATTTAAACCATGTTACGTTTCTGCTTCTCGTACTGCGAGAAAGCAATGGGGCGACGCTCCGACGCCCACGTGGAGGAGCCACCCCTGGTGGCGTGCACACATCTGATATACCTGGCGTGGGCTGGTGGGCGACAGCCTCGTGGACACAAGGATACCCATGTGAACAATCACTGCTCAGTGGCTTGTTGTCTGCAGCTAGTCTCGCTCGGAGCCCTGCTCTCTGCAGGCTGGGTCCCTTAGTCAGGAGCGCATGGAGTGAGCCTGAACTCTGCTGCCAGCAGTGCGAGAGAGGCTTTGAGGTGGCTCTTGTGTCTCCAGAGGGTCTGCCCTCCCGAATCCCCTGCCCACAGCTCAGTCGGCCAGATGGTCCACTCCCTTTAGAGCAGCCTCCTGTGCCCACAGGAGGGTGTGCCTCTTCTCCCAGTGCATCTGCCTGCAAGAGGGTCACCAGCTTCGCCTCTTCTCCCAGTCAGTGAATCTGCGTCTCCCTCCCACCGGCGGAATGAAACCCTTGTCTTGGATCCTGGCACGCTCTCTCACCACTGCTACCGGATCATGCCCTTACAGATCTGGATGTAATTTTGACTCACATGGACGAGGGCAGGTGACAGTTCATCTCCGGTAAGAAATAGTACCACGTGTCGCTGCCCTATACTGGAAGGGAGTTGGGGGGCTCAGGGGAAGAGAGGTGAATGCACTACAGACCATGCCCTGCATGTCTATTATACCTGCACTGCTAGGCCCACCCAAGGTTCATCACCAGTTTCTACTTTCAGATAGAGCCGCAGGGCACCTTCAGTTCACCAGGCTGTGTAGTGAGACTGGTCACTGAATGATTCATTCTGAGCACAGCATTGTATGATTACATATTCTCTGAAATGTACTCCAATCTCCCTCTGAGATTTTCTCACTGTGGTCATGTTTAAAGGTACTCAGTATGCAATGAAAGTGATTCACTCTGTACAATAGGAGTGACACGGTGTGAGTAACACCGCAGGTGCTCACCTTGAGAGGTGTCGGGGTGCACCCAGCCAAGAGCCAATTTCCATCGAGGGTTTCTCACAGTGAGAATGTTCATAGGCATTAAGGGTGCGCTCTGACAGCGTCACTTGCCATTAACCTGGCCACGCTTACTTCCAAATACACAAGGCTTTTTCTGCTCGTCCTTTGACACCCCTACCCTCATATGTTCCAAATGTTCACCCCTCCTGTTAGATTATGCTGGCTGATGCTCTCGTGATGCTATGTATAAGTTAGCATTCGCTGCGTCATTTTCTTCCCCGACTCCATTTTGTATGATGTTCAAAACTAAAATCCTTCTCTGTTCCGAGAAATCCCCTTTGCTAAGTTTTGTTTCTGTAATGAAGAACTGCTTGTGTTAGCACATAGTTTTCCGTCGATAAGGAACCTCTCCCACTTGTCTGGCAGTTAGATCGTAGCACAAGCTGAAAAGGCCTTGAGCGCATCCCGGACAGGGTAAGATATGAGAGTCGAAACCTTTTCTTTCTTCTTTCGCTGCCTGGCCACATCTGTTTGAAAAATTCCATTGTGGTCATGTTTTAGTTAACCATGCAATGTACATAATGTATCTTTATGCTTACGATCGTTCAGTTCCTTCTGTAGTACTCTTGCGAGACTATGCAGACTTAGCCCCGCTTTGAGCGTATACAAATAAACAATATTGGTTTGTATTCTCCACTGTTTCTCTGACTCTTCATTTGGAATGGAAGGCTGAGAGGTGGTCTGCGGTGACCCGGGTGGTCCTAAGCGGGACACTCCTTCAGTTGGCGCCCGAACATGGACTCCATCGTGGCATGACCCATCCCTTTCCCACAGAAGGAGGGGAGGACAAGAACACCATCAGGTCGGACCGACAGCTCAGGGATCCCTGCACGAAGAGATCCATTTCTCGCAGCTGCTGCCTCTGTCCCACCGGAGGGTTGCCTTGCCCAGCAGTCATCCCGACTGGGGTCCTGAACGGCGAACCCGTGATCCGACTGTTTGGTCTGAAGAGTCGGCAGTGGAGAATTGGTCTGTCTGTGCGCCTGATACCAGGTGAGTCTGTTTCAGTTTTTGTGAATGTGGTACCACTGTAAATCGGTTTTGTTTCAGCACTAGGACTGTTTTGATGTAAAGTGTTTGCAAATACTTTGCTAGGTAAAATAACGATTTTGTTTTTCTCTTCTTTGCAATGCCTGGTTTCAGTAAACTTCGGAGTTTGTGCTGTTATTGTTGTTCTAAAGATACACGGTTGGAAGAATCCCAGCCTGCACCTCCTGAAGGCAGTCCTAATTTTGATATGTATGTGAAACATGGCCTTGGCCCTATTATGTTTAGTACGTTATGGCACAAATATACGAGGGACAATGCAAAGTTAGAGTGGCCTTTGACGGGCTCTCTTGATGAACAAAAAATTTGATTTTTACAAGAACAGTTGTTTAAAAGACGCAGTAGACAGTCCATGTTTGACTCCCTTCGTACTTGGCAAAAAGAGGCCAAACAGAGGTGATTGAAAATGGAAAAGGATGCTAGAAAATGAGGTATGCAGACCCTTACACAGAAGGCTGTTGCTTACGATAAGAAGAAGCAGGAAACAGGAATAGAACGTGGAGATAGGAGATTTCGGTTGCAAATTGATAGGTCCTATATGGCTCAGAAGGATGGTGATACTTTTATGGAGACCTTATTAGATGCTCGACCCCCGCCACCATATGTCCCCGAACGGATATACCCTGTTGTTCCCCATCAACCACAACAACCTGTACATGGTGCACCAGTCCCCACAGCTGTTACACCTACCGCCCCTGTTAACATACCTCCTACTCCTTCTCTTTTATTACAATCCCCGACTGCAGCAGTACCTGTTACTTCCGCCCCAGTCATTCATCCTCCATTGTCACTAGCTACTGACACACCAATGCGCGGTTCGGACGATAGAGATTTGACTAAATTCAGAGAACGGTTAGGCCCGTTAATACGATCTGGAGTGGGGGAGGAAGAGAAGAAAGTAACAGCGAACCAGGCAATACGGTGGGCTCGTAACCCAATTTATAGTATCGAGGATATCTGGCAGGTAATGCAAGACTATGACCCTTTCTTACAGCATCATGCCCTTAAATATTTGTCCTCCACCCTGATTGACCTCTGGTGCACACACATTGAAATGGAAGCACCTCAAATATTATTTGATATTAATGAGGGAACTTATATACATAATTTGGAGCCGACCTCTTTGTACAGGAATGTTTCCATATTATTGACTTATAAAGGTAGACTGCATGATAAGAGTCCCACTAAAATAACTCAATTCCCAATGCGAGAAGTACACCCTGTTTATCACATGGAAATTCATGCAGTGCAGGATCAAAATGGAGTGGTTACCAGACCAGCTGTGGCTGCCCACTTTCAGGAACAATGGGTTTATAGTCCATGGAAAAGAAGTGAAGTTCTGGCCCTTAAGGCTACGTTGCCCGGCCCTAGGAAAAATCCTACTGCTTACTATAAGGAATTGACAGAAGCTGCCTCTTCCACTGTGTTGACCCTTGCTGATGTTGAAATATTTTTGGGCCTACTAGTTCCAGTTGATATTTGGTGACAGGTGCATACCCTAGACCATGTCGCCGAGTTGGGCAGAACATGTGATGTGATTCAGGGTTGGGACCGAGATAGGAAGCCAGGAGACAAACCATGTGCTGAGTTACTTGTTTTGCCCGGTCGCATCATAACATATATGCATACATTCATTCCCCCCAAGAAAGTTAGTTGGGACAGATTGACTGCCTGCCAGGCAGAAGAAAGACGAAAGTGTTTCTGATTTTTTCACTCGGTTTGAAGAGACGTTTTTGGATTATAGTGGGCAGGATATGTCTACGGAGGGAGGAGTCTGTCTATTTGTTGATAGGTTTGTTACTAATCTCCTTCCCGAAATAATGTCTAAACTTCAACAGCTGAGAGTACTTGGTCTACGTCTTCCTCTTCCGTGATCTTAAATATGGCCCAATATTACGAACATAGGGATAATGAAGAGAAAGACAAAAGCGATGAAAAGCATAAAGATCTAAAGACAAAGCTATTATTGCAACAGGCATATCGAGGTAACACCAGGGGACAGGGACCCCAACAACAGCTTCCACGCACTAGACAGCCACCCATGACACCTTTGGGACAGAATCAGTGTGCTTATTGCAAGGAAGAAGGTCACTGGCGTAGCCAGTGTCCTGTACTTTTGCGCAATGCTTCGTCCACTAGAGGACGAGGTTCTGGAAACAGGGGCTGTGGGACCAATAGGCAGCAACACACTACTGCCACTGTAGACCGTTCTGACAATTATTTTGATGACAATAGGGATAGGCAGTACTACAACGATGATTATGACATTGATGATGTGACAGGGACATCTTTCAGCTAGGTCAGCCAGGGACAGGGTACGGGACCAGTTCATATACCTGTAGACCAGCGCGGCCCTTATGTCAAGATAGATCTGCAAGGATCTCCTAAGGAGTTCTTGGTTGATACAGGTGCAACGAAAAGCTCTACTGCCTTACACCTGGTCCCTGGGGTGCCCTCTCTGGCCATAATAATGTTTCAGTGGGTTTTTCAGGAGTACCGGTTGTAAGCCCCATCTCACGCCCTCTTGCCCTTACTGTTGGCCATTTTACTGTGGATTCTTCATTCCTTCTAACATCCAATTGTAGTGAAAATTTGATGGGTTTGGACCTACTAAAGAAGTTGCATGCTACTATATATTGTTCGCCAGATGGCGTCTATATTGCTATGGGCCCGGATGTAGATACTAAACAATATCTATCTAAGGATGCTCCCCTTCCACCTGAATTTGATCCAGTTCCACCCACATTATGGGCCACCAGTGATACTGATGTAGGCTTATTGCATATACCCCCGGTTTCTATACAGGTTAAGGACAATGACGTATTGCCCCGCAATCCCCAGTATAAAATACCAAAGGCAGGAGAACAAGCTCTTCTTGATATTGTTCAGGGCTTAATATGCAAAGAAGCTGTCGAAGAGACCACAGGTAACGTATGCAATAGTCCTATTCTTCCGGTCTTAAAAAGGGCACCTCTATATTCTCCTAACAGTGCTGGTGATGTGTATCATTTTGTGATTCATTTGTGAGAGGTTAATAAAATAGTAGTCCCACAATTCTCAGTGGTTCCTGATATCACCACACTTCCAACTATGATTCCATCTACTGCTCAGTTCTTCTCTGTGATTGATTTAAAAAATGCATTCTTTAATATTCCTATCCACCCAGATAGTAGGTATTTGTTCGGTTTGTCACTGGCTGGTAAAAGTTTCCGATACTGTCACACTCCTCAAGGCTATTCTGAAAGTCCTAGCATTTATAGACAAGTGTTAAAAAATCAGTTGGATTCCCTCTCACTTTCTCCAGGTAATGTATTGGAACAGTATTTCAATGATTTGTTGATTGCTTCTGATACGGAACAAGGTTGCAAGGATAGTACGGTGAAGTTGGTGTTGCACCTGGCACATCATGGTCATAAGGTTTCCCTTTCGAAGCTTCAATACTGTCAACAGGAGGTCACCTATTTAGGTCACCTTCTGTCGAAGGAGGGTAGAAGGTTAGCGCCAGAACGTATAAGTACTATTAATAAAATGCCCTGTCCACAAACTCAAAAGGATGTGCGTGCTTTTATAGGCATCACTTCCTACTGTCGGCAGTGGATCCCAAATTATTCCTTACTTATCAAACCCCTGCTGGCATTAACAACGAAAGAAGTGCATGAGCCTTTGCCTTGGACACCTGATTGTCAGCAATCTTTTGAACAATTAAAAGCTGCACTTTGTTCTGCTCCAGTGCTAGGCACACCTGATTATAGGAAACCTTTTGTGCTCTATGTCCATGAGATGGCTAGTTGTGCTTTTTCTGTCTTGACTCAAAGATTTGGTGACAGACAGAGACCTTGCGCTGTGCTTGATCCTGTCACAAGCGCCCTCCCGAGCTGTCTGAGAGCGGTCGGGCTGTGGCCACTTCAATCAGACAATCAGCTGGACTCGTACTTGATACTGACCTCACAGTTATGGTACCCCATGCTATGGATACACTTTTGAATAAAACAAGAACACAGCACCTCACCAGTGCACGTCTTACTGGTTATGAATTGACATTGTTTGCTGAGCATATCACAAATAAAAGATGTGCCACTCTGAATCCAGCCACGTTCCTACCCCTCCCTTCCGAAAACGATGCAGTCAACAAACATGACTTTATTTTCCAAACAGAGGAAGAGACGAAGGATGGGTAGACTTGACTGATGTTCCCTTATCTGATCCCCAAGGAGAACTATATGTCGATGACTCTTGTTTTAAATTACCAGATGGCACCACCACTGCAGCTTATGCTATTACTACATTGCGCACAGTAGTTGAGACATCACGGGTCTCCTTTCAGTCCGCCCAGGCAGCAGAACTCGTTGCCCTTATACGAGCTTTTGAATTGAGCGAAGGGTTGGTTGTCAATATCAACACAGTCAGTATGCATTCGGGGTGGTGCACAATTTTGGGCGCCTGTGGGCAGAGAAAGGGTTCCTTACCTCCCATGGTACTAAGATACAACATGGAAACCTGATATTGCGATTGTTATCTGTACTAACACTTCCTAAGAAAATGGCTATCGTGAAGTGTAGCGCCCATAGAAAAGTGACAGATGATGTAAGTAGAGGGAATGCATTTGCAGATCAGACAGCCAAGGAAACTGCTCGGAGTAGGATGAAGAGGATGTTTGTTGCAGGCTTAGCTAGATGTGTTCCAGAGAACGCCATGTTTGAAAACACGGTTGAGAGTGTGAAAGAGATACAAAGTGAGGCCACGATAGAAGAATTAGTGGTGTGGCAAGAGAGTACAGCACGTTTAGATGAAGAAGGGTATTGGATTGACTTGTCTGGAGAACAGAAATGAATGTTACCCGATGCATATGTGCTCCCTGTGGTTACTATAGCTCATGGTCCAGCTCATATCAGTGCAAAAGGTATTTGTAAACTATTGGCCCCGGTGTGGTGTAATGATAATATTTCCAAAACTGCTGCGCATTTAGTGAAACATTGTATGATTTGCATGAGGCACAATTCAGGAAAAGGTACCCCTACACCATCCGGTAACTTTGCACCACCTACATTCCCATTTGAAGTCATTCAAATGGACTTCATTGAGCTGGAACATTGTAACAATCTCAAGTATGTCTTAGTGGTTACCCCAATAAAGACGATACGGCCTTCACAACTGCGAAAGTACTCCTTAAAGAGTATTTTCCTTGTTTTGGAATGCCCCGAATTATCTGGAGTGATAACGGGTCTCATTTCAATGGGAAAGTAATTAGGCTAATATGTAAAGGTTTGCATATTAAACAGAAATTCCATTCTGTCAATCACCCGCAGTCAGCGGGTCTTGTTGAGAAGTACCACGGTACGCTCAAACTGAAATTGGCAAAAATTCAGGAGACGACAGGGTTGAACTGGCCAGATGCTCTTCCGTTAGCTCTTTTGTCAACTAGAACTACAGCACACTCTAGTACTGGTTTGTCACCATTTGAGGTAGTGTTCGGGCGCCCTGCGAATGTCTGGGCGCCCCTAGGCCTAGGAAGTATTCTGATATTGAATATCCTGTATTGCTTGATTACCTTGGGCAGTTAACGGAAAGTTTGCTTTCTATTCACCAACAGGTGCGAGACTCCTTACCTCCTAAACCCGAAGGACCTGGCCACAACATCCAGCCTAGCGATTTTTTTCTCATCAAAAACTTTCAGAGGAAGAAATGTTTGGAGCCCAGATGGAAAGGTCCTGAGCAGGTTTTGCTGGTTACACAGACTGCAGTGAAGGTTGCTGGTTGAAAGAACTGGGTCCATGCGACCCATTGTAAAAGAATATCTTTGCCGTTGCCTTATGACCAGTGGATCAAGGAGGGAATAGGAGACGTCGAATGTGAGCTGGTGCCCAGGTTTGTGCCTTTTAGTGACGCACAGCTGATCTGGACACAAACAGACAAGGAGAATGACGACGTTCTCAACGAGGCTGTCCCACCAGAAATACAGGCTATCCAGGAGCCTCTGTTCAGTGATCACACGGTGCCTGGAGCTGCCAGGTACAATTTACGTCCTTGGATGAGGACCACCGAGTCCAAGGAAAAGAAAGACTAGGGATGGACTGTACAAGGTAGGAAAGTACTGAGTAGCAGTACCAATGAGGGAGTGGAACAAGTGAAATTCCGTATCTGTTTTGCTTTTGTTGTTTGAACATTAGTTAGGATAGTATACTCTGAGAGTATACCATCCTTAACAATGTGGGATAGATTAGGAAAGAGCTTAGGACAGAGCAAGCTCCACCACTGGTGCTCAAGAGCACCAACTGATTGATGGACGATAGGAGCCTGTGCCAGTGAGGCTCTGACGGACACTGGGTACATTCATATTTCCTCTGCATCTTCTTCCTTTGATATACTATGCATCCTTTTGGTAGGAAAGTTAATGAGGAGGAGCAGCCAATGACCACTATACAACATAGTGTGATTTGGCCAATGCGTAGTAAAATTGCATGTGTCATTGCCCTGATAATGGCGATAATAATAATATGTGTGGTATCGTGAGTTCTGGAGAATGCACATAATGTACCCACACGTAGTAGGGGTGAAGTCATGTCCCCGAGACACAATAAAAGGGCTGTCCCGAGTAATGTGTTTGTGGAGACCCATAGGAGGTTTTTGGGAAAAGGGACCGCCTGTTACCCCACTCGATCTGTTACTAGTATCTGGACTGCATATCCATTGTCACTTGTTAATTATACATACACTCGCCCACCTCAGTTTGTGGAAGTAAAGGGAATGTTTGGATTTGGTTATCCTGGACCGTGTCTGTATCATATGAAACCACAGGGTATGGGTTATCTGGGTTGTGATAATAATACATATTGCGATAATTTCTATATGGAAGGGCAGAATATAACGCTGGTGGGTTGGCATTACAAGGAGTTGACAGTACCTCGAGAGGCCGGCTATTATACTGCTTGTTGCCCCATAGTGAACAGTTCGGATACTTCTTTGTACATTAATTGTTCAGGGATAATATTGTTTAAACATACAGTCCCTTTGGTGAATAAAAAAGATCAGAGCACTTTGGGAATGAACTCCAGATACTCTGCGGTGAACTATCAGGGGCCAATATATGTGCACCCAGGGTTTTACTTTCTGTCTAATGGGACTTACTCCAGTGTCTATAATGGTACTGATGACGTGGCTCTTGGGATGGTACTGCCTTTGGGTGTTCCATGTAAATATGCTCGACCTAGAACAAGATGGGCGAAAAGGACACTAACAAAAGAGTTCTGTGAAGGGGTAACAGACTTGGAAGTGAACAGTTATAGTAATGGTATCACATTTGGATACATCCTGTCCTCTATATTTACCTTGGGTGGTACTGCCACGGCTAGGGGTGAGAAGGCTAGGGGTGAGAAGCACATTATGGACATTATTGATAACATCAAGGGGATGGAAAATGGAAATTGGAGTTAGTCTCTTTTTAGTAATTGGGGTTGGATTCTTATGGAGATAGTTTATCTTATAGCTATATTAATATTCTGTTGCATTCTCATTAAATGCCTTCCCCTCTGTTGTTCCTATTGTGCCACTATTTTCACGCCTAAATAGAAAATATCAGCCCATGTTACCAATGCCACTATGATGCTCCAAACTGATATCGATGATCTTATGAACAAAGATGAGGGAATATTTGAGGATTCATCCCTCCTTGCTGTCCCAATTCTTGATGTTGATTGCAAAGTGTGCCCACAGCTTCACCTCGATTGCCTTTCTGATTTTGATGCTCTATCAGCTTCTGATGCTGCTACAGTAGCCCTGTCTATGTACCTGTTTTTCTCTGTTGTTTGCATATTAGAAAATGTCTTTAGCTCATGCTAAAAGGAGGGTTTGTTACAGTGGCGGCTCGCAGAGGGAGTGCTGCGGGGCGGTGAGCGGGGCAGGGGAGGGGGTAGTGGAGTCAGACATACGACGGGCAGGAATAAGGTAAGTAAATAAATAAATAAAACTATTTACCTTGAGCTCGCTGCATCGCCAACTCGGCAATGCAGCGAGCGCAAGGTAAATAGTTTTATTTATTTATTTACTTACCTTACTCCTGCCCGTCGTATGTCTGACTCCACTACCCCCCCACCCAGCCCCTCCCCGCCCTGCCCCACCGCCCCGCAGCACTCCCTCTGCGAGACACCACTGGTTTGTTACATTATGCTCGCTGATGCTCTTGTGATGCTATGTATAAGTTAGCATTCGCTGCACCATTTTCTTCCCCGACTCCATTTTGTATGATGTTCGAAACTAAAATCCTTCTCTGTTCCGAGAAATCCCCTTAGCTAAGTTTTGTTTCTGTAATGAAGAACTGCTTTTGTTAGCGCATAGTTTTCCCTCGATAAGGAACCTCTCCCACTTGTCTGGCAGTTAGATCGTAGCACAAGCTGAAACGGCCTTGAGCGCATCCCGGACAGGGTAAGATATGAGAGTAGAAACCTTTTCTTTCTTCTTTCGCTGCCTGGCCACATCTGTTTGGAAAATTCCATTGTGGTTTTGTTTTAGTTAACCATGCAATGTACATAATGTATCTTCATGCTTGCGATTGTTCAGTTCCCTTTGTAGTACTCTTGCGAGACTGAGCCCCGCTCTGAGCGTATACAAATAAACAATATTGGTTCGTATTCTCCACTGTTTCTCTGACTCTTCATTTGGCATCGAAGGCTGAGAGGTGGTCTGCGGTGACCCGGGTGGCCCTAAGCGGGTCACTTCCTTCACTCCCCCCAAAACAGCACCGGAGACCCTCTATACGCAATCAAAAAAATGCAAACAGTGGCCAACACCTTGTTCCCTCCAAAGTGACCCGCGTGGTGTTTCGCCCCCCGCTCACCATCTTCAAATAAAGCGCTCAGGATCTCATATCCATCAGTGTTTTAGGATGCGTAATGTAGGTACCAAAATACTCCACTTCCACAGCCAGGAAATGTAGGTGTCTGAATGTCCCTGTCCCCGTCGTGCATAGCTGTATTTATCCGGATATGTTTGCAATATGAATAGGGTGGCCAGATATTTAAAAGCAAAAACTGGGGCAGGTTAGACATAAAAGTAGGACTAAAGTCTTTCATGTTACTTTTATGTCGGGCCTGTCCCGGTTTTTGCATACCCATGTAAATGTGTGTGTGTGTAAATATAAATATATATATTCACACGAATTTACAAGGCTACATTAAATAAAAGCTGTGGCAGGACCTCCACCCTGAGACCCCCCCCCCCCCTCCTCAGTACTTTGTCTTTCCTCTACTGGGAGCAGGCAGCCGACCTCCTCCTGTGTTACCTGAAAGAGGCAGATAATAAATTAAATCACTTTAGAGGCATCTTTTGAAAGGAGAGTAAAAGTTTCATTTCTGCCTCGCAGGAAGACTTTACCTTATTCCTAAAAACCGGGACATATCTTAAAAATAAGGAAAAGCATCGGGACACCGGAACAGTCATCTCAAAACCGGGACTGTCCGGGGAAATCCGGGATGTCTGACCACCCTAAATATAAAGGAAGCACTGTTGTGGCAATATCTGTTTTGCTGGCTCTGAAAATCTTTACACCTTGGATAAATCTTTTTGCAAATGCTTAAGACCTCTTCAAATGTTTCTGTCATAATCAGGGGAAAAACTGCAGCCCAGACAGCGAGTTAAGCTGAAAGGTGCCTCAGCGAGTTAAGCAGTATGATTTATTTCCCTCTCGGGCCCGGCTGTGCCTTTATTGATGGAAATACAGGCTCCCTGTCTCTGACAGCCAGAACAATGAGCGCCTCTCTGCCTGGCGCGCCGCTGCACTGCTCTTCAAAGACCCTTGCTCTGGTTTTATATTTATCTGGCTGGCAGGGGCCGAACTCAACTTTCAACTGAGCTTTGTGTGCGCTGCTGATAAACTGTCCCCAGCACCGCTCTCTGGGGCTGGGGTTTCTTTACCTCTACCATATTGTTCCTCCGTACGCTACTTCCTGGTTTAGCAAGGAGCCTTGCTTTGTCCTGTATGTTCATCTTTTTCTGTTTCCTTTCTTCGCCGCTCTTTTTATTTTACCTCTTTCTGTCTCTCACCTTTCATTAGCATTTGTAGGTCTCAATGTGTGTCCACACTCTTCCCCATGATTTCCTTTTCGCATTTCAACTCCTTTTTTTCCCTTAGTGTATGTTTTTCTTCCCCATTTCTTCTCTAGCTCTGATTCTCTTTTACTTCATTCCTCATATTTTATCTTTGTACCTGTTTCTTTATTTTTCCTCCCTTCTCTTTCTGTTAAAACTATTAGATTCTGTTCCCATATATTTTGTTTTTCTTCTTTGTTTTTCTTTCATTTCTTCCATGTTCCTTTGTTTCCTTGCAAGTATGTTTCAGACTTTTCCCTTATTCTCTTTTTCTAAGTTTCTTCTTTTACTTCAGTCCATACACTATCATTCTCATCCTTTTATTGCTGATTCTTTCTCTTCTCCTACATCTCCTTTCTCTGTTTCACTTTACACTAACCTCTTTATCTTTTCACTCCATTCTCTCATTATTCTCCATTTCCTTCATGTTTCTTTTCTTATATCGCCTCGTTCTTTTACTTACCTCATACCTCCCCTTTCTTAACCTTTAAGCTTCACAATATTTCTCTGATTTCCCCTCTCTTAATCTAAAAAAAAAGGAACAAATAGCTTGTCTGCTGAACTCATACCCTTCACATTTTTAATTTTAATGGAATGTTGCCATTCTTTTTTTAGCAAAATCTGATAATTTCCGTATATTCTCCAAATGTTAAGAATTTTAATGCATTACAGTGTTTACCATTAGTAATGATTCTTCTCAGTATTTCCTGTATTTTCCTCAACATACTTCATGTTTACATTCCATAAATTATAATTTCTTATTTTTTTACAAATACTTCTCTAAATTTCCTAGCATGCATTTTAAAAACATACCTCAAATGGCCTAAAGGTGCAGCATTTGAAAGTGCAGTCAGTTCATTTGTTTTGCAGCAGCAGCCTACTTTTTCTATGCATGTGGGAATTGTGGACAAGTATCTTTTTCCACAGAAGTATTCCTCTACTTTGCAACTTTATTTCCATTGTCTTCTTAAATTCCAAAATTTAAAATTTGCAGACTCTGCACTAAAATGTATTCATATTTTATTAAGTGGAGAGTTCAAAGTAATATCATTTTTATAAAACAATTAGGCTTGTTTCCTATTGTGCATGGCGGGGTGTTGGCAGCAGTGGTACAGACTGATGTACATTTTCGCAAATAATGTGATACGGTGAGCACAGCTGATGGTCTCTGCAATCCTTCCACACTATCCTCATCACAAAGGGATTCCTTCTCAGCATCTGTCCAGCAGTGCCTGCGAATGCACCAGTGTTTGCTGCCTAGCGCGTGAACAGATTTTTGTCCCATTGAGTGCTTTAAATGGGCTACAACATTTCAGCAAACAGACAAGCTCTTCCTGTGATTACTGGAGATCAATCCAAACTCCTGCCTACGTTTATGGCCTTCATACCTCGTCTGGCAAGAATGGCAGCCTGCCATAAACTGCAAGTACTTCTCAATGCAGTGCCTAGTTAAAGAACAGTAGATGTTGCACCACCCATGATAATGTGCTGCATGGCTAAATGCTTATAAGGTTCTAAAGGCGAGACCAGTTGCATTGCAAATGCTTGTTTTTAACAGAGGTGTCCCACGTACTGCTGCCCTTCCCAAACCTCTGACAGGCATTCACCCACCTTCAACTTCAGCGCAATTGAAATAGGCACTGCAGTGCAGGTGGTGAAATGTAGCCCTAAGCCTGTATACCTTTTTTTTAAGTTCAAAAAAGCTTTTATTGGAAAGAATAAAGGTGTCTGCATACAATACAAAATATTGAACTCACGTCATTACAATACATGTCTGTTACAATAGAGCTGCATGAATCGGATTATTGATGAAAATAGAAGAGCAAAACAATATAACTGAGGCATAGATACCATTAGAATATATATAATAAAAAAAAAAAGATTTTTAGGACCTATTAGGGAGTCAAGGTGGTTTAAGGACTTCCTGCTGAGATGGTTGTGGTAAGGAACATCTTTGGGCGCTTGCATCAATGTATGCTGTGACGGGTGACCACACATTTAAACGTTTCGTTGCCATGTGTAAAGGGTAAACAAAAGAAGTGTCCAGTCTATGGTTATGGCAAACAGCATACCACCAAGCTTTGTAAGAAATTTTTGTAAAATCTTTCCAATTTGTGGTAATTTGCTGAAAAGCAACCGCTAATAATAAATCAATAATTTTAACATTTAGCGTGACATTTTCCCCTTAAAAGAGAGACTTCCTAGAAAAATATGAGTAAAGGAAAAAGAAATTTTAGTACCAAAAATTAAATTGATTTGGGTCCATACTTTTTTCCAGAATGTATACACACATGGACAATAAAATAACATATGAAATAAGTCAGCATTTGAGGACGAACATGTCCAGCAGGTATCCGATACAGTTGAAAAACTTTTACTTAAAGTGGATGGTGTTAATAAGAGTCTATTATATACGAAAAACAATGTTTGCGTTGTATTGGCTGCCCTGGAAGATCTACGAATCTTAGTCCATATGTTCTTCCATAGTGACAGCGGCCAGGATGTCATAAAATCACGTTCCCACAACTGTTCTGTTTTAGATTTCTGCCTATCAATGGCGGAGCTTCGCAAATAATTATAGATAGTGGATGCCTTGGGCCTGGTGTGTAACAAGGTGTGAAGTCGCGGAGCGGTATTTGGAGCATTTGAGGTATTCGGTACAGTAGAGAGTTGGGTATAAGCATCCATCACAGCTTTCTTAAGGGAATTATATTTATTATTGAATGAAGCAGGCAGATTAAATGACTTGCTTATCGAAGAAAAGGACAAAACATCTGATCCTGAGAATAGCTGGTGAACCCATATTAGTCCCCTTTCTCTCCAAGTCCTCCAATAGAAGGGTTTATTTCCGATGAGTAGGTTCTTGTTGTGCCAGATTGGTGCGTTGAGAAAGGAATCTAGAGTGCTTTGAGGCGATGGAGGGGTTGATTCAAGGAGTTTGGCAGTGAGTTTAATTATGGGAGTAGAAAGGGACTGAGGTTTATGTGAAAAGGAGAGATACTCACAAAAGGAAAAAGGATTTAAAAATAGACGCTCGAGTGAGGTCCAAAGAGGACAATTCTCCGTGGAATCCAGCAACCAACAAGAAGCTTGACGCAAAAGGAAGGCTTTCTGATATGCCGGGAAATCCGGAAAATTAACTCCACCTTCTAGTTTAGGACGGGTTAATTTTAATAAAGACATTCGGGATTTCTTATTGTTCCATAGGAAGGAGGAAAGAATGGAATTAATTTTTGTAAACAATTTAACAGAAATAGGTACTGGGATGTTGGAGATAGTATATAATACTATGGGTGACAACATCATCTTTATAGTATCCAAACGTCCCCACCATGATAAATAGAGGGGGTGCCATTTAGTGGTTAACTCTAATACCCTTTGTATACATTTATTCATGCATAATGCTACTGTGTCTGAAACTGAGGAAGTGAAGTGTAATCCTAAATACTTAATATGTTTAGGGCTCCATGTAAAGTTAGAAGCATTAAAGTCTGATTGGAAAGTGTATTTGGTTAAGGGGAGGATCTCACATTTATCGCTGTTCAATTTATATCCAGAAATAAGGGAATAAGAACTTACTTCATCTAAAAAAGCTGGTATTGAATCCTCTGGTCTTGACATAAAAAGCAGAATATCGTCAGCATAAGCTGCGAGTTTAATGTGAGAATTTAACGTTTGGAAGCCATATAAGTTTGGATTTTGACGTAATTTAGATAAGAATGGTTCCAAAGCCAAATTAAAAGAAAGGGAGAGAGAGGGCAACCCTGGCGCACTCCCTACCCAAATCAAAGAATGGGGAAATCAAGCCATTAGCACAGACTGCAGCACGAGGATTAGAATAGAGGAGAGATATTAAAGATATAAACTTAGGGCCAAAGCCAAACCACTTAAGAGTATAAAACAAGTAAGTCCACTCAACTCTATCAAACGCTTTTTCTGCGTCTAATGCTATTGCTGCAAGGGGATGCTTTAGATGGGATGATTTGGATAAAACGTTAAAGAAAAGACGTGTGTTGTCTGTAATGAGTCGACCCTTAACAAAGCCAGATTGTTCCTTACCCAGCAATCTTGGTAAGTATGAGTCTAAGCGTATGGCTAATGCCTTGGAGAAAATTTTATAGTCGATGTTAACTAGGGATATAGGCCTATAGTTTTTACAATACTTAGAGTCCTTTCCCTCTTTCGGGATGAGGCAGATGTGGGCTTCTGAGAAAGAGCCAGAGGAACTATTTAAGGAGCAAAAAGAGCTCATCAGGAAATACAATTTGGGTATTAAAAGTTTGGAGAAATGAAGATAAAACTCAACAGTAAAACCATCGGGGCCTGGCGCTTTGTCTTTTTAAGACATTGGAGAGCTCGAAGTAGTTCTTCCTGCGTTAGGTCCAATTCCAAGGAAGATAAATCAGAGGGAATGTATTGGGATTTCTGAACATTAGAAAAAAATGTAACAATGCCTGGTCTGTAGGTTGTGTTTCGGGTGTATATAATGATTTATAAAAGATAGAGAATTCATTCAGTATCTCAGCATCTTTAAATTTTAAAGTAGAATGTTCGTCATAGATAGATTCAATATTTAATTTGTTGTGCCGAATTTTTAGATAATTAGCCAATATTTTCCCAGCCTTATTTTTGCCACCATAAAATTTTGCAGTAGATTTTAACAAATAAAGTGAAGCATTATCTGTAGATTTCTTATTAAATTGCAATTTGGCATTTATAAGAGCTGTTAAACAATCCTGCGAAGGGGACGTGTAGTATGAGTGCTCCAGTCTCTTAATGTCGTGAAAAAGATCATTAGCAAGGTTTCGCGCCAACTTTCGTTTCTTGGAAACAAAACTAATGATGAAAGCTCTCGCCGAGGCTTTAAAAGCATCCCAAATGGTTGAGCATGGCAAGGATTCATTTTGGTTTATTGCAAAGTACTCATTAAAGAAGGAGGTGAAGGAATTTGTAAATACAGGATCTAAAAGAAGAGCATTATTAAAACGCCATCTGCCTGTATACCTTTTAATAAAGTTAAGGGGTAAATAGTAATTTTATGTTACTTGAACAACATAGATTAGAGTGAGAAAGGACTAGGAAACAATGTACTGCACTATCTGGCGGGAGGAAACCATCTTAGAAAGGGTGGAGAGCAGGGCCGGACTGGCTACCGGGCGTTTTGCTGTGCTGCCGAGCTGGGGGCTGATTTCGTTGATGGGGACCTGCGTGTGCTTAAAAACATTCGTTTTGAAATGTTTATTTAAAAGCACACGCAGGTCCCCATCAACGAAATCAGCCCCCACCGCAGCGAAATCAGCCCCCAGCTTGGCTGCACAGCAAAACGCCCGGTAGCCAGTCCGGCCCTGGTGGAGAGTGCTGAGGGCAGTCGCGGTCGGCATGACTCGTGGGTGGGGGCGGGGGAGGGGGTCGCGCGGGAGGGGATGGTTAATTTTAATTAAAATAATATATATATATTATTTACCTTGCCCGGTCCCGCGTCGTCACTGCTCCTCGCAGGAAGCAGGAAGCAGGCAGCCTCCCACCCCCAACCAAACCCTTCTGCTTTCTCGCAGTGTGAGAAGCAGTAACATAAAATGATATTTATACCGTTTTATGTTACTGCTTCTCGAACTGCGAGAAAGCAGTGGGGCGCCGCTCCTCCACCCACATGGAGGAGCCGCCCCTGGCTGAGAGAGAAGTCTTCCAGGGTTTTTAGGTGAACCACTTTATAAGGAAATGAAGTCGAGCGCCAGTGCTTCCCAGTGGCTTCTGTTTGTACCGCAATGGCGGCGTCACAGCCATAGCTTTTAAATGAGACAAAAAACAGAATACCAAGAAGCCGGTGTTTAGGCAGCAAGTGAGTTTTTGCCGGGATACAAAAATCATGGTATTTTTATTGAGGTGTGCTTGGCAGTGGCATTTAGAGACCATTTGCAAATATATAAATTCAGAAAATGATGTGGATACAGTTGTGCCAGAATTTTGGAAACAGTGATATATTTTGTATGTATTAGAATCACAATTTGTTTATTTTGACTGTTTTGAACTCTGTAAAAAATGTAGGGATCTATTTAGTAAATTCTCACTCAACACAACACAGCAGCCAAAAATACTGCACTGAGTTGCGTGATGAGAGAGCAGGACAGCACCTTATCTCCAGAGATATGGTACTCTCCTCCTCTCTCCCTAGCGGTCTGCTGACTGCCACGCACACACCTTTGCACTGTAATGAAAAGGAGTCGGCGTGAGTCTAGTATAGGTGTTGTACTTGAAGGGTACCCTTCCAGTACAAAATACTATGCTTAGACTAACTTTACAACTTTTCATACATCGTATGTGTGCTTTACAATAGAGCACACTTCCAAAGTTGGGAAAGAAAGGAAAAATAAAAGCATTTCTCCTTGTTAGCTCCTATTCCAAAAGGGCATTATTTTTTTCTGCAAAATCCTGTCTACTTGTTTTTAGTTTTGCGTCAAAAACCATGGGTGTTTGCCGAGGAACGCCCATGCACCACCCATGGAAGGCCTTCTTGGCACTAAGTAATGTAGAGCAGTGCCAGGCACTGCTTGATTCTACTTTCAAGTACATTTCCAGCGCAAAGCAAGATTTGCGCATGAAAGCAAATCGGAAAAAAAAGATTTTCTGTCGATTTGCCTCAGCTTTGTGACGTAAAATCTTAGCAAATATTAGTGAGAACTATTTGAAATAATTGAACTCACGCTTTGGTAAAGGAAACAGAGGGCACTGTATCTTAGACTCAAGGTGCATAAAGGTTTGGACTTGATTGTTTCATTTTGGTTGAGCAGTTCTGTTTTCTTTTGATAATGATCAAGGAAGGGACTGTGATGCAACAGTTCTAGTGGATTCCAAGATTTATTACAAGTGAAGCTCTCTCATGAATTAGTAGATTGTTCATGCGATTTTTATAGAGCAACCTAAGTGATATATAGTCTTTACCTTTTAGCAACTAATATATGAAAGGAACAGGTAGTCATGGAAGAGTTTTAAACTAATTAGTGCAATGCCAGTTCCAAATCAAGAGCAATCTGTCGTTAGAAGACTATTCTGGCAGATGATGAACATTTAGTAGCACTGCAGTAATCTAGATAGGATCCTGCTGCTAAGATAACTAGTGTTATCTAGTGTTAACTAGTGACATCTGAGAGAGGCGTCCCAACAATGTGGCGAGGCAGGATCCCTGGCCGCGACGTGGAGACGCCGCACTTTCTCTGATGTGCCAATATGTCGGGGCGCTAGGCAGGTGGCAAGCAGTGCCGTCCATCGGACAGTAGGATCTGTAATTGTATCTTTGCTTGGGTCGTTATTGTTCCGCAGCGGAGTTACACCACGAGCTGCCTGACCCTGGAATGGCGCCTTTAACTGAGTCTACGGGGCACCCCGAGCCTGGGATTTTGTGCGCGGCGAACCGAGTATGCCTTGAAGAGTGCCCATTGTTGCTTGATCTCCAGCCCAATGCCGATTTTTGTTGAATAGCAGAGGTTGCTTGTGGCTGTGTACGCCAATGTGGAGGTTGCCTCTCCATAATTGCCGATCTTGAAATAGCGATGGCTCCTCATCTAATTTACATATTTCGAGCGTGTCCGTGTTTTCACAAGCTGAGCTGCTGCTACATACTTTTGGTTTTCTATGATTGCTCCCCAAGGCCAGGTCTGTAATGAGGGGCATGGGGGCCACCATGATCTTTTGGCAAGCAAGTTTTTAAGCCTTCCCTGTTACTACCTGTTATTCCCTTGCCTGACCCCAAGATGGCTGCCACTGTGTTCCCTACCACGTCGTGCTACTCCTCTGAAAAAAATAAGAAAAAAAAAATGGACTTCAACCAGACCTCGAACTCATACCCTATCCGGCCTACCCTTCAGGATACCGAATCTATGAACCTACCTCTGACAGTGGAGACCTAGCTTTTTGGCCGATGCCCGGTGGAGCTACTTGATAGCTATAGAGGAGATGGGCTGTGGACTACCCCTTCGGCCGTCACCTACCCAGCCGGACATTGGGCAGACCTTACTTTGTCTCTCCGTCGTACTCTCCCTCCTACCCCTTTACTCCACCCACTTTCTCCTTTACGCTCCATTTATCCCTCCTCTTTGCTCTCTAATTGTTTTCTCTTTGAGACCTAGCTGCTTGACTGATGCCCGGTGGAGCTACCTGATAGCTATAGAGGAGATGGGCTGTGGACTTCCCCCTCGGCCGTCACCTACCCAGCCGGACTTTGGGCAGACTCTCCTTCTTCTCTCCATCCATCCTATCCCCATCCCTTCTCCCTCCTATACCTTTACTCCACCCCCTTACCCTTCGAAGCTCCATTTATTTTGTCTTCCGACGCTCTT
This sequence comes from Calotriton arnoldi, assembly GCA_963921515.1. Lineage (NCBI taxonomy): Eukaryota > Metazoa > Chordata > Amphibia > Caudata > Salamandridae > Calotriton > Calotriton arnoldi. The sequence continues at coordinate 1,666,123 of CAWUFW010002869.1, forward strand.
GAAATGTTTTCTTGTAACTGATGTAACTTATAACTGATGCAATTTTGTAGATCCTTATGTAAAGCGCTCTGATACCTCCGGGTCTAGCCAGCGCTATATAAAACTCAAATAAATAAAAATAAAAATAAAAAAAAATAAAAGTGTAATCTGGTGTGAGACGATCCACAAGGGTAGATTTTTTTGTAATAATCATAAATAGAGGATCATCCTCTTGAGCACACTGTAGACATTAAACTATCAAGGCCAGTTCAGATTAAAAAATGACACCCAAGCTATTTAATTTGTGAAAGGGTTAGGGGCGCCTGTCATGTATTACCTTGAGCCATATATGATAATAATGTTTTGCCAGTGATGGGAAGTTAATGTATTGTCAGAAGGATACGCACAACCCTAATGAGCATTCATTATGTTACAGCTGATGAACTCGCTACATTACAGTCAATCAGAGCACAGACTTGATTTACAAAAACAGAAGGTAGTCATCTGTTTAGAAATGCATAATACTGTTCAGGGTATTTCACAAATCTATCATAATCGTTTTCTTTATATTTAAGCTCCAGGAAGTCACAGAGTTTTCAACAATGATGGAGGGTCGGTCATATTGAGATTGTCATTTTCATTGTGCTAGGAATAGTGAATTGGAATGCAAATTATAACACACTAAAAGGGTATTTTCTTGTTTTAAATATAAATGGCAATGTAATGTAGGTTGAGCCCAGCTGTAAGATTAGGCAGAGTGAAGCTATCCAATGTCTTTTTCTCTGTCTTTTTCCATTTCCCTTTACCTAAGTTCACTGCTGACCAGCGTAAAAATATCCATTGTGTGGTTGTAAATGGACTAAGGGAGGTGGGGATATTAGCATTGCTCATGCTGGACTAAGAATACTAGGATAATGAAAATCTGACAGATTTAAGGTGGTTGACCAGCTGCGTTTTATACTGGAAGAGTTGGTTAGCCACACAAGTAGAATCTTAGAAGCATGCAGTGATCTATTGCTCTGTGATACCTCAGCTCCTCACAACAGACACCCGTTCCCCTTTTCCACATCACATCTGTCCTATATCTGTCTGATTCTACTATCTTAGGGGCTGATTACGATGGCGGGCGGAAAAGCATTCCGACCACCATGCTAGCGGGAATTTCCGCCGGTAGGTACCGCGGCAAAACCGCCGGCCAGATTAGGATGCACCGCCAGAAACTCCCTACCGCGGCGGTCAGGTTCCAGGATACATCGCCGGGAACGTGCAGGAAAGCTGAAAATCCGTCCGCGGCGGTCGGAATTGCTGCGGAAAGACCCCAAACCGCCGTTCGAACAGCGGTCAGGAGTGTCCGGGAGTGGATTTTCGCTATCCGCAAGAGTGCTTCCGCCGTCCTCGAATAGCCGGATTCTCCGCTGCGGTGTGATGGGCTGTTGGTGGGATCGTAATTCGACCGGCGGTCGTAACCGCATTCCGTACTGCGGTCCCTCCCTTTTGGCTCCGTCCGCCACCGCTGCGGAAGGGGATTTCTGGCGGATCCCGAAACACCGCAGCGGATGGGAAATGGGCTATCTTTGCCCATCGTAATACGGCAGACGCAAGGACCGCCGATGGGGTGCGGAAAAGGGCATTTTCCGCCTCCGCCAGCACCGCGGATGTGCTTCCGCCCGCCATCGTAATCAGCCCCTTAGCTCCTGAAATATCAGCCCAAATGCCTTTTTTAATCCTTCCCAGGTCTTGCTCTTATGCTCTGTGGTGTATGTGGCAATAGACACAGACAAAAGAGGTTTGACAACCATCATCTTTCAGTTTGTCTGCCATCATGCTTCTGATGGCATAGGTTATCAGTGAGCAACGCATTTGCTGATGATTTGATTTGTCTTAGATCTAGAATGGTGTGAACTCTCTTTTTATTTGTGGCCAGGATGGAGGATAGTCATCTCTTTGTAGTAAGAAAGACGGTGGGATTGATATTGTATGAGTTTCATAGTAGGAAAGAAGCTGGTTTTTCAGCAAATGATGTGAATGGGTTACAGAGTTCCCCTGTGATATTGATTTGACTACAGCTGTGAGGATTGGGTTAGTGAGATTATCAGTCAAGGTGATACATAACAGAGTGTTGCCAGATCAACAAGCTACACAAAAATGCCTTGAGCATACAAATTAGAAAGAGCATCCACCCAGATGTTAATATTGCCCAAGTAGAATGCTTTAGATGGCAAGGAAAGAGAGAATTGAGTGAGGTCAAGACATCTGTAGGGAAGATAGAGGCTTTTTTTTTTTTGGAAAGTGATAGATAAATAGAGAAATTACAAAACTCAGATAGAGATTCATTTTAGCACCATTTATTCTAAGATGCTCGTCTGATGCTTCTCTATGTTTCTGCAAGGCAAGGAGTCAATGAAGATTAGAGCAAAACCAGTTTTGGTTTCTTTGTCATAGTTTCTGCATAACGTGGTGCAGCTGTCATGGGCTGTGTCTAACAGGCTGTGTGTGGAAGCTTCATAAAAAGAAACCTCAGTGACTGCTACAGGTGTGTAACTGATATTAGTTGAATTTTTGTAGGTTGATTGAGTATTGAGGAGGTTGCCAACAAGCTTGGTGTTTCTCATGGTGTAGTACTAGGGTTAAGGGCTCTAGGATAGGCATATATCCTATAAATAGTTTACCTAGAGGTGAAGGCGTGCCCTCTGCTTGCATCCTGAAGTGAACTGAGTAATTATTGACCTATCGCACTGCTACCTTTTGTAACCAGGAAAGTAGAGAAGGTGGTAAATATCCAGCTTTCCTATTTACATCTCTAACACTCTTCTTGAGCCTGCACAAGAAGGCTTTCATGTTCGGAAGTGGCACTGATTGCAGTACAAAATGAGCTCTGTAGGACTCTAGATCAGAGAGGTGTGGCAGCTCTTATCCCCCTTGACCTCTCTGCAGCGTTTAACACTATCCTAGGCAGCTTTGAATTTCAGGTTGTATGGTTGAGTTTTGGAATGAATCTTCTCTTTTCTATCTGGTCAGAGTCAGGAGGTTTTGTTGCCTCCTCTTCTTTCCTCATTTGCTAAATATGCTTGTAGAGTTCTACAGGGTTCCTCAGTCGGCTCCACCATATTCATTCTTGATGTGGCTCCACTTGCCAAACTCATTCACTCATTTTGGACTGTTACCATGTGTTATGTGGATGATACTTGTAGCATTGTGAGGTTAACAAATTCCATTCAGAACGTGAAGCAACTAGGGTTCTAGCAGTGTCCGGTATGTCAGTTGCTGCCAGGATCCTAGGATAGCAGGTTGTGTTTGTGTCATGGGCGTTATATGTGTGAACAAAACGTTTGCACATCTACCTTTCTGTGTCGGAGCACTTCTTCACATGTTGGCGATGAGTGGAAACGAGCGCAGGTCTTGTGAGCCGCCCACTGAGCAGTAACTCATTGATGCTGAATTGTGTTCACTTCCAATGTTCCAGCGTATGACACATTTGAGAAAATACTGCCCAGCGTGAGTATCCCCGCATTTAGGGATTGTATTTAGGGAATCTCTTTTAAGCTTCTGTGAAGTTAAGGGGTCGCAGACTGGCGCGTGCAGCCCAGTGCGTCAGAGGGAGCATGGAGAAGAGCCAGCGTGTCAGAGGGGGCATGGAGTCAGCATCTGAGCATGCTCCCCAGTGGGTCAGAAGGAGCATGGAGAAGAGCCAGCACGCCAAAGGGGGCGTGGAGTCAGCGCGTCGCGTGGAGCCAGCACGTCACAAGAGGGCACGCCGCTTTGGGCGTAATGTCCTGCAGCATCACGTTCGTGACATCATGGCGGCCATCTTGGTTTGGGCTAATTGATAGGCCCAATTGCACTGATGTGACGCCGAGGACTGTTTTTTCATTGTTTTGTATGCCGAAGTTCATTTTGGCCTGCATTTGCGGTGACAGGCACACCTGATGCTATGATAACTTCTGGAGATAAAAGAAATGGGGGAAATTCTGACTGTCTGTGTACGCGGTGACAGGCACACCTGACAGAACCGCTGAGGTACTTTTCACAGAGGGCCTGTGCACACGGTGACAGGTACACCTGAAGCAACTGCTGAGGTACTTTTCACAGAGAGATTGTTTTTAATTGATTTCCCTTTGACTTGTTGTTATATTGAGTTGTGTGGAATTTTCTACAAGCACCACAGGCGCGACAGTGTCTAGTCTGAGATGCTGTGTGTGCAAAATGTTTTAGATTCCACAAATAAGAAATGTTGTAAATTCTTTTTTTTAATACACATATTTTTATTGTTTTCCTACAGGTGCAACACGTCACATTAAACTGACACAAAGCCTCATTTGAGGTAGAGATCATTAGAATTACAGTAGCAACAGCAGGTATCATCTCAGACATAAGCATAATTTCGATCTCGCAATGCTCCCTCACAGCAGGTCCACTCCCACCACCTCTGACCACCTGCCCCAGATATTAGCATGTTTAGCTGGGCAACCCCGTACCTCATAGATTGGTTTCTCGTGCTGGGCACACCAGTCCACCACACATCTCCACTGTGCCAATGTCGGGGGCCTAGAGGCTTTCCAGTGAGCCGCAATATCACGCTTGGCCACTAGTAATGCTATCCCCAACAGCGCCCAATCTGCGCAAGTCCCTCCTGCACCCTTGAGGACTCCCAATAGGATTAACAGTGGGAAGTGGTCTATTTCGAGACTCAAGACTTCAGAGTTCGGATATCACCCTTTCCCAGTAATGTGCAATCGTTACTGGGAAAGGGGAATCGTTACCATAAGACCATGTCATATGGTAAAAATCAGCAGGAATATGGGAGCAATGAAAGCATGCCAGGCTGGGAAGCAACCCCGCCTTATGCAGCCTGTCTGAGGAGAGATACGCAGTATGCAGGTAATATGATTGCACTAGGCGCAGTCAAGATGAAATGGTGAGTGTCTTGGGGCCATCAATGCATCTCGCTAGTCAGAGTCATCTAGGGGGCCCAGCCATCCCTCCCAGCGTGTCTTGAGCACCGTCAATGTGTCTGGCGCATTTATGATTAAAGAGCTGTAGGTTTTAGACACTCTTCCCCCACCCAGTGTCCCCATCATGATCTTCGCCTCCATTGGACTGAACTCTGTGAGTGGAGTGTACGAGAAATATGCACTCACAATGCATGTTGTAATTGTATTTGTGAAATTGTGTTCCAGACAAGGAGTACACCTGTTGGAGCTCTTGAAAGGAAGACATATGGTTGCCATTCCAGACGTCTCCCAGTAACATAATGCCTATAGTATCCTGTCTGCCAAACCCCTCCAATGAAGCCACCTCCTTTAAATATGCGCCATGCCACAAGGGGATTTGCTGCACCAGTCTGGACCACCACCCAACGTGTCTTTGGGCCGCCCTCCATCCAATAAATATCAGTTGAGTTACTTCAGGCATTGTGATGGGAACAGTGTCGCCATATAGCATTGCCATGATTCAGGTGAAACCCAGTGTTTGAAGTTCCAATTTAAAAGCCGGGTCAGACCAACCACTGGTGAACAAGTCATTAATAGTCAGAAGTTGGGATGCTAGGTGGTACAGGTAGAGGTTGGACAGCCACCATCATAGGGAGCATGCTGGCAGGTCCTAAATGCCAAACAGGGTCTCAAATTGTGTCAAATAAAGGCTCTAGCCACAGAATCCAGCTTCCAAAACCAGTGGTGGGAGATCATGTGGGGGAAATTCTGGAGGAGGTAAAGAAAGCACGGCAAAGCCATCATTTTGTATAATGCTATACTTCCCATGACATTAAGCCGGAGCGTTTGCCACTTTTTAAGTTCATCCTCAACCTTACAAGTAAGAGGCGTGATATTAAGGGACCACGTCAGTGCAGGATCCAAGGGGACCTGGATACCCAAGTATTGGAAGTGTAGACGGCGTATAGGGATGGTCGATTGATAGTCCACACAGTCCCATGAGCAGGCCAATGGAAACAACACCAATTTATCTGGGTTTACCTTCAGTCCCGATGCATCAGTAAAAACACCCAGATTCCAGAGTCATTGTGGGCCGCTGGTGGCCCGGTGCACCAGATATAGGAGGACATGGTCCGCATAAAGCGCTATGCGGCCCTCGTGCCCTGGCGTCCATTCCCAGCCCTGCATCTGCATATCACAATGCATGAGTCTTGCAAGGGGTCCAATGGCCAACGTGAAAAGGAGAGGGGACAGCATCCATGCCCGAGAGACAGGGCAGGGGCACCACACTCAGAAGAGGAGCAGCCATCTCATCTGCTGGATGTGGGGAAGCCGCATAAAGCAATGTATAATATTCAGCAAAAGCCTGAGCTATGGCGGAAGAGGTGTGATGGGTATGACCATGGCCATTGGTAATCTCTGGAATAACTCTACCAGTCAAAGGCTGGGAAGCAAACCAATACAATAATTTCCCATTTTTGTACCCCACCTGTACACCCGTGCAGTGGAAGCGTGCCAGAGTGCCTTTGTCACTTCCAGGGACAGAAGTTTAATCTCTTCCTGAATCTACGTCAGTTGCCTGGTGGCTTCGCTATGTGGTGCCGTGGAAAGCTACGACTCTAAATGAAGGGCCCGAGACTCTAACTGTGTGACACGGTGTTCCCTCGCCTTTTTGCCCCATCTCAGGATACTCTTCACGTGTCCACGTACGGTTGCCTTGCACCCTGACCAAAAGATGCCCGGTGAGCACACCAACCCAGCGTTTTCTTGGGAAGAAACGTGTGACTTCTTGTCCCACTTTGTCTCGATAGGTGTTGTCTTGGAGGTACCAAGCATTGAGAAGTCACATAGGGCGGAGGGCATTGCCATCCTCGCCAAGGTGGAGTAGTATCAGGGCATGGTCAGAGATCCCACGTGGAAGAATCTGAACATTAGACACCCATAGCGCATTAGGAGCGGGCATGAATAGCAAGTCGATGCGAGCATGTGCATGATAGGCAGCAGATGTATGTGTGTATTGGCGCTGTCTGGGATTCCAGATCTTCCACATGTCGCACAAGCCCTGTGCATTCATCCATTTTTGCAGAGACCTGGCCCTAGTGTGATGGGTGTCTAACACAGGGCCGGTGTGATCCATAGAGGGGTCAGGGACCACGTTAAAGTCACCCCCAATAAGAGTTAGACCCGGTAGGATCCGTGACACGAACTCAAGAAGTGTCATCAGGAAAGTCTCCAATGCTTTAAGGGTGCATAAATGCATATAAGATTCAGCGGACGGCCCTCTACCAAGCCTGTAACAGCAATGTACCATCGGTCGGCCCATGTCTGGGTCACTACCATGGGGAAAGAATGGCTCAAGAGGATTGCTACAGCTCAAGAGCTCCTGGTGAACCTAGCATGGTGTACTCTGTCATAGCCCATCCTAGCTAGAAATGGACACTTTATGCCCATGAGATTAGTCTCCTGTAGTATCAGTACCAAGGGGATGAAGCGCTGGGCATAGTGCAACACTGCTGAGTGCTTGATTTTATCTAGGAGACAATCAACATTCCTGAACATGACACTTTAGGAATTCATAGTGGGGCATGTGATGTCAATATGAGCAGCAGCAAGAGGTCATGAGGCTTCATGGGAACCAGCGAAAAGTGAAGCCCGCAAGAAGATACGTGAAAGTAAAGAGCCTGATGCCAATTATAAAGTGCCAAGCGAATGTGACAACTTGAGGAAAAAAAGGCACAAACACAGGACCAACTAAAAGAACAGTATCTTCCATGCATAATAGGAGTAAACTTCTCACCCCCAACGTTTCCCCCCCCATACTTCTTCCCGAGAAGCATCTGTTACCCCACAACAATTACCCCAACTCAAACTCAAGTGTCTTGGACAGGAGTGGAGTGAGGTACCCCTCCAGTATGTAGGATCCATGCAGCACAGTGGTTAAGGATTGATTGTAAGCTAACATCCCAAGCCAGGGCAGAAATATTGCCTTCAAATAGATAAGGGGGTCTGACTCAGCCGCTCCTCCAGGTGGGTCAGGTTCCTGAGAGTCTTCCCTGTTAATTGAGGGTGAGTCTGATCTGTGTGGTGGCAGTGGAGCCCGAGGACCCCGAGCTCAAGGACAGTGATACATTCCTGGTGGTATGTCTATTAGCTCGTGATCAGGTGCGGACTCTTCTACGGCACCGGACCAGTTGAGGGTCGCATGTTGAGGCCTGTCCAGCAGGTGAGGGCAAAGAGCGAGGTGGGCGATGCAGCTGTTTTTTTCCATGAGCCATTCCCAAGAAGACTTTGGGGTCTCGAAAAAATAGGATTTGCCCTCATAGATGACCTTAAGTCGCTCTGGAAACAGAAGCATGTAGGACAGTTGGAGAACTCTGAATTTCTGTTTGACAGCTTCATATGAACGCCTTTTCATCTGGACTTCAGGGATGTAGTCTGGAAAAAACAATATATTACATGTTTGTCACAGGAGACTGGAGTGCGATCTAGCCTGTCTTAGGATAGTGTCTCTGTCCTTGAAATTAAGAGACCTCGCTATCATGGGTCAAAGCGGCCCCCCCAAGGAGCCTTGGGGGTGAGCGTGCGATGTGCATGCTCCACTGGAAACCAGGGAGAAAGTTTGTCCTGGCATCCAGGATTTGAGCCATTCTTTAGGGAAATCGGCAAGTTGGGTACTCTCCACATCCGCTGGAAACCCAACAAAATGCAAGTTGTTGTGCCTAGAACGATTTTCAGCATTTTCGGCAGGATAATGAAGCTCACTTGCATGGGTGAAGAGCCGTGCCACCTTGGCTTTGAAATCTGCCACATCATCTTCCACTGTCGAAATGCGTCCCTCTGCTTCAGTAAGGTGGCCCGTTGCATTCCAGAGATCTTGATGGAGGAGCGCCACATCCACCTGCACCTCCCCTATCTTCGTCTCAACAATCGCTTGAGAGGAATGTATGGCTTGAATTATCTTGTCTAGCCTGTCTGTAGACGTGAGGGCCCTGTCAGGCACCTCCCCCCGCCGGTCCAGCAGGAGTGGTGAACTGGTCAATGCGTGGCTGAGAGGGGGGTGATTTCGAGGTTTTGTCTTTTCCCATCTCTCTGAAGGTAGGTGCACTAACTGTATTGAAGAGCCTGGCTCGCTTACTGCGGTTCACAGCAGTACGAGCAGCCAAGCATGTGGCCAACCCCGGTCGCCAGCAGAAGGCAGACAGTGGTATGAAAGGCAGGAGCAGGTGATGCAGGGGCTTCAGATGAGGTATCACTTCACCCTGGTACCCAGGACTTGGGAGGCAAGTCATGGAACAGGGGACCCTGCCGCACGTGGTACACAAAGTTCCCGGGCCTCGATTGATTATACAGGTGGCGGGCAGCAGAATCAAGGAACTATACCCCCTGCAACCAAAAAAAGGGGGGGGGAGAAAATCAATATAGGCCTGCAGCAAAGAGGGCCGAAGTATTGATATTCCACTAGAGACAAAGGCGGCAACAGGGGCATCACAATAGTCAGACATGCCCCCTTTATCATCTACAGGTCCCATGCAAGGAGCAAGAGGGTCAGGGACGTCGTCACTCCATAGTGCGCCTTAAAGCCTGTGTCCAGCGGCGCCACAGCTTCACGTGCTCCCCAGGCCCACACGCAGAGGACCAGGCAGCAGTCCCAGTGTGAGGTCCAACCACTCTTTGACTGGACCAATCTTCGCTCAGGTAGACAAACACAGGAAGAATTAGGACTCTCAAGTTACCAGTTACCCAGGTTAAGCAAGCTGGAAGGGGCCCCACACCCTGCCAGCACTAGTCAGTGATGAGATAGGGCGTGCTTCCAGGCTGATGTCCATTGAGTGCTGCAGGGCCACAGCACACGTTCAGCCCCCCCCGGTGTGTCCAACTTCCTGGCGCAGCCTCCTTATTCAGATATATCGGGCCACTCACCCCACGGGGCACCCCACCACACCTCACCTGGGGAGTCCATCGGGTGGTGCAGAAGGTCAAGCATGGGCCAGGATCGCCCGGAAGCAGTACAGGCCCAGACCCGGGGTCAGACCCCATCCTTCAGCGCCAGTGGGCCAGCACCCCAGAGTGGGTTAAGACGGTCTCTGAGGTCCAGCCCTAGCCCTCATAGGCCACTGGCAGTCGACACGGGTGCCGCTGCTCTGGTCGCAAATGACAAACAAGGGAGACACCGGGCCAAACGATCAGTTCCCCAGCCCGCTCATCCACGTGCCATGCCGGACTGGCACACGCCCCTGGTCCTCTGCCGGGGCAGCACCCCAGTCAGTCCCACCACATTACTCCACCGCACCGCATGCGGTAGTCCAACAGGACCCCGATGCCAATCAAAAATATTGCAGCTGCAGGGCCAGTTTGGCAGTCCAGCGAGGGTATAGGCTGCCATTTAGCGCCCCGACCTCACTCAGGTCACGTGCCTCGCCGTCGGTGCCCCAGGCCTAAGTTCTCGGGACTAATGAGAGACTGGACCTGCGTAGAGATGGCCAGGCACTGAGGCAGATGGTGGCAGATGACAGAGGGATCTGTAGCACTTTAAGTGTGCGACCGTCAACTTGACGTCCCAAGCCTCGCCCTCCCAATTTTGTAAATTCTTAACCACACACAAATAAATAGCATGCCATCTAATTTGATCATTTTGTACAGTCACCACCATTTTTACAGAATCCAGAGAAACTACTTATCAAGTGGAAACTTCGGTTCAGATTATTTGAAAATTATTTAGTGGCAATTGATGCATTTGGTTATTCTGCAACATGGAAATTAGCATTACTATTTGGTACTTTGGGCCAAGCTGCACAGGAGGGGCTTGAAAATCAGCTCACTTTAGCACCAACTCAAGGTCAATTTGGAGAAGGTGACGGAGACTGGGATGCATATAAAGGCTGTTGCAAGATTATTCGGATGGACCAAGTATTATGTTAGAGAGGCATAATTTCTTTAAGGAAAGTGTTGAAGAGTTCATATCCGCTTGGAGAATTTTTGAAGCTACTTGTGACTATAGATGTGTACATCCGTGACCAATTTGTATTTAATTGCTATTCAGGAGAGCTTATTAGGATGTAGCAATCCTACGTTAACAGAAGACATTGACATGGCCAAGGGCATAGAACACTCCATGGTATCCTCAAAAGCATTAAACACTGACACTCCTGCCAGCATGCTGTCAACCAATGTCGCTGATTCAGAGGGTTGCAAGGGAGCAGTGTAGTTAGTTAGCGAGCGAGAAAAAGGAAAGGATCCAACTAAGAAACCAAATCTACAATGTTATAGATGCGGGTCTAAAAGCCATATAGGAAATAATTCAGTGTGCCCAGCCATTGGAAAACGTTGCATGAAGAGCAAGAAAATTAGGCATTTTCAACCTGCAAGAAGGAGCAACAAGAACCTGATAAAAATCAGTAACGTGGAAATTACTGAGGATATGTGTTTAGAAAAACTAAATAATTAACCGTTGAATGTAGTTCAGTTACAGGTTCCACTATGGTTAAAGGTCTGTTGGTTAATGCTACTGAGTGTACCCCTTCAAGTCATGGCAGACTCAGGATCGCCCATAACGATTTTGAGGGATTCCACTTTTTATGAACATTGAGAGAACAAGTGTCATTTGATACCATCTGATATTTGTCCCAAAGCCTTTGTCAAAAAGGACATTGAGATGATTGGGTATTTTACGGCTAGAGTAAAGTTTCAGGGAAGAGGTACCATCATCAAAGTTTATATGGGAACAATATTATTGGGTGGCAGGTATTAGCTAAGATGGGCTTATACTTAATACCAGGGCACAGAAACCTGTTGTGGTTGGTGGAGTTACCTGAAGTTTTTGTAGATGAAGAGCAGCTGCCAATAGACGCTGTGGAGAAAGAGTATATGCCTGTAACTTGTGTGAGTGATAACGATTAGGCAGTTGAACATATTCTAAAAGAATTTAAGGATGTTTTCAGGGAACAGGTTGGAGTAGTGAAAGGATACAAGCTTAAATCAAACTCAAACCTGGTGCTCAACCTGTTCTGAGGAATGTTCCTCTTAGTGTAAAAGAGGATTTAAAAAATACCTCTGTGTAACATGTGTTCCCAAGGCATTATTGAGCCCATTGAGCCCTCCCAATGTGTTTCTCCCATTGTTGTTGCCAAAGAAAAAATCTGGAAGGATAAGGTTATGCACTGACTTGCGTACATTGAATAAAAATATTTTGGTTGATGGTCACTCATCCCGAGGATTCATGACTTATTAGCCAATTTAGGTAATGCAAATGTGTTTTCAATAATTGATTTATGCTCTGCATATTACCAAATTGTGTTGACACCGGAATCGCAGGATCTAACTGCTTTTATGACACAGTTTGGAGTTTATAAATATCTCAGGCTTCCATTCGGTTTAGCATAAGTGGATAGTGTCTTTCAAAAATTGATGAACAATCTATTTGGTGATATGCAGGGGGTACAAGCATACCAAGCTGATAGCCAAATTTTTGCCAAGGATAGGCAAGGTCATGATTGCATTTTGAAGAACGTATTAAAGGTACTGTCACAAACTAGGAAGACTATTAGATGCAATAAATGCAAATTTGGAGTCCAAGAATTGGAGTATTTAGGCCATAGTATTACAACTGAGGGTATAAAGGCAAAATGTTCCCTCATAAAAGCAATTGAACATGCGAAGGCACCAAAAGACAGAGGCAGTTGTAGATTGTTTCTCAGTCTGGCCTAGTATTACGCACGCTTCGTGCAAGGGTACGATCAGTGTGTAGAACTTTTAAGAAATTTGCTTAGAAAAGGAGTACAATTTGTGTGGTCTAGTGAGTCGGAAGAAGTTTTTGTTAAAGTAAAGAAACTGATAATTGAAGCACCAGCATTGTGTCCTTACAAAGTAGGAAATAGATTTATAATCACAGTGGGCGCAAGCTTAATTGAGTTAGGTGCAGTTCTCAGTCAATGGGTGGATGGTAAAATACAAACACTTGGTTTTGCATCAAGATCTTTAAAACACCATATTTTACCTTGGAAAGAGAAGTGTTGGCTTGTATTTGGGCTGTAAAGAAATTTAAAATGTATATTTGGGAGTGTCCATTTGATTTATACACTCATCAGAAGTCACTTGTGCAAATACTCAATGGAATTCTAGCAGTACTTCTGCAAGTTTAGTAAGGTTGACATCCAAGCTACAGGAGTATAATTATGACATTAAACATCTACCTGGTCAGAAGAATTTCCAAGCTGACTGTCTGTCACGCATGCCATTAGATAGTTATGATAGTGAAGAAAGTTTGGATGATAATGAGTTTGTGGTGGCCATTCTGGATGCTATCAGTGATTGCGGGAACAAATCGCTCAAGGAAAAGTGTTCAGGGGCATGTCAAAATGATGAAAATTTAAAGAAGGTGATGCATTTTGTAATGAATGGGCGGTCCGAAAGTAGATGTTTATGTGGTGAGTTAAATACATTTTCTAAAATCTCAGAAGAATTATCTATTGTGAATGAGCTGGTAATGCGTGGAGAATTATTTGTTTCACCCCAAAATGTCAAACAGGAAATTATATTGTTAGCTCACCAAGGACAATTTGGTATCTCCAAAACGTGCAAACGAGTGAAACAATTTTACTGGTGGGCATCACTAGAAGCTAATGTAAAACACATTATCAATAAATGTCCAGAATGTCTTCTTTCAGACAAGCACTGGAAGACTCAAGAATCTCCGTTACATTCTGTACCATTCCCAAATGCTGCCTGGGATAAAGTAGGGTTGAATTTTTCTGGTCCTTTTTCTATACTTCCAGACAAAATTATGTATTTAATTTTTAATTCACTATTATTCCAAATAGATTTTTTTCTCGTTCATTGAGTCACCCAGTACAACTATAGCATTTTTAGTGAAAGTATTTATTGTGGAAGGACCACTTAGAGTGGTGGTTACAGATAATGGCACTCATCTTGTTTCTGAAAGAATATGTTCATTTTTTAAACAGCAAGATGTACAACACTTAAAAGTTGGATTATGTTCCTCGAATTGTAATGGTCTAGTGGAAAGGGCTAATAGGATTGTGAAGGAGGAAATCCAAACAGCTATGACGTCTGGTCAGGAAGTTTCCAAATGTTTTCGAACAAAACTTGGGAATCACAAAATCAATCCACATAGTACCATGGAGGAAGCTTTGTTTACATTGTTAAGTGGACCTAAAGTTAATGCTTATTTGTTCCCTGAATAGATTAGAGATAAGACAGGAAATATTTGAAACATTCTAGTTGAAATATGCCTTATACTGTAGCAATGAAGCAGGCTATCATGAAGAAACTATTTGATGAGAACAAAATTCTCATGAACGTAAGTTTTACAGTGGGGATTGGGTTATGATAAAAACTCCAAGTTAGAGTTTTTAGAGCACCAAAAGTGCTGTCTTAGTAGAAGGAAAGGGTGGTAGAATAAAAGACAACTTGTTAAACTCTGCCTGAACAAACAAGCATCATCAGACAAAGGAGAGGTATGGATATGGAATCCGATGTGTGTACCTGGTTGCAAACAGAGAAGGTGTATAGTCAAGCATCGGAAATTAGAGTACATGATCATCCATCTGTTGTGCAAACTCCAGTAAGGTATGAATCTGATAGTGAATTTTCATGTTCCTCGAGTTTAACAAGAAAAGTGGGGTTACGGGTGGTGAAAATGCCATGCAAATTTAAAGATTATTTAGTGTATTAAGTTATTGTTGGCACATAGGCTTAGAAGTCCACAAATTCTGTTAGTTTATATTAGTTTAGCAAATTTGCGGTCATTGACTCCATGCTCAAACTGTTTTTTTTTTGTTGTTAAATCTATTTTTGTTTCAAGTTTTTTTAATTTGTTTTCTGTGTAAAGGGGAAGGTGTTGTGAGGTAAATGATTTCCATTCAGAAATGTGACGCAACTAGGGTTCTAGCAGTGACAGGTATGTCAGTTGCTGCCAGGATCTTAGGAGAGCCAGTTGTGTTTGTGTCATGGGCGTTATATGTGTGAATACAATGTTTGCACCTCTACCTTTCTGTGTCAGAGCACGTCTTCACAATACTCATCTCAAATTAGGACTAGATGGGTTCTGCCAGGTGGCTTATTCCAAATTCTGCATTTGTTTCACTGCAGTGAGAGCTTGGATGAATGATAACTGTCTGAAACTGATTGTCGATATAACAGAAGTGACAGTATTTAGTTGGCCTCTCATCATTTTGTCATCTGCTTGGCGGACATAAGGATTGGGTAATTGACTACAGCACAAACATTGGTGTCTATTTAAATGACAAACTCTCCCCTAAGCCAAAGGTTGCCAAAGTTTGGGCTGCCTGTTTTTAATCTTCTGAAAGTCCTAAAGAAAATTCTCTCTTATCTTCCCTAACAACCCGCTTCAGAATAATTCAGGCCATAGTTGGCTCACTTTTCGATTGTGCCAATGTCTTCAACTTCCGTGTTTCCACATCCACCAGCCTTTAATGGAAGCTAGTTTAAAATACAGCTGCAGAAATGTTACTGAAGCTTTCCCATACTATCCCAAATTCTAATTGCTTAAAGATACTCAACTGGCTTTCAATCCATAAATATGTCATGTTCTAAAGTCTGTGCATCTCCTTCAACACACTCCATTGTGACATTGCATTCTAGAACAATATCTTTCATCTTGTATCCCACCAAGTTCTATGTGCTCTGCACATGCTTTTTTACTTTATGTGCCTAAGATCAAGAAATCTCGCCAAGGTGGCTGCGCCTTTAAGGTGGCATCTCTTTGATACTTCCTGCCGTTTAAGGTGTGATCGAAGACCTGCAAAATGCAGTTCAGAAAGACCTTTAAAACCTGGCTATCCCAGCTCTAACCAGGTAATTTTCTTATTTTTGGTCAGCAGGTTTAGCGACAGGATGCCTCCAGGCATCAGCTCACTTTTTTAAAACTAAACAAAATAATAATAAATAAATAAACAAACACAAGCACCCACATTATCCTTGCCCCTATTTGCTTAGTTCCATTACTGGGATACTTATTGGTCCTAACTGCCTATGAATCATTCTGTTGCGGCTCTCCAGTTGAGCATGCTTTGCATTGAACTGGTGACACATGGGTTTGGCTAGGAAAGAACTGATCATAGACTAAGAATGGGCTTTCAGCATGGGGTGGAACGTTTGTGCTTTGTGCTAGAGATTCCATGGTGTGCCTGCAGGGAAGTGTTGTGTCATCAAGAGCAAGGCCAGGACTAATTATGGAGTGCTCTAGGATAATGGGGGAAATATCAAGGTCTTAAATAGTGTACGGTAATGGATGTAGGAGATGTACAGTAACCTGAAAGTTTAAATCTACATAGATTCTGGGCATTAGTTGTAAATGGAGTGACCTCTGCACTTGTGCTGGAGGCATCAAGGTCAGCCTGTTGAAGGTGGACATTTCCAGTTTGGGGATATTGAGTTTGAGGAACTTCAAAAGTGAAGGAGAATTTGTCTTCAGACAGTTTTGTGACAAGACTGTGTCCTACAAGAATTATAGGAACTGAGGAACTAGAGGATTCCTCAGGAAAGGCGTGCTACCATATGTGTGTAAGTCCTGAATTCTATTAGTTTAGTGTGCATCAGTCCTTCAATAAGCACATAGTAGCCTCTGGGTGCTGACACAGAAAGTCATTCTTATATTTATTTCTAGAATTTTCCGTGATAGACAGGCATAGTACAAAAGTTTGAAACATGCTCGCCTACTAATTTAAAGGAATGTTTCCCGCAATGGGCCCTAGATGCAGCTGAGTGGTGGAAGTCTTTCCTTTAAGATGCAGTGTACAGTGGAATTTGTCCTCAAGGTTCCATTGTGAGGCAGGCGATTCCAGTACTACTCTGCAAGTAGTGTTTGTTCTAGACATAAACTGGAGCTGCGATGTCAGCCGCTCATGCGGGTATTTTTTGAGAAATTGGGTTACCATTTGAGGGTGGTGAATCATGACTCAAGCAGCAGCCACAAATCATGTCAGGGTGAGGTTCAAGCAAACTCAAAATTAACCTGTGCTCAACCCTCTGGTAGATCGGCACAGAGCAGTCAGGCTTAACTTAGAGGCAATGTATAAAATATTTACGCAACACTTCAAACAGTAATAAAGTGAAAACACAACACAAGAAAAATCCCACACATATTTAAATAAATATAGAGTAAAATGTAATAAATTAATCAAGACTGACATAACAAAAATCCAACCAGTAGAATCGGAGATGTGCAATTTTAACGATTTAGGTAAAAAAAGACCCGAAATCCCAAAGCGGCACTCACAGCTATCTGGTTGTGCGATACCAAGAGAAAGTCACAAGTTTAGGAGCACTGGTCGGATACAGGGACCAGGTTAGTCCCACTGAAAAATTACCTTATCAGTGCAGCACACAGAGTCCTGTTCACAGTGGAGGGTGCCACAAAGGGCAGGGAAGCGTTGCGGAGGGTCGTTGATATAGCGTCAAGAGTAAATCTGGCATCGCAGATGGTCGTTACTGTAGCACGAAGATCCTGTTGTCATCATGAATGGTTGGGCCGGAGCTTCGTGGTGGCAGGGGTATACTCCAGATGGACCTGGGTGCTGGTTCAGGTCCCTGTGGCTCTGAACAAGAGGCCAGCAGTCTAGCCCTTGGCCCAGAAGTGAACTAAAGAGTGGGTGTCTGAGGTCCATTATTTATACCAGGTGCCTCTTTTGATATGGGAGAAGCTCTTAGAGGTTTCCCTTTGCAGTGCACATGTTTCCTGCCTCCCTTGTCTCCAGACTAACTACACGGGGTATACAGCCCTTTGTGTCGAGGCGAGACACAGCCTGTTCAAGTGTAAGTAGAGCTGTGCCCATCTAAGACCTACCATCTTGCCAGTGATTGCACATCCAGGCACACCTAAGCCCTGTATTATGTGTGGCTGTCTAGGAGGAAACCACAAAGCCCAACTGCCAGCTACACTCAGTCATGTGACCGAGATACAGGTTGCAGGCACTAAATGGCTAAGGCAGGAATATTTAATCACAAAGAGAGGGACAAGGGGCTTGGTAGGTCCAGCATACGGGCCCGACTATAAGTTAAAGACAAAGAGTATGTTGTTCCTAGGGGGTTGGAAGGAGGGAGGGGTACCAGGCCACGTTGGTTGGAAGTTGTCAGTAGGTGCTTAGCAGGAGAGGGTAGTTAGTGCTCATCCAGGAATAGCTCCAATAAGGAGCAAGAACCCTCACACACCCCGAGGGGTGTCATGCTTCATCATAGAAAGTCACAAATTGTCCCTTTTCAAGGAACTGTACTATAGGCAAATTTCTCCGTATGTAAGAGCTTGCCACAGTATGGATCATGTGCTATGTCTAGTTACTAGCATACAACAACTTTTCAATAAAGTGTCACAAAATCTTAATTATCTGCTGTGAATTATTCTATCAAGAAACAGTAAGAAAATTCCAATATATAAAAATATAATTTTGCACCCCATTGTCTTACATTCCTTACTTACCTTTTGCAGTTTGGTCCCCCTTGCAACTTGAGTGAGTTCACCTGCCTGTCCCTGTTGGGGCTCCATTACTTTGACTTTCCGGTGAGTGATAAGGATGTAAGAGACTGCATGGTCGACTACAATAGCCTGCGACAATAGTGTCACCACGTGGCCCGGCCTCACACCCATGATAATTTTTAGATGAAGTGTGTGACCACTTGATGACGTGGTGGTGCTGTGGTATTCCTATCAAATGTTTTGAACATGTCTTTCCAAATGTTTCTTTTCTTTTCTGTTTGATGATAACGTTCTCTCAGTAATCACCACCAGGTAACACCACGCCGCACTAGCTGCACTCCTGGATGGCTACGCCAGAGACACTCACGATGGAGATGCATGGTTTGTCTGCATAACCGTTACAATCATGTAATCTGGTTGAACCCACTTGAGAGTTCTGTTTTTAATATTTTTAATATGTGTATGCCCTGCAATCTCAATGTATGTTTTTTTTTAGGTGCGTACTTGCTATCTCTTCTCTCTCCCTACCGGGCAAAGCAAATGCCCACTCTGTGAAGTGAGTAGAGGTGGGACTATGTGTATGTGATTTAAAAATGGCTCCTGGATTCTCCAAAGGAGTTTATTCAAGGAGTACCTGGGCCATGAATAAAAACAGACTCAAAAAGTCGTGAACTGGGTGGGGAAAATTAGACCCGTATCAGTTCTAGTGAGTGGTGCAAGGGGTCTACATGTTTCTTGCCTATAAAAAAGTCCAAAAGGATCTCGGCAATTCATCAGGACCTGTAATCCCCATCTACTCTGGAGAGGGTGGCAGATTGTGTATGGGGGGAAGAAGTCAAAGTCACGTCCCCTTATATCAGGATTCCTAAGTAGTCCTAAGTATCTGAGAAAAACAAAATCATAAGTGAGGTAAAGAATATATACCTTCCGGAAAAAAGTAGCACCTAGAAGATAAAAATTGTGTATCATACAGTTGGTTAATACTTGATGAATCATGGCCTGGGTCACATAAACGAAAGTTCATGTAGTCATGAAAGGAGGGAAGAGAGCTAGAGGTTGCGGGTTATCCGTCTCAAACACCTAAGACGGTAGGAACCTAAGATAGGATACTTAGAATAATGAAGGGGAGTCTATTGGGGCATATTGCTCCTAGACCAGTTAAAACTACCATGGGATTTTGATGTTTCCGAAATCCACTTTACCAGTCCGCACCAACCTGAAGCACAGCGCGACTTGCAGCGTGACATTCGTCATATCATGACAAAAGGTAAAAACTGACATAGAGTATGACTGAGGTCAATACCATTTGATTTAGCTTAAATATATGCTTATATATAAGGAGCAAACCGAGCAAGCGATCCCAGAAGGGATCCCAGAAGATAAGGCAGATCGTGTAGCTAAACAGAGTAAAAAGCTACAGGCAAAAAACGTTAAATCTTTGAACACTGCTCAATCTCATAATCATCAACCCTTAATTTCTAATATGTTCAGCCCATTAGAACCGGGAAGATCTCAGAACGAATCTGCAGATGGGGATATGCCGGATGCTCAACATGTATCAACCACTCCAGAGCTACCCCTTGCAGTCGGGGGCGCCCCTCAAGACTCTCCTGCCTCTCCATTATTGGTAACTGCAATAACGGCATCAGACTTTCCCTTTCTCCACGGAAATATAAGTGCAGCCTCTGGGCCAGGAGCGAATACTGGGATCATGCAAGCGAAGAATACAGTCTTAGTCGCTCTCTCAGACCCGGACCTGAGAACTTCAAAGGCGGTATCTGGCACAGCGAATAATCAGCCTGAAAACTTTGGAAGCTTTGATACCCTGGAAATTCGAGAGGATCATGACAAACCTTATCCAGTCACAGATGAGTCAGAACTCTACGAGACAGGCATATACACATCCAGTGAAGGGGATGATAATGGAAGAAAGCACGATTGGGGAAGCAGTACTGACTCTGAGACCTCATTTCAAACTGCAGCACAAAGAAAGATGCTGGAAAAGAAAAAGAAAAAAAGACTAAGTGGACATACAAATGGGGAGACTACAGACCAAGGGAGCAATGCTGAGCTTAGATGGGACTACTCATCCTCTCAGTTTACGACTCCATCAGACTGCACTGTTCGTTCAGGTGGCAACATCTCAGCAATGGCCGATCTGGGGAGTGGGAACTCAAAAAACAAAGAGGAACCTACCCTTGCAGAAGTATTACATTCAATCAAGGGGTTCCATGAAGAGGTGAAGATTGATAATCGGAAAAATCGACAAGCCACACAGAAACTCAAAGGCGCGATTAGGAAAGTGGGCCGCACGTGCACCGATATCGCAGATAGAATGTTGTCGGTTGAAGTGCGCACCGAGAACTTAGAGAAAGATGTCTCTTCACTAAGAACACAGGGGGATGCCCATGAGGGCATAGTTAAAGACCTAATGATGAAGATTGAGGAGCAGGAAAACAGATTGCGTCGCAACAATCTTAGCATTCTTGGGGTCCCGGAAGGCTTGGAAGGAAGTGACCCCAGAACCTATATAATTTCGCTCTTTAAAGGTGCATTTCCTGAATTGCAATCGTGGGACTGGGATAAGGAGATACAGCGCGCACATCGATTTCCTCTAACACTCTCAAAACGTCCCTCAACTCAAAATCAATACCCCGTGCAATACTTTACTTTGGCAACTTTCTCTTACGCCAGGCCCTTTTTGATCTAGCAAGACCCACAAGCAAGAAACAATTTAATGACGTAACTTTTTTTAACAGGCCTGATTTTGCACACGCCACAGTTGAGCGTAGATGGAGGCTGAGGCAATTATTCGCACAAACAATATGTAATGAAATGATCAAGTTACGCATAGTAACAATTAATGTATGCGGCCTAAATGACCCAAAGAAATGCCGAAATACTGCTGTAGCACTTAGATTACTTAGAGCTGATATCCTTTGCCTACAGGAAACACATATTGACAGGACACAGATTCACCTTTTAGGCACACTTGGATTTACAGTAATAGGGGCTACTACACAGAGTGCCAGGACACGGGGGGTCGCAATATTATCTGCCAGAGGTTCACTTCAATTCTCACGTACATCTGTTGATCAGAACGGGACGTGGGTTATCACCGAATGCCGTAGGGAGAACGGTGATATAATCACGATATGTACGGTTTATGGCAGTATAGCTGACGACCCCGCAATTTTTGATTATTTAAATAATGAGTTGGCTGAGTGGCCCCTACCCATTATCATCTGCGGTGATTTTAATATAAATTTGCCGGCCAATCAAAGTATATCTTCAGATACAAACTGGAATTACAGCGGTAGGAAACCCAAGGTCTTTAAGGCCTTGAGGACTTTAAGTCAGGAACAGGCACTAATGGATATTTGGCAATCATATCATCCTACAGATCCCGGTCACACTTTCTATTCTTTTCCGCACAATAAACCGGTGAGATTAGATTATATCTTTACATCTCACTCTATTTTTCATAAGTGCACAATAGAAAAGACTCCACGCATTGTGTTGGATCACAATCCCTTAGTTCTGGAAATTAGAGGGGAAATAATGGTTAACCGAGAAATGATCAGTTGGACTTTTAACCGCTCTTTACTTTTAAACGATGAGTACTGTAAGCATATGAGGCACTGGATCCCCCAATTTATTAAGGAAAATCTTGGCAGTACGGGGATTGAAGTTGTCTGGGACACATTTAAAGCAGCAATAAGGGGAGAGACAATGAGTTTTTCGATAGCTTTTAATAGGAAAAAACGTCAACTGTTGGACACTTTGCAAACGCAACTGGCAGCTGCAGAAGAAAACTTAATCTCTGTACACAGGGATGGTGATGACCCGACAGAAGCACTAGCTAAAATAATGTCAGCTAAATCAGCGGTTATGGAAGTAATAGCTAAAAGGGCAGCAGACAGATTGGAGACCTGGAGAAAGGAAGCGTATAAGTGTAGTGAACAAGTTGGACATCATCTTGTGATCAGGGCCAGACAAAAAGCCACAAGGAATATTATTACCGCAGTGAAAGATGCCACTCAGGCCATAGTTACAGATCCAGAAGGCATTCGCAAAGAGTTTCTAACCTATTATCAAGATCTATATCATGAAACCACTAAAACTCATTTAAATGATATTATGGCTTACTTTAATCAAATTCCAGTAGAACAACTATCCTTAGACGACCAGGCCCAACTCGAAGAGCCTCCCCAATGGGTTGATGCTCTGCTGTGTATTAATAGTCTCCCTAATGGCAAAGCAACTGGTTTAGATAGTATCCCAGCTGAATACTATAAAAAAAATTCTACAGAAATAAGAGAAGCCATCTTTCCCTTGATTGTACATGTTTTTAAGGGGGGGAGACCACCGGAATCATAGTCGCAAGCAAAAATAATTGTTTTTTTGAAAAAACACAAATCAGCACTAGATCCCGCTTCTTATCGCCCCATTACATTAATAAACGCGGATAGTAAAATCTACTCCAAAATATTAGCGGCTCGATTAGCAGGGGTAATCCATAAAATCATATCACCAAAGCAGCATGGGTTCATCCCTGGATGCGGTACTATAGATCATACAAGGAGAACCATCTCACTTTTTGATGCTGCACATATCTCCGGAGACCCCATGGCACTCATTTTACTTGACGCGAGAAAGCCTTCGACAGAGTCTCCCGGCCGAATCTGCAGATGGGGATATGCCGGATGCTCAACATGTATCAACCACTCCAGAGCTACCCCTTGCAGTCGGGGGCGCCCCTCAAGACTCTCCTGCCTCTCCATTATTGGTAACAGCAATAACGGCATCAGACTTTCCCTTTCTCCACGGAAATACAAATGCAGCCTCTGGGCCAGGAGCGAATACTGGGATCATGCAAGCGAAGAATACAGTCTTAGTCGCTCTCTCAGACCCGGACCTGAGAACTTCAAAGGCGGTATCTGGCACAGCGAATAATCAGCCTGAAAACTTTGGAAGCTTTGATACCCTGGAAATTCGAGAGGATCATGACAAACCTTATCCAGTCACAGATGAGTCAGAACTCTACGAGACAGGCATATACACATCCAGTGAAGGGGATGATAATGGAAGAAAGCACAATTGGGGAAGCAGTACTGACTCTGAGACCTCATTTCAAACTGCAGCACAAAGAAAGATGCTGGAAAAGAAAAAGAAAAAAAGACTAAGTGGACATACAAATGGGGAGACTACAGACCAAGGGAGCAATGCTGAGCTTAGGTGGGACTACTCATCCTCTCAGTTTACGACTCCATCAGACTGCACTGTTCGTTCAGGTGGCAACATCTCAGCAATGGCCGATCTGGGGAGTGGGAACTCAAAAAACAGAGAGGAACCTACCCTTGCAGAAGTATTACATTCAATCAAGGGGTTCCATGAAGAGGTGAAGATTGATAATCGGAAAAATCGACAAGCCACACAGAAACTCAAAGGCGCGATTAGGAAAGTGGGCCGCACGTGCACCGATATCGCAGATAGAATGTTGTCGGTTGAAGTGCGCACCGAGAACTTAGAGAAAGATGTCTCTTCACTAAGAACACAGGGGGATGCCCATGAGGGCATAGTTAAAGACCTAATGATGAAGATTGAGGAGCAGGAAAACAGATTGCGTCGCAACAATCTTAGCATTCTTGGGGTCCCGGAAGGCTTGGAAGGAAGTGACCCCAGAACCTATATAATTTCGCTCTTTAAAGGTGCATTTCCTGAATTGCAATCGTGGGACTGGGATAAGGAGATACAGCGCGCACATCGATTTCCTCTAACACTCTCAAAACGTCCCTCAACTCAAAATCAATACCCCCGTGCAATACTTTACTTTGGCAACTTTCTCTTACGCCAGGCCCTTTTTGATCTAGCAAGACCCATAAGCAAGAAACAATTTAATGACGTAACTATTTTTAACAGGCCTGATTTTGCACACGCCACAGTTGAGCGTAGATGGAGGCTGAGGCAATTATTCGCACCCTTTCAACAAATTGGCGCTACGGTATATTTACAGAACCCAGCACGTCTAAAAATTGTTCTTAATGGGGTCACCCATAGCTTTACTTCTGAAATTTAGGCTCAAGCCTATTTGCAAGAGATTACAGAGACAAGAAGAGATAGAATCAAGGACTAATAACTATGGGCTCAAGACAATGGCTAGATAATGATGTAAAGTTGCGATGTAGGGACCTAACAAAGTGAATTGATAAAGAGCGGTTAGGGTTGGTTAGGGGAGGGGCAAGACCGGGGGGGAGACACGGGATTCTGACTGCTCAGATGACCTCACCCTGGTTCCGTTGGAACCAGGTTGCCTTAATGGTTGGTGGTGGGTGGGGGGGGGGTTGGGGGTGGGAAGGGTGGGGGAGAGGGTGGGGGAAGGGGTTGACATCAAGAGCTCTGGTTTGATATCGTTTCTCATACCCTGTCCCGGTATTTGTGAACGGGTAAAACAATATGTAATGAAATGATCAAGTTACGCATAGTAACAATTAATGTATGCGGCCTAAATGACCCAAAGAAATGCCGAAATACTGCTGTAGCACTTAGATTACTTAGAGCTGATATCCTTTGCCTACAGGAAACACATATTGACAGGACACAGATTCACCTTTTAGGCACACTTGGATTTACAGTAATAGGGGCTACTACACAGAGTGCCAGGACACGGGGGGTCGCAATATTATCTGCCAGAGGTTCACTTCAATTCTCACGTACATCTGTTGATCAGAACGGGACGTGGGTTATCACCGAATGCCGTAGGGAGAACGGTGATATAATCACGATATGTACGGTTTATGGCAGTATAGCTGACGACCCCGCAATTTTTGATTATTTAAATAATGAGTTGGCTGAGTGGCCCCTACCCATTATCATCTGCGGTGATTTTAATATAAATTTGCCGGCCAATCAAAGTATATCTTCAGATACAAACTGGAATTACAGCGGTAGGAAACCCAAGGTCTTTAAGGCCTTGAGGACTTTAAGTCAGGAACAGGCACTAATGGATATTTGGCAATCATATCATCCTACAGATCCCGGTCACACTTTCTATTCTTTTCCGCACAATAAACCGGTGAGATTAGATTATATCTTTACATCTCACTCTATTTTTCATAAGTGCACAATAGAAAATACTCCACGCATTGTGTTGGATCACAATCCCTTAGTTCTGGAAATTAGAGGGAAATAATGGTTAACCGAGAAATGATCAGTTGGACTTTTAACCGCTCTTTACTTTTAAACGATGAGTACTGTAAGCATATGAGGCACTGGATCCCCCAATTTATTAAGGAAAATCTTGGCAGTACGGGGATTGAAGTTGTCTGGGACACATTTAAAGCAGCAATAAGGGGAGAGACAATGAGTTTTTCGATAGCTTTTAATAGGAAAAACGTCAACTGTTGGACACTTTGCAAACGCAACTGGCAGCTGCAGAAGAAAACTTAATCTCTGTACACAGGGATGGTGATGACCCGACAGAAGCACTAGCTAAAATAATGTCAGCTAAATCAGCGGTTATGGAAGTAATAGCTAAAAGGGCAGCAGACAGATTGGAGACCTGGAGAAAGGAAGCGTATAAGTGTAGTGAACAAGTTGGACATCATCTTGTGATCAGGGCCAGACAAAAAGCCACAAGGAATATTATTACCGCAGTGAAAGATGCCACTCAGGCCATAGTTACAGATCCAGAAGGCATTCGCAAAGAGTTTCTAACCTATTATCAAGATCTATATCATGAAACCACTAAAACTCATTCAAATGATATTATGGCTTACTTTAATCAAATTCCAGTAGAACAACTATCCTTAGACGACCAGGCCCAACTCGAAGAGCCTCCCCAATGGGTTGATGCTCTGCTGTGTATTAATAGTCTCCCTAATGGCAAAGCAACTGGTTTAGATAGTATCCCAGCTGAATACTATAAAAAAATTCTACAGAAATAAGAGAAGCCATCTTTCCCTTGATTGTACATGTTTTTAAGGGGAGACCACCGGAATCATAGTCGCAAGCAAAAATAATTGTTTTTTGAAAAACACAAATCAGCACTAGATCCCGCTTCTTATCGCCCCATTACATTAATAAACGCGGATAGTAAAATCTACTCCAAAATATTAGCGGCTCGATTAGCAGGGGTAATCCATAAAATCATATCACCAAAGCAGCATGGGTTCATCCCTGGATGCGGTACTATAGATCATACAAGGAGAACCATCTCACTTTTTGATGCTGCACATATCTCCGGAGACCCCATGGCACTCATTTTACTTGACGCGAGAAAGCCTTCGACAGAGTCTCCTGGCCGTTTCTTTGGGAGTCTCTGTCGAGGGTCGGGATAGGCCAGCAATTTATACAGGCATTTAAGATGCTATATTTTCAACCCACTGCGAAATTATCTATAAATGGTGCACTCACCGACACTTTCAAAATAACTCGAGGCACACGCCAGGGATGTCCTAGCTCACCTCTGCTATTCGCCATATATATCGACCCCTTTCTTACGCGTTCTGGAAGGCAATCAAAGGATTAGCCCGATTATTACTCAAGGCTGGGAAACGAAAGTATTGGCATATGCCGATGATATTGCGCTTGCAACATCTAATCCGGAAGCGTCTATGGTGGAGGTTGAACGAGAGGCGAAGAGATTCGGACTCTTGTCAGGGTATTCCCTTAATCGAACTAAAACCCAGATTATTTGCAAAAATGTCAGCATGGGCGACTTACATTAGGCAGGTAGAAAGCGCCACATATTTGGGTGTAGACATTACTGCCAGTGTTGAAAAACTAGTGGATTCTAATATCAACCCCATGATTGATAAAATTAAACCAGAACTGAGGCGATTGCATAATTTGCATCTTTCAATAATTAGGAGATGTAATATAATTAAAATGCTCTTCTTTCTTAAGATCCTCTACCTTATAAGGGCCATTCCACTAGAATTTAATACCAAATGTTTAAAAAAGATCGAAGACATGTTTTCACGGTTCATTTGGTCCTATGGAAAACCCAGAAGAGCATACAAGTTTCTTTCTTTACCAAGGGATAGGGGTGGATTGGCTCTCCCAAATATTAGACTTTACTATTGGGCAACTACTCTTCTGCACAATAACACTCTTTTTACGACAAGCCACTAGATGACCTCCCAGGAAACATTCCCACACCTATAGAACTTATAATGGGCAATGATGCCTGGGGATGGGCCTGGAGGTTTCTGAATGATTCCCATTACAAAAAGGTACGCTATAAGACGCTGGCTGTGGGATATAAAACCATGAAAGCAGTCTGGAAAATGCTAGGATTGGGCCGCCTGAACTATTACACCCCGATCAATAACAACTTTAATTTGCCTGAAATTTTTAGAGACTCAATAATCAAGAGATGGCTAGATAAAGGCCTATCTAAACTCGGAGATTTCTACTCTCTCTCAGAAATAATTTCCTTCGAAAACCTTAAGACACAATATGAACTAGATTGGAGGGATTTTTTTAAGTATTTACAAATACGCGATTTTTTAAGCAAGAAATGCGCTGGTCCAATAGGATTTATAAATAATTCTATTCTAGATAAACTGAGGCAGAAACGTCAATCTAAAGGAATGGTGTATAATTCTCTTAATTCTTTGATGACTGATGATTTGGGACTGCGGGCCAGTAAATGGAAAGCGGAAATCAATATTTCAGAGGGTTTATTTAATTATTCCACCGAATTAGCACAAAAGCTTTTAATACCAGCACGGCTTCAGGCACAGTACTATAAAACTTGCTTCTCGCTCTATTATACGCCGAAAAGGATTGCTAAATGGGGAACAGGGAAGGGGACCTTATGCCCCCGATGCTCGCTGTTTCAGGCGGATCTAGATCACATGCTGGCTTCTTGCGTTATGCTAAACACTTTAAAATTAGACATAAGAATTTTTTTTAAAGAGGTCCTAAGCAGGGATATAAACCTTTCATCAGGCTTGATCTGTCTAGGGGTGGACCAGGAGATTCAAGGGAAGCCAGGAGAGCAGTTGATCTTCATAGGTATGGCAATATATCGCCTCTCCCTAACATCAGCCTGGTTAGATCCATCTCCCCCCGGTTACTGTCAATGGTTAACACGATTAATTGCGAACTACAACTTTGAAAAAGCAATATACGGAAAAAGAGGGATTCGATCCCGCTCGAAAGGTTTAAAAATTTGGGAACCATTGACTAGATGGCTCGAGAGATAAAAGCAGGGAGTATGACAATTCAGGCATAGTATAGTATATTTTTGTTTACCCAATACAAAATTATATTTAGACAGATGGTCAACCCCGGGGAGGGAGGGGTCGGGGGGGGGTTAAAAATGCTATAAAAATGTGCATGAGGTAATACTACAGAAATGTTACAGATATAACTTAACCGTTTTCCTTCGTTTTTCTTTTTTGCTACAAGGAAATTGGCCCTAAAGGCACGTAATGTCATGAACGATGAATCTGTAACTATATTAGTTTTCTTTCTTTACAAATTGACTTTGTTCGAAACTGGAAATTATTATAATGTCATTTATAACATTGTAATCATGCACTAATAAATATACCAAAAAAAAGAAAAAAAAATGCAAACAACTGAGCATATCTAATAGTCGTCCCTTCCCCAAGGGAAACTTTCCATGCAGTTCATGTACCAACTGCGGCAACATAATTAAAGGATCTGTGATCACACATAATGGGGTCACACATAATGTAAAAGATCTATTCAACTGCCGAACAAAAATGTTGTCTATTTGATATTGTGTCCTTGTAACAAAGGATACGTTGGTGCGACCTCTAGAGAAGTTAGGGTCAGAATGACCGAACACAAATCAGCCATAAGAACTAAGAAGAGAACCGCACTGTTAGTGGAACATTGGTTAGAGAAAGATCACAAGATAGAAGATCTTAAATGGTGCATCAGTGAGGCCATTCAAACAAACATACGGGGTGGAGACCTCACCGTAAAAAGGAAAAGACGTGACCAATTCTATATGTCTAAGTTCAATACGTACAGAAATGGGTTGAACAGTAAAGAAGAGTGGGAAAGGCTAATTTAATCTGCTCCATGGCGAACAAAACAGGATATTCATTTGTAATAAAATCGGTTGTGCAAAACATCATATCTATTTGCAATAATACAAGTAGAACGTTTTTTCTTGAAGTATTAAACATTAGGTAAGGATAGCCATATGTAGGGCATTACTTAGTTTCTGATCAAAGATGGCCGCCACAACATATATTTAGTACCGGGATGGATAGTTAGATGTGGTGAATTATTTATTTTCTGTTCAGAGACGTCGCCATAAAATTTTACTAATATTTTCATAACTGAATACCTTCGTGCCGTCGTAAATAATTTAAGTGACTTACTCTTGATACAGGCTTAGTATCAATTAGGTGTTTTTATCTCCTTACCTAAATGAATGGGTAGTTTAACTCCTGTTTGCAGTGTATAGATCAGGAATCCGGAACATAACGGCAGTTTAAGACGGCCGTCCTAGCTTCATAGCTACCAGAGCACTATTGGATGCGACAAATCAGCGGTCTTTATTTTTTATTTGATTTATTATTATTTTATTATTATTTTTTTATTTTTTGAGGTTATTCCTTTGAATCAACCGTTATACAAAATGAATATAATTAAATTAAAATAAAAACGTTTTTCGCTGTTTTAATGATAATTAATAGTTGGTAGTGCAGACATAATATGGTTTGAAACGAGGCTCCGCCTCCCAATCAATTGCCTGGCAAGGTCAGGATCTATAAAAAGAAACGCGCAACGTAACGACGTGTAACCCGACCCAGAAGTTTTTAATAGAGCAGGGAGGCCACACATTTGTTTTACGGTGAGTATGTTGCCCCGATGTATTGTTAGTCTCTGAAACTGCTCTGTATCTCTCTTTAAGCGTTCTTGTTGAGTTGAAATAGACATAGAACCTAGCTCCAGCAACGTTTTATGGAAGAAAGCCTATTTAGCTGATGGAAGGAGGATGTATAAATCTGTTTAAAGGCTACATTGAAGCCTCGATTCTCATTTTTTCTTACAAAGCGGTTTTATTAAACCTAGTACTAATCTGTAAGTTTCTTAACAATAGCCATTTGACCTAATGCAAATATATGTCCAATATTTTGGTTATTTAATAAGTTTACAGGAAAGTAAAAATACGTTTATGTGGCTAATTGTGGTAGATCGTTTAGAGGTTCGATCATGGGGTTTTTCCAGTGATGTATCATTTATAAATCTCAATTATGTATAGCCATAACCTTTGATTAAGGAGAGCTAGAGGTTGCTGGTTATCCGTCTCAAACACCTAAGACGGTAGGAACCTAAGATAGGATGCTTAGAATAAGGAAAGGGAGTCTATTGGGGCATATTGCACCTAAACCAGTTAAAACTACCATGAGATTTTGATGTTTCAGAAATCCACTTTACGAGTCCGCACCAACCTGAAGCACAGCGCGACTTGCAGCGTGACATTCGTCATATCATGACAGAAGGTAAAAACTGACATAGAGTATGACTGAGGTCTATACCATTTGATTTAGCTTAAATATATGCTTAAATATACCTATCGATCTGTTTGAATTACAGTGCCGACAATGGTTAAAAATGTCGAGTGACTGAAGTCAACGGTGAAGCTAACCAAATATATGCTCTCTAGTTTTTAAATGGTAAGCAATGTTACAGTAGGAGACTTTGGGCCTGATTCACAGAACTAACTTACGTCAAAAACGTAAAGTTAGTACTTTTTGGTATTCACAGAATACACTTACTCATTTTGGTATTCACAGAATGAACTTACTCATTTCGGTATTCACAGAAGTTAGTAGTCCTAACTTTAGGACTCCTAAATGCCTTCTGTGAATACCGAAAGTCTTAAAGTTAGATTTTTCTCAGTTTAGGAGTAGTAAAGTTAGGAGTCCTAACTTTACTACTCCTAAACTGAGAAAAATCCTAACTTCAAGACTTTCGGTATTCACAGAAGGCATTTAGGAGTCCTAAAGTTAGGAGTCCTAACTTTACTACTCCTAAACTGAGAATAATCCTAACTTCAAGACTTTCGGTATTCACAGAAGGCATTTAGGAGTCCTAAAGTTAGGAGTCCTAACTTTACTACTCCTAAACTGAGAAAAGTCCTAACTTTAAGACTTTTGGTATTCACAGAAGGCATTTAGGAGTCCTAAAGTTAGGACTACTAACTTCTGTGAATACCGAAATGAGTAAGTTCATTCTGTGAATACCAAAATGAGTAAGTGTATTCTGTGAATACTAACAAGTACTAACTTTACGTTTTTGACGTAAGTTAGTTCTGTGAATCAGGCCCTTTATGCACAAAAGCCAATAAATAGACAAGCATTAGAAATAATATATTTACTACGTTTTCTTACTTAGAATGCCGGCCCTCATCCATTACGACTTTTTAATTGAACCGCCGGTGGGTCTATCAAAAGGTTTGGAGGTTTCGCATTAACATAAAGGTACGTTATGGCCCAAGGATTTGACATATATATTAAGTCAAACATCTATCACACCTAAATGAATAATTTGATTCTGTTTAGATCAACAATCTCCACACCTTTTTGTTCGGATGAGTTTTGCCCCCTGTTAGACTTGGCTTTTTCAGCTGGTTTACCCCCAGACTTTTTGCTTTTTGGCCTCCTGTTTTTGACCCTGTTTTTGTTGGTTTTAGGACTCTGGGCATTTTACCACTGCTAATCAGTGCTAAAGTGCATATGCTCTCTGTGTAAATCGTGTTATGGATGGGTGTTTCCATGATTGGATATTTGATTTACCTGTTAGCCCCTAGTAAAGTGCACTGCGTGTGCCAGGGCTGGTGAATTAAATGCTACTCTGGGGGCCTGCAGCACTGGTTGTGCCACCCCGTGAGTAGCCCTGAAAACAGTAACTCAGACCTGCCATTGCAGAAGTCTGCGCGCAGTTTGTACTGCCATGTCGACTTGGCCAGTGCACACACTGGCCGGTCCCTAACCTTCCCTTTTCTTACATGTCAGACACCCCTCAGGTAGGCCCAAGGTACCCCTGTGGGCAGGGTGCAGTGTATGTGAAAAGTGGGACATGCCCTGGTGTGTGTGGCATGTCCTGATAGTGAATTACAGCCAATTTCGTTTTTCACTATTGCAAGGCTACCAGTTCCCCATAGGATAGAATGGGAGGTTTGTTTATAACATCTTATAAACATAACTGGCCCAGGGAATTCGGTAAGAAAATAGAATTTAGTATGCCTGAACTCAGAATCTAAAGATGCATCTTTTAGTGAAGGTGATTTTTACATTCTGTGTTTGAAAATACAATTTTTAGAAAGTATGTATTTTCTTGCTCAGTCATCCCGTGTGCCTCTTTAGAATGTGGATTGCCTGTCTGGGTTTTGGATGACAGAAGGCTGGGGAGCAGGAGGGGCGCCAGATGGTCTAGGTAGGTCAGGAAAGGGCTGAAGAGACCTGGGTTACGATGGGGGAAGGGGGAGGAGATTTCCTTGCACCTCAAAGGGCCTGCTCTGCCTCTGAACAAATGCCGTCTCCACCTCCTGCCAGGAATTCACACCAGAGAAGGCAGAACTGGTCCTGACTGGGCACAGGCCCTCTCTGCCTAAGAGATCAAAGGATTTTGGGACATAAATGCTGGGTCCCAGACCCCTGAACTTTAGAACTCATCTGGACAAGAAGACTGCCAAGAAGAAGAGCCGGAGAAGCTGCGAAAAGGAACGACTGCTTTGCTGGGTGCTTTGCTGGGCTGACCTGCAGTGGCTGCTTCTGTCTTGGGCAGTGAAAGGCCTGGACTGGACTTTCTGCAACCTAATTTGTGAGTCTCTCCAAGGACCTGAGGTAGAGCTTGCCTCCTGTTCACGAAGTCTCAGGAACAGCAAAGACTTCAAGTTCTTCGACCCTCAGCACTGGGGACTGTGTGTTTTGTGCTGCAGCAAGAAGAACGGCAACTCAACGACGTCTATGACGCCGCTGCCGACTCCGTGTCCTGAAGGCACCGCAGAGAGCACCGCCGCAATGCCGCACCGCAACCCTGGTCTCACCGACGACGCCTGTTGACGCCGACACTGAGCCGCTGCTTGCACCGCGACCTGTGGGCACCGCACTCCGCACCGCCTTGCTTCACGCTGAAGCTTTGGCACCGCAGAGAGCACTGCCGCAACGCCGTACCGCAACCCTGGTCTCACCGACGATGCCTGTTGACGCCACCACCGAGCCGCAGCTTGCACCGCGACCTGTGGGCACCGCACTCCGCACCGCCTCGCTTCACGCCAAAGCTTTGGCGCCGCAGAGGGCACCGCCGCAATGCCGCACCGCAACCCTGGTCTCACCGACGACACCTGTTGATGCCGCCACCGAGCCGCTGCTTGCACCGCGACCTGTGGGCACCGCACTCTGCACCACCTCGCTTCACGCCGAAGCTTTGGCACCACAGAGAGCACCGCCGCAACGCTGCACCGTGACCCTGATCTCACCGATGACGCCTGTTGACGCCGCCACCGAGCCGCTGCTCGCACCGCGACCTGTGGGCACCGCACTCCGCACCGCCTTGCTTCACGAGGACGCCTTGGCCTTCCTGACGCCGCCACTTCACACCGAAATCGACGTCGCTGCTTGCACCGTGGTTCGAGGGCACCGCTCGTAAGTCACACGACGCACCGCCCTCATCCTGCACCGCAACCTTGGCCTACTGACGCCGGCGCCATCGACTCCAGTTCGTCAGCCGACAACAGCGCTTCAGCAACGACGACGACGCTGCTTGCACCGTGACCTGCTAGCACCGTGGCGAGCACCGCCTTCATCTCGCACCGCGACCCTGGTCTCACTGACGACGCCATCTGACGCCGTCACCGAGCCGCTGCTCGGACCGCGACCTGGGGGCACCGCACGCTGTACCGCTGCGCTTCGCACCGCAGCACCAGACGTCTGTCGGCCCCAGCGCTCCTGATTCCATCAGAGAGGAGCTCGACCTGCAACGCAAGTGACTTCAAGGGCCTCAACGCCCTGCATCTCTCACAGGTACTGTTTGCGGGTCTTCCCGACACCGTAGCTGGCCCGCGACCCCGTGACCAGCCAGAACTGTTGGATTTGTTGTTCACGACGCCGTGGTAGCCCGGACGGAGCTATCCACACAAGGAACTCTTTTTAATCTGCGTATTTTTGGAACTGTGAACTTTCAAGTATAGTATTGTGGATTTTTATCGTTTTTGGTCTTGTCTTAAGTATATAAAAATATTGGATATTTTTCTAAACTGGTGTGGTGTCTTTTTGTAGTGCTTACGCTGTATTACTGTTGGTTATGTGCAAATGCTTTACACACTGCCTCTAAGATAAGCCTGGCTGCTCGTGCCAAGCAACCAAGGGGGTGAGCCGGGGTTATTTTAGACGTGTAATTCCCTTATCCTGACTAGAGTGGTGGTTTTTGCCTGGCTTTGGCCCACGCCTACCAAAAATCCCATTTCTAACATTGGTTGTCAGCGGTGAGGATAGGACTTGTGTTTGCACTTAACTTACAGTGATTGGTGTGCGCTACTACCATATTGCAGACCATTACGTACCACCTACAGGTTCTTTTTCTTTTTGGCCTATTTTTGATCTTGCCAGTTTGAACTTGCTACTTCAACATGCCTGAATCTAGAGTATCATCAATGGCATCAGTAGAAATTGCCTTTGAGGAGGATCGATTGGAAGCCTACAATGTCAAGGAGTTAAAATCGATTTGCAAGAACCTGAAAGTCCAGGTCAGAGGCCTCACCAGGAAGGATGAGCTACAAAAGGCGCTGAGGGCCTGGGTAGCAGCCAGACATGCCAGTGGGCAATCTGGTGATCTCAATGGAGAGGTGGAGGAGCCTGTTCCTAGGGTGGATGTGCTTTTGGGAGGGGGGGGACCCTCCAGGCAAGGCAGCAGTGGCCTGTCCCCAGAGGAGCTGGAGGACAGGCGGGAAGCAAGGAAGTTCGAATTAGAGGAACTCAGGATGGAAAGTGAGAGGGAAGACAAAAGAATAGCCATGGAGGAAAAGAAGATGATCTTAGACCATGAGTTTAAAATGAGAGAGCTGGACTGGGAAGCCAGTAGGGCTAGGCCCAGCCCAGATGGTGGCAGCAAAAGTGTTAGGTCCAGTACTGAGGATGAGGTACACACACACACACACACAGATTTGGGGCCCTGCTTCAAGGAGGGGGTTGACATACACCAGGGGGTTCAGGATTGTGAGGTTACTCCAGTGGTGCGTAGTGTCCCTGAGGTGTATTGGGGAACTGGCACAGGGGATCGTTTTCCTGGTAGTGGGAGGGACACTCTACTGACTCTAGATGAGAGGTGCAGGGAGAGGGGTTCCCCCATGACAGAAGCCCTGGTAAGTGAGTATGAAGACCAGCCAGAAGAGTATGGGTTGAGAGACAGCAACAGTCAGTCACTGTCTCGCCGGTCTTGTGAGAATGATGTGGGGTACTTGTCTGAGGCACTGGATGGTTGGGTGAAGGGTAGTTTGGTTAACACCTGTGTGGGGCTGTGTGATTCAATTGTTGGAGAGCATATTTTAAGTCCCTGTTTTCCAGAGCTATGCCAACACCCAGTGGAGTGTGAGTTTCTCTGACCCCAGGGAGTTTGCACTGGAGGCAGGCCTTTTAGTGGATTCCAGAGGGACTGGAGAAGCATCTGGGGGTGACCCGGAAGGAAGTGGCTTAGGTATTTCCCAACCAAGGGTGGTGGGAAAGGTTCGTGGTCGCCCAGATGGGTCCCGGTGTCGTGGGAAGGGTGTAGGGACTCACGTGCTGTCTCCGCGGAGAAGGAGTGGGAAGGGGCTGCGGCCCAAGGTGCCCGAAACCCGGTCCCAGAGCCTGGGTGGTTCCAGGAGGGAACACCAGGTGTGGAGCCTAGGCTGTACTGATAGGCCATCCGTTGAGGGGGATCTCCTAGAGTCAGGAGAACCTGGAGCATCTGTAAATGGAGCTCCAGTGGTTCTGGTGTCTGGCGGTGCCGCTCCTAAGTGGAGGGTGCAGAAGTCCAGAGTGAGGGTTGAGAGGGGGATGTGTTCCCCAGTGGGAGAACCAGTGGGTCAGGGGCCAGCCAGAAGGGCTGAGCCTCCTAGCAGTGACCATGGTGACACCACTTCTGTCCTGGGGATCTTCGCGCACTGTCAGATGGACAGAGGTCAGGAGATCTGCGCCAGGCAGACTGTCACACAACGCATGAGTCATGTGTTAACCTCAGGGGGGGCATGCGTGCTCCCAAGGAAGTCCTGGTGCACCGGGCAGGTGCTCAGCTGCAGGGTTTAGTCCCTGGGTTGGGAAGCCAGGTTCAGGTCCTACCTGACCTGGAGGGAAGGACGACTGTAAGCAGTGTCCTGACCGGGTTGTCTTCTAGGCGTACCACTCCAGGTGGGAGGGTGCAGAACTCTGGAAGGGGGTGCAGAGGGAGGGAGTCCTCGCCTCTGACCCCGGTTCAACTGGAGGGTTTAGACCCTAGGTTGGGAGACCAGTTGCTGGAGGGAGGTCCTGAACTGGTGGGCGAGTTGGGCAGGACACCTGCCACAGGTGCCCTGACAATTTTTAAAGGACCAGTAGGTCAGGGGTTGCCAGCTCTGAGGTCAGAGCACCCCAGGACTGACCCGGGTGAGGCCACTTCAGGCCTGGGGGGTCTTCATGCTCTGTCAGGTGGACAGGAGGCTGGAGACCTGCGCCAAATGGATTCTGGCACAACTCATGAGGGGTGTACTCCCCCGGAAGTCCTGGGTTGCCAGGCACAGGTCCAGCCTAAGGGTACAGGCCCTGGGTTGGAGGACCAGGTTCAGGGTGTCCCCCCTGGCCTGGGGGAAGGGGCAACTGCTAACAGTGCCGCTACCAGTTTGTCTTCTGGGGGTGCCGCTCCAGGTGGGAGGGTACAGTGCCCCAGGGAGGAGGACCGGGTGTGGGAGAGCCTACCCCAGTCCCTGGTTCAGCCTCAGGGTACAGACCCTGGGCTGGTGTACCAGTTGCAGGATAGCACCCCTGAACTGGTGGGAGAATTGTGCAGAACGCCTGCCACAGGTGGCCTGACAATGCTGGAGTTGAGGGGGACTGCTCCCGGTGGGGGGGGATGCAGTGCCCCAGGGAGGAGGACAGGGTGTGGGAGAGGCCACCCCAGTCCTGTGTCCAGCTTCAGGGTACAGACCCCAGGCTGGTGTACCAGTTGCAGGATAGCACCCCTGAACTGGTGGGCGAATTGTGCAAGGCACCTGCCACAGGTGCCCTGACAATTCTGGAAGGGGGTACCGCTCCAGGTGGAAGGGTATAGAGCCCCTGGGAGGAAGACCAGGGGTGGGAAAGCCTACCCCAGTCTCCTGTCCAGCCGCCGGGTACAGACCCTAGGCTGGTGGGTCAGTGCCAGGATGTCATCCCTGGCCTGACAAGAGGGAGAGTGGACAAAGGGTGCCAGGCACCTGGGGCTACCGCCCCCCACTCTCTGACGCCACAGAGGTTAGAGAGCCCTGAGAGGCATAAGGCCTGGGTCTCCCCACTAACAACTGTCGGTAGCCACTGTGGCTTACTGTCCTGGTGGACAGCGTTGCCCCTGGGAGGGGGACAGGAGTCACACCCCGGGGGTGGACTGGGCCACACCACTGTGTTGGCCATGTGGGCACTGTCGGCCTGTTGGGACACATCTGTGAGCAAACTAAGTTTAGGCGCTGCACAGATGGGGTTCACAGGTGAAGAGAAGAGTACCCCATGGGTCAGCTTAGTGGGCCCTGAGAGTATGGATAGAGGGATCCAACTGGGTTTGGGAAGGCGTAGAACCAGAACGTGCCCCCGCTGTTGTGGGCCAGGTCTATGTTCTATCGCCCCAAGCAGGGAAGTCCATCAAGGGATTGATTAGTCTACCCTGGCTTTAGGCTGGGAGGGGGTTGTGTTAGACTTGGCTTTTTCAGCGGGTTTACCCTCAGACTTTTGCTTTTTGGCCTCCTGTTTTTGACCCTGTTTTTGTTGGTTTTAGGACTCTGGGCACTTTACCACTGCTAATCAGTGCTAAAGTGCATATGCTCTCTGTGTAAATCGTGTTATGGATGGGTGTTTCCATGATTGGATATTTGATTTACCTGTTAGCCCCTAGTAAAGTGCACTGCGTGTGCCAGGGCTGGTGAATCAAATGCTACTCGGGGGGCCTGCAGCACTGGTTGTGCCACCCCGTGAGTAGCCCTGAAAACAGTAACTCAGACCTGCCATTGCAGAAGTCTGCGCGCAGTTTGTTCTGCCATGTCGACTTGGCCAGTGCACACACTGGCCGGTCCCTAACCTTCCCTTTTCTTACATGTCAGACACCCCTCAGGTAGGCCCAAGGTACCCCTGTGGGCAGGGTGCAGTGTATGTGAAAGGTGGGACATGCCCTGGTGTGTGTGGCATGTCCTGATAGTGAATTACAGCCAATTTCGTTTTTCACTATTGCAAGGCTACCAGTTCCCCATAGGATAGAATGGGAGGTTTGTTTATAACATCTTATAAACATAACTGGCCCAGGGAATTCGGTAAGAAAATAGAATTTAGTATGCCTGAACTCAGAATCTAAAGATGCATCTTTTAGTGAAGGTGATTTTTACATTCTGTGTTTGAAAATACCACTTTTAGAAAGTATGTATTTTCTTGCTCAGTCATCCCATGTGCCTCTTTGGAATGTGGATTGCCTGTCTGGGTTTTGGATGACAGAAGGCTGGGGGAGCAGGAGGGGCGCCAGATGGTCTAGGTAGGTCAGGAAAGGGCTGAAGAGACCTGGGTTACGATGGGGGAAGGGGGAGGAGATTTCCTTGCACCTCAAAGGGCCTGCTCTGCCTCTGAATAAATGCTGTCTCCACCTACCGCCAGGAATTCACACCAGAGAAGGCAGAACTGGTCCTGACTGGGCACAGGCCCTCTCTGCCTAAGAGATCAAAGGATTTTGGGACATAAATGCTGGGTCCCAGACCCCTGAACTTTAGAACTCATCTGGACAAGAAGACTGCCAAGAAGAAGAGCCGGAGAAGCTGCGAAAAGGAACGACTGCTTTGCTGGGTGCTTTGCTGGGCTGACCTGCAGTGGCTGCTTCTGTCTTGGGCAGTGAAAGGCCTGGACTGGACTTTCTGCAACCTAATTTGTGAGTCTCTCCAAGGGCTTGAGGTAGAGCTTGCCCCCTGTTCACGAAGTCTCAGGAACAGCAAGACTTCAAGTTCTTCGACCCGCAGCACTGGGGACTGTGTGTTTTGTGCTGCAGCAAGAAGAACGCCAACTCAACGACATCTACGACGCCGCTGCCGACTCCGTGTCCTGAAGGCACCGCAGAGAGCACTGCCGCAACGCCGCACCGCAACCCTGGTCTCACCGACGACGCCTGTTGACACCGACACCGAGCAGCTGCTTGCACCGCAACCTGTGGGCACCGCACTCCGCACCGCCTTGCTTCACGCCGAAGCTTTGGCACCGCAGAGAGCACCGCCGCAATGCCGCACCGCAACCCTGGTCTCACCGACGACGCCTGTTGACGCTGCCACCGAGCCGCTGCTTGCACCGTGACCTGTGGGCACCGCACTCCGCACCGCCTCGCTTCACACCGAAGCTTTGGCGCCGCAGAGGGCACCGCCGCAATGCCGCGCCGCAACCCTGGTCTCACCGACGATGCCTGTTGATGCCGCCACCGAGCCGCTGTTTGCACCGCGACCTGTGGACACCGCACTCCGCACCGCCTCGCGCCGAAGCTCTGGCACCGCAGAGAGCACCGCCGCAACGCCGCGACCCTGATCTCACCGACGACGCCTGTTGATGCTGCCACCGAGCCGCTGCTCGCACCGCGACCTGTGGGCACCGCACTCCGCACCGCCTTGCTTCACGAGGACGCCTTGGCCTTCCTGATGCCGCCACTTCCCGCCGAAATCGACGCCGCTGCTTGCACTGTGGTTCAAGGTCACCGCTCGTAAGTCACACGATGCACCGCCCTCATCCTGCACCGCAACCTTGGCCTACTGACGCCGGCGCCATCGACTCCAGTTCGTCAGCCGACGACAGCGCTTCAGCAACGACGACGATGCTGCTTGCACCGTGACCTGCTAGCACCGTGGCGAGCACCGCCTTCATCTCGTACCGCGACCCTGGTCTCACTGACGACGCCATCTGATGCCGTCACCAAGCCTCTGCTCGCACCGCGACCTGGGGGCACCGCACGCTGCACCGCTGCGCTTCGCACCGCAGCACCAGACGTCTGCCGGCGCCAGCGCTCCTGATTCCATCAGAGAGGAGCTCGACCTGCAACGCGAGTGACTTCAAGGGCCTCAACGCCCTGCATCTCTCACAGGTACTGTTTGCGGGTCTTCCCGACACCGTAGCTGGCCCGCGACCCCGCGACCAGCCAGAACTGTTGAATTTGTTGTTCACGACGCCGTGGTAGCCCGGACAGAGCTATCCACACAAGGAACTCTTTTTAATCAGCGTATTTTTGGAACTGTGAACTTTTAAGAATAGTATTGTGGATTTTTATCGTTTTTGGTCTTGTCTTAAGGATATACAAATATTGGATATTTTTCTAAACTGGTGTGGTGTCCTTTTGTAGTGCTTACGCTGTATTACTGTTGGTTATGTGCAAATGCTTTACACACTGCCTCTAAGATAAGCCTGGCTGCTCGTGCCAAGCTACCCAGGGGGTGAGCAGGGGTTATTTTAGATGTGTAACTCCCTTATCCTGACTAGAGTGGTGGTTTTTGCCTGGCTTTGGCCCACGCCCAAGCCTACCAAAAATCCCATTTCTAACACCCCACGACCAAAGGAGATTAAGGTATTGAAGGCTTGGAGACGACTTGAATTCTGGGTCTCGTAATAATATTAATAGGTGGGTCTATTGAATACCTTACCCGTTTTATGTTATGGATCATGTGTTATTTTACATCTGCTAGCAGTAACTTGCATTAGGTTATTTTTAATTGAAGTGTTTAATTAAATTTATGTGTTTCAACAAATGCTCTATAGTATTGAGGCACTGCTGTGTTGAGAAAAATACGCATGTATTTTAATAAATGTTTTCTGCTATTTAGATTTATGTGAAAAATTTCGTCCTGAAGAAGGTGAAGGAATTACTGTTCACCGAAACGCCGCTTCGACCCTTCACAATAAGTTTTCTTTTTTAACATGTGTAATAAATTGTTAATGTATATGTATTGTAACTTCTCTGTGAGAAGATATTTTTAATCTATTGACAAATTTTCATTAATGTTTTTTTATACAAATAAATATTTTTTTATATATTGGAAGTTTCTTACTGTTTCTTGATAGAATAATTCACAGCAGATAATTAAGATTTTGTGACAGTTTATTGAAAAGTTGTTGTATGCTAGTAACTTGACATAGCACATGATCCATACTGTGGCAAGCTCTTACATACGGAGAAATTTGCCTATAGTACAGTTCCTTGAAAAGGGACAATTTGTGACTTTCTATATTGCTACCCCGTCCCTTTTCGCAGAATCAGGGTATCTCCCTTCCCTTTTTTGGTCATGCTTCATCATAGGACAGCTCCTCGTTGGGCCGGCGCTGCAATGCCCAAAGGGCCCCGCAGGGGGGCTCTTTGCCGGAGGTCTTCTTGGTGTTGCCATCGTGAAGCTAGATGGTTTATATGAGGGCAACCTGTGTTAAGTGAGTAGAGGTGGGACTATGTGTATGTGATTTAAAAATGGCTCCTGGATTCTCCAAAGGAGTTTATTCAAGGAGTACCTGGGCCATGAATAAAAACAGACTCAAAAAGTCGCGAACTGGGTGGGGAAAATTAGACCTGTATCAGTTCTAGTGAGTGGTGCAAGGGGTCAAAATGTTTCTTGCCTATAAAAAAGTCCAAATGCATCTCGGCAATTCATCAGGACCTGTAATCCTCATCTACTCTGGAGAGGGTGGCAGATTGTGTATGGGGGGAAAGAAGTCAAAGTCACGTCCCCTTATATCAGGATTACTAAGTAGTCCTAAGTGTCTGAGAAAAACAAAATCATAAGTGAGGTAAAGAATATATACATTCCGGAAAAAATTAGCACCTAGAAGATAAAAATGGTGTATCATACAGTAGGTTAATACTTGATGAATCATGGCCTGGGTCACATAAACGAAAGTTCATGGAGTCATGAAAGGAGGGAAGAGAGTGGGCATGTGCCTTGCCCGGTAGGGAGAGAGGAGAGATAGCAAGTACGCACCTAAAAAAAACATACATTGAGGTTGCAGGGCATACACATATTAAAAATATTAAAAACAGAACTCTCAAGTGGGTCCAACCGGCTTACATGATTGTAACGGTTATGCAGACAAACCATGCATCTCCATCGTGAGTGTCTCTGGTGTAGCCGTCTAGGAGTGCAGCTAGTGCGGCGTGGTGTTAACTGGTGGTGATTACTGAGAGAACGTTATCATCAAACAGAAAAGAAAAGAAACATTTGGAAAGACATGTTCAAAACATTTGATAGGAATACCACAGCACCACCACGTCATCTAGTGGTCACACACTTCATCTAAAAATTATCATGGGTGTGTGGCCGGGCCACGTGGTGACACTATTGTCACAGGCTATTGTAGTCGACCATGCAGTCTCTTACATCCTTATCACTCACCGGAAAGTCAAAGTAATGGAGCCCCAACAGGGACAGGCAGGTGAACTCGCTCAAGTTGCAAGGGGGACCAAACTGCAAAAGGTAAGTAAGGAATGTAAGACAATGGGGTGCAAAATTATGGAATTATCGATGGTGTGGCCCCATAAAGCAATCAAATGATATGCGGCTAGAGTGGAAGGCCCCCTTTACTTAACGCGCATCTTTTGGGGCTGACTGGGCCTCATATCGCTGTGATTGGAGCCCTGCCAGTGACGAGACACCATATCGCACTGCACTAATAAAAATAAGGCGGAAAACGCCTTCTCGGGCTGGGACCCATGTGTGCCGCATATGAGGCTGGCCACGCTGTGTATATATAAGGCGAAGTTATTTGTGGACTTTGTAATAACCCCAGCATATCAAAAAACGGCTGCGCTGAGTTCAAATGCGGTAGGCTGTGGAGTTATTTTGAAGCCACGTGTCTATTTTGCCTTGTACGGGCTCGGAACCCATGCGCGCCTAGTGTGAGGCAAGCCGCGCTGTGTGTTCATGCGACCAAATTACATGCAGGCTTCAGGGCGGCCAC
This sequence comes from Calotriton arnoldi, assembly GCA_963921515.1. Lineage (NCBI taxonomy): Eukaryota > Metazoa > Chordata > Amphibia > Caudata > Salamandridae > Calotriton > Calotriton arnoldi. The sequence continues at coordinate 1,709,631 of CAWUFW010002869.1, forward strand.
GCTGTGAATGGAAGCGACAGGCTGTAGAGTTATTATGAAGCCTAAAGTGGCCCCCGCTGGGTGACACACTGCACTTAAAGCTACGTGACAATTTCGGCAAATGAGGGAAAGTGAAGATGCGGAACGTCAGGAAAGAGTTTCCGCGCTTAGAATCAATGCCTGCATAATGCAGAGTGGCACCGACTGGGTTATATGTGGGATTGTTGGGGCATCGGCATTTGAGAGCGGCCGCGCTATGTTCTAATGCAGAAGTAGAGTTATTTTAAAGTATAGAGCGTTCCCCGCTGGGTCACACGCTGCGTTTAAACCTGCCTGTCAATTTCAGAGAAGATAGGGAAAGCAGAGACGCGACAAGCGGGGTGGATATTTCCGCGTGTCTAATCAAAGGCAACAAGGTGGAGAGAGGCCACCGCTGAGACACGCAATGTGCTCAAGAGCATACTAGGAAACAAACGGCCATTGCGGCAGGATTGGCGGAGAGGCATGTTAACGGGCAGAAAGTCTCCGCATTTCTAGGGCTGGGCATGACAACGAGGGGCAGGGGAATAAGGGGGGGGAAAGAGGAAAAGAAAATGCTCTGCAGTTTACTTACTGCGGTGCGCGAGGTATCCGGTATGGAACCTACTCCTGGCCAGCTATCCCAGGGTGGCTGGTGTGTATTGAGCCAGAGTTTAAATAGTGATAATGGGAGGTGGCCAAGCTAGAATCCAGGTACAGCGGCCATCTTGGAGTGGTGTGTATTCTAACCAATGGTACAACACAAATAGAAAAAGGCACACTGAGAGTGTGGGACCATAGCTGCCATCTTAAACTGGTATGTTACGAATGGTGATAAACATCCTGCAACAACCAACGTGAAGGATGACACAATAGGGCACCATGTACATGAAAATTATAGAGTTTATGGGGCTCAATCCCGGCTGTAAGTCGAAGTATGGTCAAACTGGGGAGGGGTCAAAGATAAATAGGTAACTAAACTCAATATGCCTGGGACCCCAGCGGCCATATTGGAATGGCGTGTTTTAAAAGGTGCAACAATAAAGGTAAACACAAAGGGGGACCTTGATCATGAGAATGGAGTTAAGGGGCCAAATCCCGAGTGTGAGCCAAAGTCAGGCCAGATCTGGGGGGGGGTGTGTGGGGAGGGGAGAGAGTGAGAAATAAAGTTGGTAACTAAATGGAATGAAAGGTGCCTAATTACGGATGCCATTTTAGAGAGGGGTACCCAGTAACATTTTGGTGGGTGTCAATCAAATCCGAACTGAAAGACTCTCATGGACAGTGGGTGAAGAAACTGCATGGAATTGTCATGGGGCTGTGTCACACGAGTGTTGGGCCCTTGGTGTACCAGAGTGATAGTCGGTCTCACTAGGTCGTATCTCAGGGATGAGCACCTACTGACAACATCCCACTGACGTGGCCTGGTACCCCTCCCTCCTTCCAACCCCCTAGGAACAGCATACTCTTTGTCTTTAACTTAAGGCAGGAATATGCCAATTTTATAAAAGTGTCATTTTCAAACTTGTAATTTAATATTCGATTTTACCAAAAGAGAGAATTTTTCATTACAATTCCAAAGACAACAAACATGAACTGGTTACTGGTTCTCATTTGGACGTTACAGCATAATACATCTATTAAGGTAACTCCAATGTTATTCTATGGAGATGCAGGCATTGCAGTACTAAAAAATGAATGTAAGAGTTTTTCACTACCAGGATATTTAAAACTTAAAAGTACACGTCCAACTTTTTAAATACACTGCACCCTGCACTCTGGGCTGTCCAGGGCTTATCCGAGGGGTGACTTATATGTATTAAAAAGGAAGGTTTGGGCCCCCGCAAAAGGTTTCTTTTGCCAGGTCGAAATGGCAGGTTTAAACCTGCACACAGAGGCTGCAATGGAAGACCTGAGACATGTTAAAAGGGCTATTTAAGTGGGTGGCACAATCAGTGCTGCCGGCCCACTAGTAGCATTTATAATGTATATGCTCTGGGCACAGGTAGTGACACTTTACTAGGGGCTTATAAGTAAATTAAATATGCCAATTGGGTCTAAGCCAATCCTACCATGATCTAAGGAGAGAGCACAAGCACTTTAGCACTAGTTAGCAGTGGTAAAGTGCACAGAGTACTAAAAGCCAACCAAAACTGGTTCAGAAAACAGGATAGTGAAGACAAAAGCTTTGGGGATGACCCTGCAGAAAGTGCCAAACTGAACAGTAAATATGTACTGTCATGTTACCAGAGTGTAGTTGATGGTCTGCCCTGAACAAGTCTTTTGTAAAATAGCCCACATGTAGACATCATAGCTGGCAGTAGAAGGAATAAGAATACTTGCAAGTCATTTACATTTGAGTATATTGTGAGGTTTATTTATATTCTTGTTATTTCTTTCTATTCTTAGATTTTGTTACTCAATAAATTAAACATAATGTTGAAATGCTCATTGTTGTGTGGTAAACGCGTGTTGACGTTTGTTGCTAAAGAGCCTTGGTATGTAGGTTTATGGTATTGAAACGTGGAGTAAGATTGCCTCTTGATTCTGGTTCTGGATGAATTGGGTGATAAATGGAAATTTTCAGATATTGATGAGATCCATCATTATCATCAAATGTTTGTGTTTCACTGGAGATTTGATGTGTTTTAAGTTTTTCAGTTCGAAAAAGATGGTTTTAGACAACTCTGTTTACTCTTTTTAACTTTTGCACATGCTGGAATACTCTTGTGAGGTTTTGATTCAGGAAGATTATTCAATTTACCCCTTTCCTCAGACACAGATTATCTTATTTCTTGTCCAGGAAACACATTCTTTCTTAAAGTGTCACCATCTTTTTCCCATGCTAATCTCCTCTCAAAGTCCACGGATCACTGTGGACTGGTATGAAGCTTTATGGAGAATCCATATTGAATCATACCCATAACTAATACACCTCAGGTGGATTCTTGTTATGGCTTTAGTAAAAATCCTGGAAACCTCCAACTGACTGTTCTTGGAACTTACCAATATGGCCAGTATTGCTGCCTCTTTGAGGGCATGAAGTACTTTCTTTTCTGCACTAGTGGTCCTCCTGGACTCATTCTCTACTTCTAGCTTGGTTTAGCAATTGAGTATTCTCTCAAGCGTACTCTGTAAGATACAGTTTAGTGTAGGTCGAAGCCTGTCTGTGTTTCTGGTTGTTTCTGTAATGTCTCTCCTCTTTGATGAGTCTATGAATCTTACCCTAATGTTTTTTTTAATCAGTGTAACCCCCTGGAATGGTATTATATAAAGTGGCACTCTGAGTCCCTGAGGCGGTTTGGGACAGACCAACACCAAGCCAGAAGCTCTGATTCTGTCAAATTTAGGTCTGACAGGATTATCACCTCCCTTCCAGGTGAGTCCAGGAGAGTGCAACAGTATGATTCTAGTCTATATTGAGTAAAAGAGTTCCAAAGTCTGATAGCAGTGACTATGCTAGGTTGTGGGCCTGGTTGTTTTAACAGCTACATGGATCCTGCAATAGGTCTTTTACAGTGCTACACCATCATCAGCTGGTTATCTCAAAGCTGCTTACTTAAGGGGCATAGAGGACCTCACAACCTTAGAGAATATCACAGAGCCCACATGTACTCCCTCTGGACAGTGGCGTAATGCAAAATGATGGGACCCCATGCAGAATGTGATGAGGAGCCCCTGAGTCTCACATATCTCACAATTATTAATTGACCTTGGCCTCAACGAAAAGACAAGGGAGTTAAATAATATGTACACAAAGGGGTTCATTTATGGGATTTTGGCATAGAGCAGAGCAGCAAGGCACCTTGCTGCGCTGCCCTACACCAAAGTGAAAGGGCAGGAATTCACCATATTTAAGCAATATGGTGCATTCCTGTCCTTTCTCCTTGCACTGGCTCCATTTCGGCAGCCTAGTAGCAAGGTAGGCATCCTTGCACCATGATGCAAGGGTGCCTCCGTTGCATGCAGGATTGTTTTTGTGCAGGAAGGGACACCTTCTTGCACAAAAACAATCCTAAGAGCAGTGGTGGCTCCTCCGCTAAGGCGGAGGAGCGTCGCCCCACTGCTCTTTGAGCAGTACAAAAAAAGAAAAAGAAAAAGAAAATGATAATAACATGACGCTAATATCATTTTATTTTTTACTGCAGACTCGGATCCAGGTTAGGACAGGCGGGGCTGGGCTGGCTAGAGCAGAGGGAGGAGTGGTTTGCACTCCCTAGGTGCGCATGGCAGTTTGGCCGGCACTCTTGGGCCAGCCAAACCGTCATGCGCACTTTGAATGTTCTCCACCGGGCTGTAATGCACAGCCTGGGTGGAGAACATGCACAGGCTCCCAGTCCCTCTCTGAGCGCCGAACCATGGTGCTCAGACTAATCACAACACTGCTGTAATGCAGCATCATGATTGGCTGGGAGAGGATGGGTGCTTCCATACCGTGCTGCCAGTGCCGAGAGAAGAGGACAGAGGAGAGGAGAGGTGGTGGCTGCGTTCACAGGTAAGTTTATTTTATATTGTTTTTCAACTCCCTCCAACCCTCATCACCCAATTCTAAGGCAGCCGCCACTGCCTAAGAGGCATTTTCCTCTTTCTATGTGTGCTGTAGAATGCAGCATACATAGAAAGAGGAAAAAACGAGGAGAAATAAATATATTTCTCCTAGTTACGCCTCACCTCGGGAGGCGTAAGGATTTGTCGCTCCCCTAGGTTTACATGATTTTGGAAATCTGGGGCAGAGTCAAATTCCATGGGTGTTGCGTGGGAAAGCCCACCACAACGCCCCTGGAACGCCTCCCGGGCGCAGAGTAAGGTGACACAGCGATTTGCTCTGCATTGCCTTACTCATGATTTATGAGGCCACTCAAAGCTAAGCAGGGTGGCTTTGCGTGGCTTCATAAATCGGATTGAGAGCCCTGCGTCACACATGTACCACTTTATGTGATGCAAAAATGACGTAAGGCTCTCATAAATAAGCCCCATAATGAATGGAAAGTCCAGGTGTCGCTATGCTTCCTTCTGCAGGCGCAGCTGGTATTAGTATTCTGCAGAAGCAGGCTACTTCAGTTTCTGCTGCACAGAGATGAAAATATCTCTCCTGGCTGGATAAATGGTGGCCCATCAGAAATGTGTAATTGGACGCTGGGGGAGAAATGACGAGCGGCAGGAAAGAGAAAAACATAAGTCATAGGTTACAAATTGCTTGCTTTCTAGTTTTCAGATCTTAGATTCAATGTTCAGACAAGAAGATTATTTATGTTTATAGGTCATATGTACACCATCGAACCTAGCTTTTGTGTAGCTTTTGAGATAACCAGACTTTTTTGTGATATTTTTAATTACAAATGGAATTTACATTTTTTGTTAGAAACGGTATTTATACCCTCAATATATTATAAGATATATATTGCCGAACACAACTTGTTGCGCCACACTGCCTCTGATGCAGCAAATGCACACAATGCAGATATCGAAAGATGTTTGCTTTCACTCAATTGTTGGCACAAATGTCTGTAGCATATATTGTTTCAAGGTGTAGAATAATGAGAACATGGTATGAAACATGGTATTCATTGCCACCTCGTCTGTCTTCCTCCTCACACCCTACAAATTGAGATGAGGTCTCTACCATGCATATCTTTAACAGCTTTAGCTCACCTAGGTTTTGTTAAGAAAATCTCCTTCCTGTGATATCTCTTCTTTGTTTTTTCTGTTTCCCCTCGGAGACAAACTTCTGTACCTGGATTCGCTGGCAGGGCGGTATGGTGAGAATGTTTTGTTATTCCGTGTTCTTTAATCCTATAGTTCCCGTATTTGCTGGAGGCGACTGGCAGTCCCAATAACTGTGCCCCCAGGGCCGGACAGGCCTTTTATTCCACCAGGAGGCCGGCTTTTAGGGCAGAGGCCGCTCCTGGTGCCTCTGTCACTTTCCACAGGTCCCTGAGGTTATTGGCAGCAGGCAGAAGGCTTCAAGAGAGCAAGAAAAAGAGGGAGGGAGGGGGAAGGTTGAGAGAAGGTGATCAGAGAGGGAGTAGAGAGAGAAGAGAGAAGGAGGGAGAGAGAGAGAGAGAGAATGGAATGAGAGAGATTGCACGAAGAGATTAAGGGAGCAGGGCTGGTTTGAGCATTTTTGCCAGAGCTGCTTTGGTCCCCCATTCCAGCTCTGGTGCCCCCACCAGCGCATGGGTTGCTGCCTGTCACGATTATCTAGGCACACTGAGGCTCCTGGGTTGTGCATGACTGGTCCTGCTTGCTCTGCCTCTGACTCTTAATCATTCCTTTCCACCTCTTCAGCAAGGGGCTTATTAACAAGCCCCTTGCACCGCCGATGCATCACTTTTTATGACGCTCCGGTGGCGCAGAATATAGACTCATATCTACGGAGGCACACAAAGCCACTTTGCATGGCCTCGTAGATATGGTATAGAGCAACGCAGCGCAGGTGGCTGCCTTGTCTTACACAGGGAGGTGTTCCATGGGCCTTACGGAGGCTGTTTCCAAGCAACACTCATAGGTTTGGACGCATTCCCAGATTTACAAGGATCTGTATACCTGGGAATGCGTCAAAACTGTACTCATAGAAGGAGAAATATGTTTATTTCGCCTCGTTATTCCCTCTTTCTATGTGTGCAGCACACATAGAAAGTGGAAACCGCCTCCATGGACTGTTTTTGTGCAGGAAGGTGCCTCTTCCTGCACAAAAACAATCCTGCCAACAACTTAGACACCCTTGCTGCAAGATTGGCTGCGTTGACACTAGGCACCATATTGTGTGCCGGCTGAAAGGACAGGAATGCACCGTAGCTCATAAATACGATGCATTCTTGCTTTTTTGATTTGGCGTAGGGGAGCGCAGCAAAAACACTTGTGGAACTGCCCTATGCCAAATCATTGTAAATGAGGCCCCTAGTTTATCAGTTCGGGCAGTGCAGAGGCATTGCGGTAGATAGTGTAGAATGATCCCTGGGAGCACTGAATTATTTTTCCGTTTGTCACGATTATGCAGCTATAGGTTCTGTTGTAGCAATCCAAGTTTTTATTCTTTAGTGACGCTGTAGCTCTCTTCTCTCCCTTGCAACCGGATGTCCGACTTATGATGCTTCTGCTCGCACCTGGCACTTCTCTCCAGAGGGTTTATGTGCAATAAAGGCTGGACAGCTGGTGAGCATCAGGGGTAGATAGCCTGACTTCCCTTGTCAAAGAAACAGCAAGTACAAGATGTTTCACCTGAGTGATGACAAGAACTACAGCCACAGCAAGAAACGTGTGGGGAGTAGCTACATCTTAAGTAGGTCACCAACAAGGTATGCTGAGAGGGTCCGTCACCACACCCTCTTCCCATTCCTGTCTCCGCTTTCAGCCTTGATTAGGCCTCACAGGGTCACACTACTTCACAGGTTCCAAGGACTCACAGGTTCTGGATTTAGATTACAGAGCTATCCCTCATGTGAAACAAAACTTTCACACACTCACCTTATCCAGCAGAGCTATGTTTCAAGTTATACAGATGTGGCAATCTGAGGTCTTGGGGAGCATAGCCATGTCTCGGGTTAAACCTCTTCTCTTGTTTGACCATCACATGGATCTTAGCATGCATGGTGATGTTAGGCTCCTACTTTGTGCTCTAAAATCACTCAGTACCATTGTGGCGTGGTGGAGAAGCAAACAGGGACAGCGTTGTTGGGAATAGAGGGCTTTATTAGCATAAACAGGGCAGTAACATGCGACTCTGTGCAATATGGGACAAACTCAGGTTCTCCGAGGTCTTGATGTGGTGTTCGGCTTTGGTTATCACTCTCTTCCCTCAGAGAGGAGACAAGGGTGGAGCCTCCAACCGTCTGGTGTCACGGTATACCAATGTAGCTCACCGAGGATCGCCAGTGGTCAACACATAAAGGAAACAAGAAAAGAAAAGAAACACCCCATAAGGAGGAGGTCCTGTCTGCTTATGTAGTGATAGGGGTCAGGGAGTGTAGAGAGTATTCACCCAGGACCAGCACCAGTGCTTGTGATGCTTATGCGCAGCCTTCGCGCTAGCAAGAGCGACTCTTAGGCGTTCAGCTCCCTCCACCCACGCCGGGTTTTGTGTTCCCAGCATCCCTTCCCCACGTGGTCCCTATCCGTGCCCGTACCTTGTGAAGCCACGTCCCTCCAGGGACGCGGCCGGCTTCTTCGCGGTACCGGATAGGGTCCGGCTCCCTCCCAGGGTCGTGGCGGGCGAAGGCGTCCTCCTCTCGTGGTCCCGGCGCCATATCCGCTACGTCTTCGGTCTTTGGCAGGAACGTCGATCCCGGGGATATGAAGAAGGTCTCCGCTTGTCTCTCGTTCTCGTCTGGCTCCTCTCTCTCCGCCCTGAGGCTTCCCGATGAGAACACTTCCTGTAACGCCTCTTCCGGCTTTAACCAGGCCGGGTCTCCCGATGCGGTCATGTGACCGGCGAACGAGCGCGTTGGAGGCACGCTCTTAAAGGAGTAGAGCCAGCTGTCCTCGGTCGTAGGAGCCTGAAAACAAATGAGGGGACAGGGAGAAAGGTAAGGGGAGTCCGGTTCTGGACTCATGGTCGGAGCGTCAGTTCGGGAGGTAGCGCTTCATCACAACCATTTTGTTGCCACAGCCCATTCATTCAAGGACTTTGAAATAAGCAGAGCAGATATCAATCTCAATTCACGTTTAACAAGCAATTGCATCACTTCTTTGGTGAAGACTTGAACATAGCATGACCTTGTAACTTCCCCAATGTCACCCATATCCTGCTTCTTCTCCCCACTTACACTCATCCTGAAGTGATGTCCCACTAATTACACCAGCAGCAAATTAAAGACAATGCTGCTGGTGCCATACCAAGGGTGCATCCAGTCTGCCTCTGTGCTGACATTCCTTTGGACACTATAGAACATTTATGTGCCTTTTTTATCTTGTAAGGATGGTGTTGGGAATGTCCATCTCTTGCGTGGTGTACCCCCATATTTTTGCCTTGACTGTTTTTGCTGCCTGTAGAACTTTGTGGACTTTACCCTTGCTAACCAGCGATAAAGTGCCTGTGCTCTTCCTTTAAATATGAAGACATTTACATACCCCTAATTGCCATATTTAACTTATCTATAAGTCCCAGTATGTGGCACAAAGTGTACCCAGGGCATGTAAGTTAAATGTCACCAGTGAGCTGCAGGACCCATTGTGCCACCCACTGCAGTGACAGTGCAAACATGACTGCAGGCCTTTAAACTGCAGCCAGGACTGTGAAGTTTTTAAACTGCGAATTCAACTTGTCAAAATAACCCCTTTTACCAGGCCTAAGCCTTTTTTTTAAATATTAAAAAATCACCCCTAAGTAGGCCTTATTGCCCATAGTGCTGGGTTCATGGTGTTTAAAAGTAGGACATGTAAATGTTTAATCTTAAGCATGTCCTTACTGTGAAAATGCCCCAAAAGCTATTTTCTCTGTAGCAGGGTTGCCTGTTCAATAAGAAAGCATTTGGATACAATATAAACTTTAATAATGTTATTTCTGGCTAGGAAACAGCTTCAAATTGTATTCATTTTTTAAATAAATGATTTTATTAACCTTTGAGTATCTTTAACCATTTTATGACAAATCAAACCATGCCAGCCACTCCATATCAAACACCACATTACAAATCACGTTATCACCTAAATGTGTTATTTCCTTATAATCGGGTATGTATCCTTTCCAAGAACACATCAGACCTGGACACCCCAGCTTTCCCTGAGTGCACTGGCTGTGCCCGTCCTCTGCTACCTGAAAATCTTCACTGACTTTCGACTGGCTACACCCTCCTATTTCTATCATTCACCCTCATCTCTCCATGCTATTTTGCACAAATTTTGTCAAATTTCTGAGGTCACCCTCTTGTTTTGTAGATTGTGGCCTCCGTCTGCAGGCCCCAGTCCATATTTGTGGTCCATAATTACAGTTCGTGGCATAGAGCCCCATCAGGTTTGTATGATATATCTTATAGCAACCATTACTGCTACATTACAGAAAAGGAACTCGTATTTTTGGTATGGCCACCTCCTCCCAATTCCCCAGTTTCACCAATGGAGGGGTGATGGTGATCTTTTCCCCTGTCACTCTGGAAATATATCCTGCTATTTGATTCCAGTAAGGATGGAGCCTCGGACAGCTCCACAGCGTGTGCATCAGTGTTCCTGATTCTCCACAACCCCTCAAACATGTATGATTGTCTATTGCCGGTAGAACCTGGTTCTCACAAAATAGGCCCGGCGTAGTATTTATAATTGTATCAGGTGCACTCCAGCCCTAATGGCCACCGTGCTGGGGAACCTGCACACTTTGGTCCAATCTTCCTCATCAAACTTCCCCAGGTCTTGTATCCAATGAGCCATTAATGCCTTGAATGGTTTCTGATAGTTTAGTATAAATGTCTTATAAATTTACAGGGCCATGTGCAAAGGGGCAGCTAGAATTCTAAACTTTAATGGTGTTTCCTCCTTGGCCTCAGCAAGCATCTCTAAGTATCTGTCGAGAATTTGTCTCACCTGGAGATGTCTTAGGAACTGGTCATCTGTCAGTTTGTATCCATTCTGCAGTTCACAGGACGGCAACTCACCATCCTCAAAATATTTCCCAATTTAGAAATTCCCAAAAGGTCCCATTACTTTTGTCACTCCAGACCTCTCACATTAGCCAGGAGACCAGTTTCCACAGTGGTGTCCCCATTTTACCTTGGACTCCCACCCCATTTTTCTTGTGGACTGTTTTCCAGGTTTTTATAGCTAGTGCTCTCTGGAGTGGCAAGCCGGTCAAACGCCCTCTGTTGTACAGCCTGTTTACATACCGTCTGTTACCCATTGCTCGCCTATTAGCCATCAAGGCCAGTTTCTGATGGGAGACAAATGCCCATTCATTAATCACTATCAACTGATTTGCCCTGTAACAGTAAGTTGGGAAGGGCAATCACCAATTCGTTGGGGCCTCTTGTCAACACCAGCCACTCCCTAGCAGTGATTAGACACAGCACAATTTGTGCCGGTTTATCGCAAAGCCTCAATATATTCCAAATACCTTTAGGATCTCTAAAACTCTACAGAGGGATTGGTCTGGGTCAGCTTGGTAGAAAAGCATATCGTTTGCATATTGGGAGATTGCGTCTTCCCAGTCATAAACCCATCTTGTGCCTCTGACCAAAAGCATCTTTTTTTACCCATATCGCTAAGGGCTTGAATCCATTGCGAAAAGCAGGGGTGAGAGTGCTCCATTGACTTTGACCGTGGCCAGCGGCTTGCTATTGAACAATTGCACCCACTCTAGGAATTGTGGTCCGAAACCTATTTTCCGCATTATGGCTTACAGGTAGGGCCACTCTAAATAGTAAAATGCCTTGTCGGCATCCAATGCTTATAGCAGCAGGCTCCCCCATTTGGTGTCTATGTGACAAGCATTTGAACAGTCATAGGAGATTATGGGGCCGATTCCGATCTCGGCCGGTAGGGATCCGAATCGGATTCGGCTTTACCGGATCCGATTCGGAGCCCTGTTTCCCGACCGATTCGTACGTGCGTCCGGGCGAGCGAGTACGATGCGAAATCTCCGACCGACTCGTTCACGAGACCCAACCGCACCGACCGACTCGTTCGCGAAAGCCGACCGCTCCGACTGACTCGCACGGACACGACTCGCACCGCGCAATGGAGACGTTCCCCGGCTGGGTAAGTACGATGCGCGCCTCGAGCAGTCCGACCGACTCGCGCCGTCCGGCTCAAAAGAGCAGTCGGAGCTGCACTTTGGGGGTCCGTGTCGGACCCCCCTGTACGCGTAGCCGCGCGAGTCGCACACAGGGGGGACCCATGGGTCCCCCCTACCTGTGCATGTACGGCGCGACCCGCTTCGACGCGTACCCGCTGTAGGGGGTGCCCTTGTTCGCCTCGCACCCATTGAGTCAATGGGAGCCCGCGTACGTGTTGTACGACCGGCTCCCATTGACTTCAATGGGAGTCCAACCGAATCGAGTCCGATAGCATGCGTGCGCATCGTACTCGTTCGGTCGGACTGCTAGGGTCCGATTCGGTCGGAAATCTCTCCGGGTCCGGCTCGGTCGGAGAGATTTCCGGCCCGAATCGGAATCGGCCCTTGAGTCTTGTGGTTCGTTATTACATAGATTCCTACTGGTGGGGTCGATAGGTTTATGAACCACCTGGGCAGAGACAAATAGCTAACACTTTGTCAAGAATTTTAACCTCCGTATTCAATAGGGAGATAAGCCTGTAGAAGGCTCATTCCTCCGCTGATGTGCCCTGTTTATATATGACCACTATCGTTGAAATTCTAAGGTCTCTAAAACCAACTCATCTTTTTAGTTTTCTGAAACATCTCAATGAGTGTTCTCCCTAATTTATCGTGCACATAAACAATTACGGCGCAAAACTGTTAGGTCCTGGGGTCTTTCTACTCTTAAATTGTTTAACTACCTCCAACAGCTCTCTCTCATCTAGCTACAGATCCAGTTGAAATCTGTCTTCACTTTCCAGTAGAAGGGTTGGAATATCCCTAATGAACTCCTGAAATTCAGCCATGCCCACCCCTGTTTTTGGCCTTATAAAGTGTGGAGAAACATTTTGAATACCTGTGCTATCTCATCCACGGGCTCGACTATTCCCCACTATTCTGTTTGAATTTGAAGCACTCATCTTTGAGTCTCCTCTCTCCTTGCCAGACAGGTTAACATCTTCCCCACATCACTGTTTTCTGGACTTCCCAGAGCATAATTAATGATTGCACTGCTCCCTCATTTTATTTGAAATAAAACTCAGTGGTTTCATCCACAAACCTCCTTGTCTCCCAGCTAGAAACGGCCCATGGGTCCAACAGACAATATCTCTTTGCCTGGGTCCCTTGTATCTCAAGTGTTGTGATCAACGGTGAATGATCTGAAATGACCTTTGCCAAAAAGCACATCTTGCGATATAGGCCTCTCTGAGCTCTGGGGACCAATAGGTAGTCCATCCTAGACACTGTCGTCATAGCATTGGCTGCGTAGGAATACTTCCTCTTGTTCAAAAGCTTTCCCTTCATAGGTCTAGTAGCCCAAGCACATGTATAAACTTCTGGTGTCTATTTTCATCCCTACTCATAAAAGCTCTCCCATTGACCCCCTTCTTGCTCAGTGTTCATCAATAAAGTCCCCTCCAATTATTAGTTTTGTGTCTTCCACCTTGTGTCCATTCCATTCCACTTTAAGCACCATAAATCAAACCAAATCAATGGTCTAGCCATATTTGGATGATTGTAAGGGGGAGTGACCTATGGGCCAGGATTCCCTCTTCTTTTGAACCAGAGGAGAAGCCCGAGTGCACAGGACCTTATATTTCCCCCTGCCAAGGAAGCCACAATTATGGACCCCCCCAGACATGTCTCCTGCAGGAGAATGAGATCTGTATCTTCCCTCGCAAGGAATTTCGTAACCACTCCCTTTCCCAGTCGATTGTCCAACCCATTCACATTCCACATTAAGAAAGAAATGATCCTTTTCTGTGCACCCACCTGTCCTATGTCAAATGCAACTTCGGTTAAGAGGTTTAGAACTTTTACCCATCATCCCTGTTCTACTTTTTCCCCAAGTTTGGCTTTTCTGAGACTTTTTCCCTCTACCCCCAAACTGTCCTATCCCACCCTACTGCCTCATGCTGCGAGTGTGAAACAACCCGCCTCCCCAATGCTTGAGACATCGGTTGCTCCCAACAACCTCAAACCTGTGTAATTATTCTGACTAACCTGCCAACAAAGGGGCAGATTTACAAGCCCTGTGCGTGACTTTTGCGCTGCAGTTGCGTCACTTTTTTGACGCAACAGCGGTGCAAACAATGCGGCCTATTTACAACGTGACGCATCTAGGGAGATGCGTCACGTTGTAAAGACCTGCGTCACATTATACCTGCATCAGGTATAATGTATGCAGGGTGGGCATTCCCACGCAGGAAGGCCTCATAAAAGTGACTCAGTGAAATCTACAAGATTTCACTGCGTCACTTCTAGGACGCCACTGCGTCAAAACCTTATGCCTGCTTGAAGCAGGCGTAAGGAGTGACGCAGTGTAGTGGGAATAGGCCTCAAAAAGCATTGCTGGAGTTTAGTCGTGCTTGCGACACGACTCCAGCAATGCGTGACTTTTGCCCCAACAGATGCGTCAGAATTTCTGACGCATCTGTCAATCCGTGCGCCATGGTGCGCCGTATTGTAAATACTGCGCATCCATCGTGGCGCAAGGGTTTCTCAGTGTGGCGCATGGAAAGTGATGCATTTCTACAGATGCGTCACTTTCTTGTAAATCTGCCCCATAAAGTCTGTTACATACTACTAACTGCTGCAAGGCCTTTGTGGTCCAAATTCTTGTTCTCATGCAGCTGACTTCCACCGACAGTTCTTGCCCTCCACACCACCCACAACCCACCAAGAATTAATTCACAGGTAACCTTTGTCATGGTCATCCCGGCGACTGGAGTTCTCCTCCACCTTTGGCCACAAACTGTTTATATCTTCCACTGGCTTTGTCTCCGTCTAGATGCTGTCTCTTGTGTTGGTAGATATCATAGATCCCTTGTTTCTCTTGCCTGCCACATGTCTCCAAATTTCCAGCCACTCCCCTGTTTCCTCTAGGGAGTTAAAAAACCACAATCTCCCCTTGGCAATCACTGATAATTTTGTCGGAATGATCATTGCATGCTGAGTGAATGAATGAATGAATGAATGAAAAGATATTTGTAGAGCGCAACTTCTGCTTCAAGAGAAGAGTCCTGGCGCTTGCGTAAGCCAGGTAGGATCGGTATTACAGCTCACCAAACAGCACTGTCTTCAGCTGTGCCTTGAACAAGCTTTCACTAGAGATGGAACGAGGGGGGGGGCGGGAAGGTGGGACAGCATTCCAGAGACTGGGGGCTAGAAAGGAAAAAAAGCCTGCCTCCAGATCTCGCCTTGCGAAATTTGGGGATGCATAATAGGTTGAGGTTTGATGAGCGAAGTGCCCTTGCAGGAGAATAATGTTTGAGCTTGTCTTGAATATAGCAGGGACCCTTATGGAGAAGTGCTCTGTGAGTGATCATAAAAGTTTTAAATTTGATCCTAGATTTAATCGGTAACCAGTGGAGATCTTTTAGCCCTTGTCTGATAGATTGGCATTTGGGGATTTTCAAAATTAGCCTGGCTGCGGCATTTTGTATGCACTGAAGTCGAGACAGCAGAATCTGGGGAGCATCCAAACAGGGCACATTATCATAGTCCTACCTGAAGGTGATTAGCGCTTGTACAATCCCCTTGTGGGTGTCTGGGGGAAGATATTTTAGGACTTCCTCAAGAATTTAAGCAGACCGAAGCAAGTAGCAGCAGTGGCTTTAACGTGTGGTTTTAAGGAAAGGTCCATGTCAATCAAAACCCCCAGATTCCAGGATACTGAGGAAGGAGCGGTAGCGGGCCCTAAATCAGAGGGCCGGAGTTGCATTGCTTCAAGAGGGGAGGAAGAACCAACAATCAAAATTTCCAATTTGTCAGAATTGAGTTGAAGACAGCTATTATGCATCCATTGAGCAATGGACGTAAGACAGCCCTGAAAATCCCCAATTACAATTTCATGGAGTTCCTGAAAGGCTAATATAAGTTGTATATCGTCAGTGTATATGTAAAAAAAAAATGTAAGTCCGTTTTTATATAGCACAGCTACTCACCCTTACGGGTCTCAAGGCACTGGGGGCCGGAGTGGAAATTAAGTGAGCTATTGCCCAGAGTCACATGGTGCTGAGCTGCCGCCGGAGCCAGGGATTGAACCGTGAACCCTGTGCTCCGAAGTCAGCTGCCCTGGCCGCTGCACCACACCTCTCCACCGTGTATGAAACGATATTCAAACCCCAAGTTTGTGCAAGTAAAGCTAACAGGCCAGATAGATGTTAAAAAGGGTAGGGCTTAATGATGATCCCAGAGGAACACCACAGCTTATGGCTCTAAACTGGGAGTAGAAGGGAGAGAGGAAGACCACCTGTTGTCAGTTGGTTAGATGGGAGCAGAGCCATTTAAGAGAACCGCCCGTGATTCCTGCCTGCTCTAGTCTTTGAAAAAGGATCTTGTGAGACACAGTGTTGAAAGCGGAGGAGAGGTCTAATAAAATGACCACTGCTTTCTGCCCCAAGTCAAGAGTTCACCTGATATAATCAGTGACTCAGAGCAGGGATAATTCCATGCTGAAACCTGCACGGAAGCCCGACTGGGTGGGATGTAGAATCTTGTTCTTCTCCACAAACCTGATGATCTGATGGTTCACCAGGGATTCTAACATTTTTCCAAGATGTGGAAAGAGAGAGATGGGCCTATAATAACTCAAAGTGCATGGATCGGCATTTGCCTTTTTTAGAAGAGGAACCACCAATGCCATTTTCCAAATAGGAGGCACGTTGCCGCATTCCAAAGACAGGTTGAATAGAGTGTTGATTTGAGGATTGATGGCATGGGCCACTTTGGTGAGCATAAAGGGGGGACAGGGACCAAGTTGTGAGCTGGATTTGATTTTATGGATTATAAGCTCCGAGTCAGCTAATGAAATTAGTTTGAATGACTCAAGCTGCTGCACCGTCTTGTTTGGAGATGCGGTGGAGGCGATCTCAGGGGTGGGGGTGGTCAGTCTGGCTGCTAAAGTTGGAGTATATTTTGTCCACTTTAGTGTGGGAGAATTAGGAAAGGTCCTCTGCCAGAGACTGGGAAATGGGTATATTTTGTTTGAGGGCATCTGGCTGCAAAAATGATTCAACAATTTTGACGACCGTTATAGGGCGTGGTCGGCAGCTGCAATTTGTGCAGAAAAGAAAGCAATTTTAGCTTTTTTAATATTCTTCAGAACTGTTTGAGGGCAGTGCTATACGCCCACCTGTCCTCAGTGACTAGGGGGCAGATTTACAAGCCCCTTGCGTGACTTTTGCGCTGCAGTTGCGTCACTTTTGTGACGCAGCCGCAGCGTAAATGTTGCGGCCCCTTTACAACGTGACACATCTAGGGAGATGCGTAACGTTGTAAAGCCCTGCGTCACATTATACCTGCGCCAGGTATAATGTATGCAGGGTGGGCGTTCCCACGCAAAAAGCCATGTAGAACTGACGCAGTGAAATCTACAAGATTTCACTGCGTCACTCTACGCCTTCACTGCGTCAAAATCCCTACGCCTGCTCAGAGCAGGCGTAAGGAATGACGCAGGGCTTTTTGAATGGGACTCACCCATCTATTGTGGCGCATTGCTGGAGTTGCGTCACTTTCATGAGCAACTCCTGCAATGCGTCACTTTTGCGCCAACAGATGCGTCAGAATTTCTGACGCATCTGTTAATCCTTGCGCCATGGAGCACTGTATTGTATTGTAAATACAGCGCATCCAAAGTGGCGCAAGGACATTCAGCGCTGACGCAAGGAAACTGACGCATCTATGCAGATGCCTCAGTTCCTTGTAAATCTGCCCCATAGTTCCTCCAAACCTTTATTTCCAATTGTTTGCATTTAAGTTTTTCTTCCTGAAGAGTAGGTGTGAACCACTTAGCTGACGGTGCAGTTCGCTAACTAGAAGACGTTTTGGAAGGGGCCAGGTTATCAAAGCCTTGTGTTACGGGATTGTTGAAGGAAGTGATACCACCCTCCATTACCTCTGAAGTGTCCACCTCAATCTGAGAGAACACAGATGATAGGCTGGACTCAGGGATATTCCGCCAGGGCCTGGAGATGCTTTTGTCCTTGGTCCGAACGGGCTAAAGAGAGGGATACCTGAAAAGGCACTAGGAAAGGGTCATTCCAGACCAATGGAATGGGTGAACCAACAGTAAGTGAGGCGTAATTAGAAAATATCAGATCCGGGGTGTGTCCACCCCTATGGGTGGCACCTGCTACCAATGGAGGGAGGTTGAGATCACAAAACGCCTCTTTCAACTGCTCCGCTAATCTGCAGTCTGAGTCATCCATGTGAAGATTGAAGTCTCCCAGTACTACAAAATTGGAATATGTAGGTAGAGTGGGGTGAAGGAATTGATAAGTGCATCAAGAGAAGAAGAAGAGGCTTTGGGAGGGCGATAAAAGAAGGCACCAGAGAGGGAAAGATTTGGAGATACCTGTAGGGAGAAGACCAGTCCCTTGATAAGGTCCACTCCATCGAGCTTAGAGAAAGTGCTGCTAAATTTGGAGCAGTAAATGATGGCAATCCCATCACCCACACCGAAGGAGCGATCGATGTGGGTGATTGAGTAACCCTCCGCTATGGCCAAGGCGATCTCAGGGGCTGAGTTGGTATTATGCCATGTTTCCGTTACGAAAAAGAGGTCCCAGTAGTTGTCTTTTAGCAGGTCTCAAATGCAAGTTTTATTCTTAATTAAGCCGATGAGTATTTTCCTGTGGTCCAGGGGAACAATTCTCTTGCCATTCTTTTCCTTGAGGTAATGCACAGAGGCTCAGGGCATCACCAGGGACTGGACAGGGAGTCGGCCAGTTGTATTTGCAAATAGAGCAATAGGATGATGGGCTGGCCTGCTGTGTGCAAAAAAGCAATATGACATAGTGCTGGGGACGAAGGGCCAGTAAGGTTTCCTTACCGTAGTGTAGTCTGTAATGCTGGAAGTCCCATTTACAAAGCTTAGTTTGACCCTATGAAAGGAGCGTCTTCTTGATTGAACTACCTGGGTGTAATCTAGGAATGGTATTATAGTCAGATTTTCAAATCGAAACAGGGCATTTAGAAGGGCGGCTCTCAATATAGTGCTACAGTCTCTATAATTAAGTAATTATGTGATTATAAGCCTAGGTCAGGCCCCAGGTTTTGGAACAATCCCGGTATCCTGTGGAGTTTTTTTATTATGAAGCGGGTGGAGAGATCTCTAGGCTTTACTGTCGTTAGTATAAAGTTCTGTACAAAGTGTTTTGTATTGTTGCCTTCCACATTTTCTAGGAATCCCACCAATCTGATGTTTTTCTGCTGAAGTCTACCCTCATCATCTTTCGCTCATAGATGGAGTTGTTTTGTGGAATCCTTGAGAAAGTTGACTTTACTTTGTAATGTTTTAATGGTATAGGCAGCTCTCGAAGAAAGTTTCTTTATGTCAGTTGAGATCAAATTAATATCTATTGGCACAGTATCAACCTTACATTCAAGGGCCGGCCTCATGTCCCTAATTGCAAACAGCAGTTTCTTAAGTGATGGCTCCTCTTCATCCATAGCCATCTGTCTGGATTCCATTGAACGCTCCATGCCTTCTCTCAATGTGCCACCTCTAAACGCGTATTTATCAAGCCTGTTGACCGGGGGCACCGTGGTGTGGAGAGGTGGGAAGGCAGCATGCGGGCTCCCTACTGAGAAATTTCCAGAAGGTGGAGAGGCAGTGAGAAGGTGGCCCAAGTGCTACTTGCAGGGACTAGCTGGGTGGGACACAAATGCAAGAACTACCCACCATGAACTTATCATATTCAGCTCTGGAGTGCACTTATATTCATTGTCACATGATTGTTGATGCTTTCCCTAAAGCACTACCATAAACAGTTGTAAATTGTGTGGGGATATTTGGAACAGTGGAAAAGTTGGGGGGCGCTGGCCTCTTATAATATAGAACTGAAGCATAAGCACTGCCACATTTGAGCTGTGACTTACAGTATTGTAGCCGATCTTGGGCCCCTAGAACAAGGGGTTTCCAAATTTGTTCCCCCTCATTGGGCCCAGCAGACCTCATTTACGCAGCATGAAGAGGATGGACATTGCGCACAAAGCCTCTCCCTCTGATTATTCATTTATCTGCCTCTCTGTGCATCGGAGTGCACCATCCTGCTCCAGGAGTGGAGTGTGGTAGGTTTGGATAGAGTGGAGTGGGGTAGACTGGGGTAGATTGGAGTGGGGTTGATTGGGGTAGAGTGGAGTGGGGTAGATTGAGGTGTATAGGAGTGGAGTAGGATACATTGAGATACATTAGAATGGGGTGGGGTAGATTGGAGTGGTGTGGATTGGTGTGGATTGGTGTAGGTTGGAGTATGGTATATTGAGAGTGGAGTGGGGTAGATTGGAGTGAAGTGGGGTAGATTGGAGTGGGGTTGGGTTGGTTGCAGTATATTGGAGTGGAGTGCAGTGGATTAGGGTAGATTGGAGTGGGATGAAGTGGGGTAGATTGTAGTGGAGTTGGGTAGGTTGCAGTAGATTGGGGTGGAGTGGAGTAGAGTAGGGTAGATTTGTATAGATTGGGGTAGGTTGGAGTGGATTGGGGTTGATTTTAGTGGAGTAGGGACAAAGCTGAAGTGCTCTAAACCGGCACATACCTTGTATGTGCCAAGAAGAGATGGAATATACATGAGACTGAGGCACAGGTTTTAAGTAGAAATGGATTAGAAATGGAAATGGATTAAGTACAGTGCTGCCCAAAACTGAGACACTCTAAAAAGCCAAAAAGCACAGCCTAAAAACGCATGCAGTCACACAGACTGCTTTAAGAGTCTGTGGCATTTGTTTCTTACTGTAAAAGGAAGTACTGAATTCAAAAGAATTTAAGGCAAAATCAAACAAACAAGCCTGCACTTTATACAAGGACTGGGATGTAGGTTAAAAGCAACCCAAGGTGTTGGTAAAAGAGAGCGCAGAACTGTAAAACAAAGTCACGACCTGCTTCAAGAGTTATTGGCATATGCTTGTTGCTGTAAAAGGAATTGCACAGTTCCAACAAAGAAAACAAAATATAGAAAAAAAATGCAGCTCAGATCAAAATGGAAAAAAATTAACCTGAATCACAGCGGATGAACAGCAGAAGGACACAAATAAACGAAATCAGTTAATACTTGGTCCATGCTCCGGAGAAATAAAACAAAGTGATCTGAGACATATGGTGGCCAATAAGGAGGCAGCTAAGAAGTATTGGAATTAAGCCAACAAATGGTAAGTAATAGAAGGGCTCCAAGACGCTTACTGTATACAATACCCCTTGCAGCAACAGCACACACGACTGTTAGGCGAGACCTAAAAAGTGGTTTTTATCTAGTTTTTTACTACTAATTAATTCTGTAAATATGAGGAGGGACTAAACACTGTTGGTTTGTTTGGGAACAGAATTCTATCCGACAAACAGTTAGGCTGTTGATGTTCTGCATTTGCATGGAGGCTTGACAGATAATCAAGTTAATTTCTGCCAACTACAGGATATACACAATACCTATCACAGAAATGAAAGATAGGAAATTGCTACATGACAGCCCAAAGTGACAAGAAAGAACTTGCGTATTGTGTTTACTAACAATTGATATCCAACTGAGGGTTGTACAACATTCTATGATAAAAGCAATCATTTATCCGCACAGTGACTATGGTGGAAATGCATTGTGGTTAATTTGGCATCATTATGCATAGGATTTGGAGCTGTCTGGCAGCCTAAGGTTCTGCAGCTGGAATATGTATGGCAATCAGCAGTGTGTAAAGGCAGGAACATTTCAGTATCTTTTAAATGAATACCATGTTATCTTTCTGCAGGAGACATGGCTGTGAGAGAATCTAAATGTCAATCAGGGCATGCTCAGGGAAAGGGAAGATTATGTGGAGGCCTGGTTATGTTGATTTCAGCAAGGATAATAAGGAAGATATGAAGGACAGATTAAGAAAGTATGTGGTCATAAATAAGGGTTGCTGAGGTACAGGTAGACAAAGGTAAAAATAGAATAATAATTTTAGTAAATATATATCTCCACAAGGAGAAAAAGTCTAATCAGACCTTTTTTTGAAAACTTGAAACCTTGCTAACTATGCTGAGATCTGAATACACAAGAGGTATCCTGATCACAGCAGGAGATTTCAATTAAAAAATCGATCAATTACAAGTAGATGAATCACTAAATGATATTCGTGAAATTTGTAATTTTCCAAATGCAAATCCTCAACAGTCTTGCCTTCAAATGAGTCAAGTAATATATGTGATTGGTTGTGTCAAAATGGATTAATCAATGGACGATATGAACAAGACAACCTGACAGAGAGACCTTTAGATTTGGATCCCACCACTGCCTTCATTCCTTATAATCTATTTAAACTCTTTCGTTATTTTGATATAATGCAGTATGAAGAATATTAACATTGAATATTACAGGGTAAACTCATTTTAAAAGAAGCTGCATTAGCGAAATATTTCTTGCCATTAGACATGGATATTCCCTAGAGACTAAGTATACATCTTGGTCCAAACCAACTCCAGATTTTGATGGAATTTCAATTGTTCTATGATCCGAGTAATAATTTTCTTACCAATATAAACAAATTAGTCTGGTTTACCTCCATAACTGAAAACATGCTTGCTTGCTTGCTTATGTTCATTCTTGAGTACAGCCGGAAAGGTGAGAAATAAATATTTTGGTAAACATACCCAGGGGTGGTTTGCTTGTAAATATAGAGAGCATAAGAAAGCTGTTCAAAACTTACAGCTTTCTTCTAGGAAAGTTTGTAAACTCAGACAGATTTTGGGGTTGTAAAAATCAATGTAAGAATCTTTTCAGAAATGAGAAAGAGAGTTTTTTACAATAACAAATGGAACAAAATGTTGGAGATTCTCCAGTTGAGAGATCAGAACAAATTCCGTGGACTAGTGAATAATATATTTGACGCTCATGTCTTTGCACCATTCCATATGACATCAGAAGAGGACTTGGTCCTAAACTTGCAAATCTATATGACTCTGTTCCACTTAATGTACAGGAAAATAAGCTATTGCAGACATAATCAAGCTATTTACAGTGAAGCAGATTAAGGAGACAATATCTGGGTTTACCTGGTGCCTCTTGTACCCAGGAGAAAGAAGTGGACTCCAAAGGTCATAAGGCTGACCTCCTGTTCAAGCTACAGGGATAGAAAAGGCTAGAAGCTACCTTTTCTGCCCCTGCTGGATTAGTCTTGACTTCTAAAGTGTTGATGTCCACAAGGTCCTAGGCCAGTCACAGATGCCAGAGTGTACTCCTCCTAACATTTCCTGAAACTTGGGACTTAGAAACTTTTTGGCTTCAAGAACCTCCGGAGGACTGATCCGATCAAGGTGCTCTACACCTGGTTTAAGGTGCTCTATACCTGGAATGGTTGGCCTTAACTTGAGCCTAAATGCAGGTCAATTGTTCACAGATGACCGTGCTTAGGCCCTAATGCTTTTTACACTATTTTTATAATGACATTTTAAAAATTCATAACTCAGTTTTCTCTTTTTTGATTTTTGTTGTTTTAATGTCATTTCATTCATTAAAATATTCTCTATTTTTCTAAATTGGTTTGGGAATTTTTCTTGTGCTGTGTTTTGACTTGATTACAGTTTTGGTACTGTATAAATACTATACACATAGCTTTTAAGTTAAGCCCATCTGCTCTGTGCCACAGCTACCAGGGGGGTGAGCTCAGGTTTATTTAGTCACTTCAAGTCAACCCTAAAACGCTACCACTAGGATATATGGAACACCAAGAACACAGCTCTTGTAGATTGCATCAATGCCAGCAGTCACAGTAGCAAGGAAATCTTTGCCATCATCAAAGATTTGACATTGCCTTCTGCCGCCTCCAGCAACATCACTCCCTCACAAGACCTTTGCAATAAGCTCTCAGCATTCCTTTAGAGCAAAATCACCTTTGTAAATACAGTAGCTTCAACCCTCCACCTTACTACATTACTGTTGCAACTCAACTTCCTATTACGGCTGATGAACAAACCCTAACCTCCTAGCCTGCCATCACCACAGTTGAAACCACTGCTACCATGATGACCATCCACTCGGGTGTTCCATCTGACCCTTGCCCCTACCACGCCTTCACCAAAGAACTCCTACCGATCAGTGAAGTACTGGTCCCCATCCCCAACGCCTCCATCAACTCAGTCAGATTCCCAGACACCTGGGAACATTCCACCATCATGCCTCTGCTCAAGAAACCATCTACTGACCCAGCCATGCTTTCCAAGCTTTCCAACTACAGACTCATCTCCCTCATAACATACCCAGCAAAGGTCTTAAAGAAACTAATCAACCGATGCCTCACTGACCACCTCAGGAGCCACCAGCACCTCGATGGCACGCATTCTGGATTCAGACCCAACCACAGTTCAGAAACAGTACTCATTGGAGCCACAGACAGCCTCCACATGATCCTTGACAGAGGAGACACAGCAGCCCTAATTCTCCGTGGACCTCTTTGCGGCAATTTACATGGTCTCATACTACATTCTCATCAGGCGTCTGCGCGAGATTGGCATCCAAGGACCGGCTTTCTGCTAGATCTGATGCTTCTTCATGGATAGAACAAAAGCTGTCAGCCTGGCACCTTATTCCTCAGAAGGTAGCAAACTCATCTGCGGACTCCCTTGAGGTTTTTCGCTCAGTCCCACCCTCTTCAACGCACGCATGATCCCTCTAGCCCATGTCATCCTTGCACACAACATCAACATCCTCTCCTACACAGATCACATACAACTCATACTTTGCCTCTCGGACAAGACCCGAACAGTTGAAACAAGCTTGTTTTGTGTTTCTTGCATGGGCCATTGTCGTTTTCCTATGTTAGCCTGGTTGTGTACGTTGTAGGCCGCTTTTATTTTTGCACATGTTACTACATAGCGCGCTTGTTATTGTGCCACGTTGTATTTTCACACAGAACATGCACATGTTTTTGTATTTTATTCCTTTCCTGGTATCTGAACACACTAGGCTTGGTCAAACAACAATGCCCCTTGTTATTCTCTCTGGTCAGACACTAGCACCTAGAAATAACAAGAGAATGCAGCTGCCCTTTGTGAACACAGGTCTTTTCATATAACTGAGGACAGAAATTCTAAAAAAACACACTGAGCGAAGGTCCTGAGGCAAGAGTGCTGGGTCAGCTGCGATGTAGAACAACACCTATGAATGCTAAGGCACGGGGTCCGTCACTAATCCCAGAGATCTTTTATATATAATCATTTAGGTTTAGTAGAAAAGGAGGAGGTTTAGTCTAATCTGTTTTATAACATGACAGGGCTTTTTATGATATATGATCTAATAATTATGCTAATGATTTTTTTGGTATGCATTTGTTTTCCAATTGTGGCACATATACTGCATGTTAGAGCACAGTAGTTTAAAAAAATATTTTACACTTCCTTCGTATCTCTTGTTTAACTGTGTGAACAAGTGCAAGTGAGAAAGCGAAAGTGTGTGTGTCCTGTTACCGCAATCCCTGAGAGGGTGGAGAGGGTTGTGTTCTGGGCTGCCAACTCACTTGTTTTTCTGGAAAGGTTAGGAGGGCAAATGAGGCGCTATAACTAGTCGTACTCGGGCTCATAGATACTGAGGTGGTATGGTGACACAGTCCCTACATGCTGATGTTCTATGGTCCTAAACATAGCTCTGTTCCTCAACAGAATCCCTGCAACAAGTTCACCGGCTACATG
Source organism: Calotriton arnoldi (assembly GCA_963921515.1). Lineage (NCBI taxonomy): Eukaryota > Metazoa > Chordata > Amphibia > Caudata > Salamandridae > Calotriton > Calotriton arnoldi. Next base: position 1,735,025 of record CAWUFW010002869.1, read on the forward strand.
ACTGAAGTCGCTAAGTCAATGAAAGCCAACTGCCTCAAGCTCAACACCGACAAGACAGAAGTAGTGATATTTAGCAAGAACACCTCACCATGGAACTCCAACTTGTGGCGGGCTGAACTCGACCCACACTCACACCCAGAACCCATGCCAGGAGCCTTGGAATAATCACCCACAGCAAACTGGACATGACTGCACAAGTCAACGCCTTCACTGCATCCTGCTTCCACACCCTGAAGATGCTGGGGAAGATCTTGCAATGGCTCGCAAGCAACACTAGAAAAATTGTCATTCATGCCCTAGTCACCAGCAAGTTGGACTATGAGAACACCCTCTATGCTGAGTATCAGAAGTAATATGGAAACATTAGAAAAACGCCAGTTGAAAATTAAATGTAAATTCGGAACGAAGGACCCCATTTTTTGGACCAATTGTGGGAGCTATAATCATTTAGGTCAAGATGACAATTAATTAAAATGCGCTGCTGCTATGTGATATGTCAAGATGGTGAGATTGACAATCTCCTGCCATCTAATGTAATGAATACATTGATTTGTAAGATTTATTTATCAATGGGAGTAGTAAGTTATATTAAAATTATGTTCCAAAATGGCGCCTACTACTTATGTGTTATTATGAACACATACGAAAGGGTGGCTGAATTTGACTCTTTTTCATTAAAGCGAGGAGTTGCTACAGCACATGTGTAAAATGTAAATCAGTGAGGGGAGAGTTATTGAGGTGTCACTGCTGGTATAATGTTAAGCGGAAGATACGTCGTTCTAATGCTTGGTTTAATAAGAGGGTGTGTGGAACCGCTCCAAGATTACGCTTACTCTATACGTGGTAGCATGGGCTCGGTTGGAAGGTTGGTGGCATTGTGATGACACATATGTGACGTGTATAAAAGGTGAGGTGTGGGTAATGGAGGCCTTGATGCCGGTATTACGAGTGAACGGATATGGAATTTTGAGAGAGCATTCAGCACCACTTGAGAACTAGTACGTTTGAAGATTGATTAGGCGTCATGTTTAAGGCAATCTAAATGAAAAGGAGAGCAATAAGATGATACGTAGAGGGTAAAAGTGGTGCATGATGTAGTAGTTTAAATAATTTTTATTAGTTTCATTAAATGGACCTTAGTGCAATAGTGAGAGGCATATAATACAGATCACAAATGATGTACACTACATATACATTAATTTGCTTTAAAAAGGAACATTGATAATTATAATAAATAGATTAAAATATAGGTTAAAAAGGAAAATATCCAGATAACTATAATTTACAGATTAAAAGTGATATCAATATATTTCATATGACCTGCTTCCACAAGCATTCAAGCATATTCCAACTACTGTATATTTCATACATATCTTAAGTCTACTAAAATTAGTACAATAAAATTATAACATCAATCCTCCCACCGACAGTTACCCCTAATCAGAAAAAGCAGTCATAAATAAAGTGTCAAAATATTCCTCATGGAAAAGTATATCACAGTAGTACCCATTATCACCCAATTTATCAGTATTAAACTAAATTTCCCTTCCCTTACCCGCAAGGACTCAAGGAGCTATTCAATGAATCTTTGTCTGCTTACGGGGCCAATGAACTATCCACCAGGTGTTCCCATCCGTTAACCCTTTCAATTTTCCCTCCTCCTCCTTTTATCTCACGAAACAACACAGCACTCTCCAAACTTGCCAATTTAACCATTTCTTTATGCCATCTAGTAATTTGAGGACCATGCGCTGATTTCCAGTGCATAGTCAATTCTTGTTTTGCCAAAATCAAACCTAAGTCAGTAAATCTAGTAGTAGTTTTCTTATTTTTAGGCTGAGGGTATTCCCCTAGGAGGCAGACCAAGGGTGTACAAGGTTATTCCATTATTATCTTCTATTACTTCCTCCCAGAACCCTGCTAATGAAGGGCATGACCATACCATGTGGTTCATTTCTGCCCCCCCCCACATCTAGGGCATTCTTCAGCAGCAGTCACATGCAGGATATAGAAATTAATGAATTTGAACCTAGCATTTCTAAAAACAGCTGGTATATGTGCTACAATCCTATCCAAGTCCAAATCATTAATTTGGAGCTCTAAGTCTCTCTGCCATTTTATTTTCAACTCAGCAAGAGGAGAAAGAATATTTGCACGAATCGCACGATATAAATATACGCCACCGCTCTTACACACCCTGTTGTTGTACAGAGCTGTTGACACACCTGATGTGTGGCAGGTTCAGCATCTCCATTTCTCCAATAATTCCTTATTGTTGCAAACAATGCCCTGTGTGCTAAAGGTTGTCCTCTAGTTATACTAAATTCTTCAGCCAAGTCTTCAAACCTAAGCAATACTCCATCCCGATATAGGTCTCCAACACGGTTAACCCCAAAGGTAGTCCATCTTTAAATCCCTGCTAATGCCCCTACTTGAGCCACTATTTTCATCCATTTTAATGGCATATCAGGTGAATGGCTGGACTCAGATTTGCTGCAGTATTACTAGGAGCTCTTAAGAAATTGCTGACAGTCTCCGCCGAGGAAGCAAAAAGACTTTCAATAAGTCCTGCAAATCAGGCAGTGAGCCAATAACACCCTCCTGAGGGTTCCTTTGACAGTAAACCCACCTATTTAACCATTACAGTTGAGCCGCCAGATAATAAGATTCAAGATCAGGAGTTTTTCAAGTGGTGAAAGAAGTAGTGATTGATTGGGAGACATATCATTCTGTTTGCAGTTAAGTGGGGGGTGTGGAATGGTCTAATGTGGCATGACTTAGTAGCTATGGAATGTGATTGTACTTAAGATAATAGTAGGCCCTTTGTTTTTATCAAAAGTTTGACTATGAATGTATACCATAGGAATTTTTGAAGCATTGTTTTAGCAGTGAAATTTCAAGCATAATGACTGTAATTAACGTTTAATAAGAATGTTAAGAACAATTAACGCAATAGAAGACAAAAAGTCTATGAAGATAAGACATGGAAAATTGTGTGTTTTGAATGCTGTCATTTAAAGTGATTCTCAAGATATAAGTGATGATAATTGGCTAGAAAATGTATAACACAAGCATTAAAGCTGATAAGATTGGCAGGGGAGCTTCAAATGATGGTACTGTGAACTACTAATTAGTTTATTTATTTATATATGTATGTATTTTTATAGGCCCTGCTGAAGTCCTGAGGCAAGGACAAAATGCTTCGGTTGGGCCATTGGAAATATATATGGAACAATTTCAAGATGAATCAATAAATAAGTTGCAAAAATCTAGGGCATGAACACTTTTTCATTTGGATGAATTGTAAATTGAATGACTCCTGATCATCAGTGTTTGAATAACAAATGAACTATTGTTTGATGATGGAATAACATTTGAGATATTGAGTTTGCCCTCCCATGTCTCAGATATGTTCATCTTATGTGATCTGAGGTTTGATGGCAGTCGAATCTCTGGGAGTGGGGAACTTTGGTGAATAAGTAGATACTAACTTGTGTGGTGCATTGGTGCCAGAACTGCCTTTTGAGTTTGATTAACTACACAAATTAGGCCTTACCTACCTGAACAGTTGCATCTTCTTCCACCAACCATCCAGATACCTCTGCTCTGCAGGACTCCTCCTCACACACATCCCATGCATACACAGAACCAGATCAGGAAGGCAAGCACTTTCTTACATCGCTACTAAAGCATGGAACAACAACTCATTCCACGTCAGAGCCTGCTCCTCTCTTCTTAAATTCTGCAAGAAGCTGAAGACCTGCCTTTTCAATTAACCAACCTACCATAAGCAAGGCTAGGCACTCACACCTTTTCAGTGCAGGTATGCCATCAGGATGGGGATGGTGTGTTTTACAAATACTCATAACATAACATACTTTTAGTGGTTCACTGTGACAAGGGTTGTGGTTATTACTTGAGGTGGATACTCACCCCCCTCAACTAATACCCACATTTTGTACAGATTGCAATCTTTCAGATCTACATGAGGCCTACAGTCCTTACTGTGGAGGTAGAGTGAATGGACAAATACTATTTGAAGAACATACAAGTGGGCCATCCACTTCCAATCAATCAACACCAAAAGGCTCATTACCTGTACCCTGAAGGGAATATAGGACCCAATGAAGATGCAGAGGGTCCAATTTTAAAACAGTGCATATGGCCTCCCTACAATATTAAAATCAAACGTTCCATGTTTTATGCCCCCACCAAAGCGATATGGTTATTGAGGTATGATTTGCAAAAGCTTTAACTCTTTCTTAGTACTCTAGGAGAGTGCTGGTCAAACTCTAAAGAATATGCCAATCATTTTTTCATTTAATATACAGCAATATTTTTACTATGACACACCCATCATCTTTCCACAGAAGGCGCAGAAAAAAATCTAGATTCTTTTTGGCACAGAATACAAATCCCTCATGTCATGCCATAGCAGAATATGCCCATTATGTCGGCAAATAATAAAACCCAGGACCATCCTACTGTGCCAGATTAGACATTTACAAGAGAATGTGGCAACTTTCCTTGCTTTAGTCTCTCTCTTTTCCCCTAAGGTGTTTTCCTTTGTCTTACTTCATCTGACATACCTTTCCCCGCCCTCTCTTCTCTTCTCCCTTGTAAACCTTCAGTCTCTCTCTTTCCTACTGTATCCCTAACATTTCCCTTTTTGTCTATCTCCCCTCCCTTGCTATGTCCCTCCACTCTCTTCCTCTGCCCCTCTTTCTTTCTTTCTCCTGCCCTGTTTTCTCTCCTCTCCTTGTCATCCTCCTCTATCTTTATTCTATTTTTTCTCTATCACTCATCTTGCTGTCACATATTTCCTTGTCACTTCTCTTTCTCTGCCTCTCAGAGCAGCCAATTATCTGTCTCAATCTCTTTCTCACAATCCTATTCGTCTTTCTATCACTTGTCTCTCTGTAGAGTCTTCTTCCTCACCCAAGGCCTTCTCTTCTTTCCCTGATCACCTTTCCTCTCTCCCTTATCTAAATCGCTGTCTGTGTTCTCTGTTGTTTGTATCTCTTTTCTTTCACTTTCTGTCTGCATGCTCAGTGACAGCCCTTGGTCTTCTGCTACAGCAGCAACAACTCCTTTTGTAGGTTTGCTCCTCTTTGCTTGAACTGCCTGTTGCTAATTATTTTGCAAGCTATACAAGGCCAGAATAGGAAGCGAAGACTAGGGGTGTGTGGTGTTTCCATTACACGAGCAGTCTCATGTAGATTCTGATGATTGGTAAATCCATTGTTCACAGAGTTTTCTGATTTTCCTATGCCTACGCACGAGCATAGTTTTTCGTCAAAAGCTGGCAATATTTCTTTGTGAATGCCAATACTTCCTGGGAGTGGTAGTTGGTGCAGAAAATCAATATGTGTTTTTTTGCGAGTTAACTTGATGGAGTAGCATACTTTTCGCTCCATCCTTCTACGTTTGGCTAGGCCACATATACATGTATTTACATTTGGCCTTATGTACTCATGTGACACAATAACAATAAGAGATACGGTGCACTGAAGGTATAGAAGTGCATCTATTGTGTGTTTTGATATATATGTGTGTGCATAATAACGTTTTCCTTTCCAAAAACATCTGGACTGCTGATATTAATCTTTTTTGGGTTTAGATTGTAAGATGGTGCGCTAAAATGCTTTTAATGCAGTTCATTCGCAGGGATTAGTGAGAATGAATCATACGTGTGTTTATGCTTTCTTTAGAAATTGTGACCAGTTGTCATTTTTGCTCAATAAAATGTATTGATGTATTGTGCCACATATAAGAGTACACCATGATACAGCTTGATTCATTATTAAAGATTTAGGGCCAGATGTACAACGCTTTTAAGCATGCGCAGACGGGTCTTAGACCCGTTTGCGCCCGCTAAAAAGCATGGGCCCATGTACTAACAGTATTTTGCTAGTCGCAAATAAATTGCGACTCGCAAAATACTGTTTTGCGACTCGCTATTAGGAACGGGCGTTCCCTTCCTAATAGTGACCGCAAAGGAATGTACCAATGTTTTGCGACCGCAATTGCGGTCGCAAAACACTCGCAAATTACCACCTACTTCAAGTAAGTGGTAATGCATTTGCAAATGGGAAGTGGTCCCCAGGGCACCCCTTCCCCTTTGCAAATGCATGCAATATTATTTTTTAAGGGCAGGCAGTGGTCCCAGGGACCACTGCCTGCCCTTAAAATATGAAACGAAAACGTTTCTTTTTTTTTTAAGTGCATCCCGTTTTCCTTTAAGGAAAACAGGCTGCATTTAGAAGAAAAAAGCTGCTTTATTTAAAAGCAGTCCCAGACATGGTGGTCTGCTAAGCCCAGCAGGCCACGATCCCTGGGAGAGCCTGTCATTCCCAATGGGCTAGCAAATTGCGAGAGGCTCATTAATATTCATAAGCCTCGCAATTTGCGACCCCATTGGAATCGCAAACAGTGTTAAACACACTGTTGTACATGCCAAATAGCGCCTCGCAAATTGCGAGTCGCAAATGCGACGCAATTTGTGAGGCGCTATTTGATAGGTTGTACATCTGGCCCAGAATGAAACCAGGTCAGCACTTAGCAACTAGCCTGTACCCTTTTCCTAAGGTAAGTGCACACAGCAGAAAGAACAAGGAAGCAGAGTATTGTCAGCATTATAAGAACGCAAGTAACACCTGCAGGGGAGGGCAAAACTGCAATTTCCATAACCCAACTGGAGGCCATCAATCAGTCGGCACAGCATTCCATCTGGCTAACTGTGCTATAACTAGCAGGACAGAAGGTTGTAAAACATCATGTTGTGCAAAATTGTTCTTCCTAGTTAATATTATTATTGTGATATTGCCCTTCCGTATTTCAAACATGCATAACAATACACTGATCACGCAAAACAGGCACAAACGCAGCATGCTCATTTGTTGCTTATCGTTCATTATTTCTATATATCAAACCTCTAGTGCTTCTTTCAGCATTCACAATTGATAGAGCGAAATGTTCTTGTGAATTGTAGGGGTGCATCATAATCACTGATAGGCCGCACCCACATGTATTCAGACATATGTTCGTATATTCAGTTTCATATTCATGTATGTTTAGTAAAGAATGAATAGTTCGCTGAGACAAAGTGAACCCAGTAGCATAATGGTGTTAGGATATTGATGTAATGTAATGCTTATTAAATTGTGTGAACTTAATGCATAGGGAAATTAGTTCGTATGTGTAATGTAATTGCAGTAGTTTAAACGTGCACCATATTAAAGTTGCACATGTAATTCATTGTTTGCATATGAAGTGTAATGAAAATGCTTATAGGGAAACATAAGATGTGTGTTTAAAAGTTATATGTAAAGGCCTGACTACATATATGCTTAGGGAAGGCCTGGTTTATTCTTATGTTAGCTTATTTTTGTAGGCAGTGAAAAGATTCTCTTGGTAAGGCTCTCTGGGTACAAACGGTAGATTTAATTTGCACAGTAGAAGGTTTCTGTTGAAAGTATCTTTTGTTGCAGGTGCAAGGACACATGTCTCGTTAGTAAGACTAACTCTTTGTTTTCGAAAGCTAGAGAGAGGGGAGGCATGGTACGGGGAGTGAAAAGGAATGTAGGGATGATACTTTCGGCGGAGAAGGTGCCTGGGACTCAAGGTCAACGCAACCGTCCAGGATGAAGTCACCGTTTCAGTGGAAAAGCACAAGAAAGAAGACCTGGCCAAGGAGGCGTGACAAAGGCGTGTACAATTGTATTGGGGTTTTGTATTAGGGATAGTGCCCTGAGGGAGGAGGCCAGAGAAGAGGTAGGGAGACCTGAGAGAAGGACAGAGCTGAGCTTAGGTATTATGTGATTGCACTTCTTAGGAAGTCTTCACAGCTGACACCTTTTATTCTTTCTTGCCTGGGAAAATCGTTATGCAGGGATGCCACTTAGCGTTAGTGTAGGGACAGCAATTGATTTTAAGCTTGTTTAGGCCAATGAAGAGCAACTTAGAAATAGGAGCAATCATAGTCTGGTTGGTCCTTCTAGAACTTTCTATTCTCCTTATCCTGAGTCGGATGAGATTTCTGCGTAGATTATTATTTGTATTAGTGCCCATCTATTTCTTTAACCTCGTGTTGAGGTGCTTGCACGTCCAGTTATTTTTGGCGATAATAAATTCTCAAACTTGAATTCGGAGTCAGTGGTCCTTTCAGACAAAACGAATGCTGTTATATAACCAGATGAGATTCTCTCCTTTACACTATTCAACAGGTAAAAAGATCTTGGCGACCAGAAGGTTCTTATAGATAATTAGATAAGAATCGGCGTTATCAGTTGGTAGCAGAGTAGGATGGTTACCTTTGATGGTAAGGGAGATCTAGAGCAAGATAGGAGACTAAGTTGCCCCATAGAGCCCGAGTGACGCTGATCCAGAGGACCGCGGGAGAAGGATGTCGGAGGTCGTGGAAAACTGACGGAGAGTGACGGTTCGGCGGAAGTAGCAGTTCGTAGTAGAGTGAGTATGAAAAGAGTGATGTTTGATATATTGCGGTGTTTTATTGTTGTGTGATGTCTTGCGGAGTTGGAACGAAAATTGTGTGATTGAGAAACGGACCGTGAGCGCGCGCGGGACCGGGAGATTTATTGTGGTGTAGAATACACCCAGAGTTGAGAACGTTGACCAGAGTTGTGGGGGTCACGAGACGTCATTGACAGACCCACTGAAGATAGGGAACACATGAGTGAGTGTGTGAATAACCAACGCAGGTCGTAGGTTATTGTGTGCAGAACATCGAGTGATTGAATCCTATCGAGTGTGCTAAAGGCGATTGTCCGGTCGTTTCGCGGACAGACGATTGCCAGATTGAGGTCAACAAGCTCAAGAGGCTGATCGGTCTTTGGTAAGACTGACGGTCAGAGAGGTAATTGTTCGGTAGGACGGACATTATTTCAGAGTATGATTGGGATAGATGCGAGTGAGAACAAGTGAATTAGAAAGGAGGGGAACTGCTGCGAGCGGAGGAAAAGTGACGTCAGAACAGTGCCGCGCTGCGATAGGCCGGTTGGTGTGAACCGCGCTGGGATTGGTGGATTGGAATCAGGAAGTAAAAGCGGACATTTTGAGTGCAAATACAAAGTCGATTCATCATGAAATGTTTTAAAGCTTTAAGGGAACTTTGTAGAGGTGATAGACATGTGGTTGTTCGGGAGGGAGAGAAGCTCCTCCCGAGGATACACCAGCACATTATATGGCAAAGAATGTAGGATTGCATACTATAATTTGGCTTGAGAATTGGCATAAAATGACAGAAGCAGAAGGAGAATTGTCGTTCCCTCGATATGGTACTTTCAGGTTAGAGGTGCTGTACCAGCTCAAGAGTGTAATGGCTTCATTACGACCACTACCTAGACCAACACAGTTTGAGGCACTACATGCGTGGATAAGGGCAGCGTATGATAGGAAGAAGGACAGATGCCAAGAAAGGGTGAAGAAATCGGTCAGGGCATTTCAAGATGCAAGGTGGGATGCCTTGGAGAAAAGGTGGAGAGCAGACACGATCGAAGGAGATAAGTTATACCCACTGCTGATACAAAATGGAAAGGTTACAAGAATCGATGAGGACCACAGTGATCTAGATGACAGTTTGTTGGATAGGATGTTGGCGGAGAGGCCACCACCATTTAACCCAGATTCAGAAGAGGGAAAGACGACCCCAGCAGTGGCAATAGTTGATGAGAGCCAGAACCAGACTAGCATGAGAGTAGTGGGAAGAATTTCCACAGGAACGGAGGGGGCAACAGCGTCTATGATAACACAGCCTCCTGCGGGGAACACGAGATTAACGGACTCCTTGACAGTACCGGTTACCATTGGCCCTATAGTACCGGTATATGACCCAGACCGAGTGAGAGAAGGGAGCTCCGTACCGATGAGAAGGGAAGAAGGAAACAGTGAGAGTGGGAATGGGTTTGGAGTAAGGGTGGTTCATTTCCCAAGACCAATGGAGACAAGTACGCCGTTACCGGCTACTGCGGACTCTTCATGTGGGCGAGAAGAGGAGAGACCGGAAAGACCGAGGTCTTTACGGGAATCTAAGTCAGCTTTGAGGGAGTGGACACCAACAGTAACGAACCAAGAGGATAGGATGCAAAGAGATAGGGCACAAAATGTCTCGGAAGACAGACCAGGTTCTAGGAATATGGAAGGGAATAGGTCACAAGGACAGAATAGTGACTGTGATGAGCGAGATGGCTCGGGTTGTCGAGACGTACTGAGGAGTGCAGTACAGGCAAGGTTGCTAGACGTAGTGAGGCTGAAAGCAGAGGTAGACGAAATGATCAGTGGGGGTCTGCCTTTAGAAAGGATAGAAATTTATGGATCAGATGAGCTGCTGTTTGTAGCAAAAGATGTGACTCGAAAAGCTAGAATGGCACATGATAGATTGAAGGAATTGGCCAAAAGATATGAGGTGGACCTGAACAAAACTAAAGCGTTGCAGGGACCACATAGATTGCATTACAGTGATCAGGAGTTGGAGGAGAAAAGAATCACAGGATTAAAAACGCACACCAGAGACCTGATTATAGGAATGAGAATATGGATTTTGTTGGACAAATGGGAAGAAAGGTGGTCCAAAAAGAAACCAGTAAAGAGAGCCGAAGGAAACGCCGCCGCCAGGAGGGAGGCGACGGGTGTTGGAAATTTTCCTTTACGGGAAGTACAGAATGGAGGGTACGTGCATGTGCCGTGGAATAGAGGTGATTTGGCTGCATTTACAAATGATTTTCCTCGGCTGAGGGAAAAACCGGTGGAGTGGTACAAGCAGGTTGAGCGGTTTGTGAAGATTTCAAAAGTATTGTGGATTGATTTGAACACTTTGTTTGACATAGTGGTACCGGGAGATTTGTGGACAGCTTGTAAAGTCGCTATTGAGTGGCCGACTTCGGAACCGAAAAGAGAGGCGGTTACAAATGGTCCATCACCTGATGTCATGAAAAAGTATGAGCAGGTGATTACATGGTTGAAGTCGAAGATTTCACCTCAGGATATAGATTGGGTTAAGATAGATCGGACTGTACAGGAACCCAAGGAAACGGTGCATGAATACTATGAAAGACTTCTGCAAGTTTTTAAACAGTATAGTGGGTTAGATGTTTTGGACCCTAAGGATATGGGACAGTTTGTCTCAAAGTTTGTAACGGGTCTGAGAGGGGAAATCAGCCTCATGTTACAGCACCATTTGATCTGCTGGCAGAACAAGCCACTAGATGAAATTTTGCGGTATGCGAGATACTGTAGTGATGAGGTGGAATCAAAACATCGAAAGCTAAAAGACAAATTAATGCTTGTCCAGATGCAGACAGCACAGAGTCAGCCTAGTGGAGGGACTTTGGGGAGAAAGCAAGGAAATTTCCAGGGAAACCAGAATGGGCAGGTACAGGGAAAGGGAAAACCAGTAGACCCCAAGACAGGAGTGGACGTGGCCACATTGAAGAAGACCACTGCGTGTCATCTTTGTCGCCAGGTCGGACATTGGAAACGCGAGTGTCCTTTGAACCCAGCTAATCAGGTACAGGAAGAGGAAGAGGGGGCTCAGGCACCCGCGCAAGAGGTGGTTAACACAATAACGAGACCTAGAACGATGAAAGGGGGGGTTTACAATTCTCACGCTCAGATTCCCCAAGCTCCAAGGTTTTCACAAGGAACACGAACGTACCAACAGATGCCCCTGTTCGAATGTTATGATGAGGATAGCTCAGACCCTTTATCCTGACGGTGCCTGAGGGGGGAGGAAGACTGCACACTTGGAGCGGTCTTGGAGGTAGACCAGAGAGGACCTTTTGTGGAGACAGAGATTGAGGGCAATCCTGCAACACTTTTGGTTGATACTGGAGCTACCCGGTCTACTGTAAGATCTGCAGTAGTCCCTAACCTACCCCTCTCGGGACAATCAATCCAGGTTGTTGGAGTAGCGAACAAAAAAATAAGCAGCCCATTGACAGAACCGATCTTAGTAAAGATAGGTACTTTCCAAACTAGACATCAGTTCGTAGTGTGTGATACGAGTCCAGTTTGCCTTTTAGGGAGAGATCTGTTGTGCAAGTTGAACTGCACGATTTACTGTACACCACGGGGAGTGGAGGTCCAGACGATAGATGACGATGCGGACTTTAAAATTACCAATCAGCTTCTGTGTATAGATCAGTACCCAATGGTGACTGTGGAAGAACTTCCACATGATCTGAGAGACGCAGTGTCGCCTGTGGTGTGGGATTTCGCAGGCGATGAAATAGGTTTAATCAGAGGGGTTGAACCAGTGCGGATTGAGGTGAAACAGAATGTCGATTTCCCAAGAACACCTCAATACAACCTGTCGACAGAAACGATTGCAGGAATAAAACCTGTGATCGAGACTTTCATTGAGAAGGGTATTTTAAAAGAGATCAGAGGTAGTCCCTGTAATTCACCCATAATGGGACTACAGAAACCGAGCGGGAAGTACAGGATCGTGCAAGACCTGCGAAAGGTCAACATGATAGTTGTCCCTTGTTGTCCAGTGGTACCGAATCCTTCAGTAATACTGTTCCAGATCCCATGTGAAGCCGAGTGGTTTACGGTTATCGATTTGTGTCAAGCTTTCTTTTCGATACCGCTCCACGAGGAAAGCCAATTTCTTTTTGCGTTCAGGCTAGAAAATCGCGTGTTAACATGGTGTCGTATCCCTCAAGGGTATACGGAAAGTCCATCGATCTTTAACCAGATCCTGAAGAAGAACCTTGAGAGTCTTGTGTTGCCGCAGAACTCAGTTCTCGTGCAGTACATAGATGACTTGCTCATTGCCTCAGAAACAGAAGATGCTTGCAGAATTGACACAGTAGCCTTGTTGAACCACTTAGCAGAGAATGGACATAAGGTGTCCCCGAACAAGCTGCAGTACTGTTTGAATGAGGTACAGTACTTGGGACACAGATTAGAAAAAGGCAAGAGGAAGGTGTCACCAGATCGAATTGAGGCAATAATGAGCATGGCAGTACCCACTACACAGAGGGAAGTTAGGATGTTTCTGGGAATGGTTGGCTATTGTCGACAGTGGATTCCTAGTTTCTCCTTGAGAGCAAAGCCTCTGCAGAGGCTTACACACAAGGATGTGAGTGATCCGGTACCATGGGACGAGGAGTGCTTGGTGTCATTCCTGAAGCTGAGAGATGATTTGTGCAGGGCTCCGCACTGGGAATGCCTGATTACAACAAGGCCTTTTCATTGTTTTGTTACGAGAGAGGAGGATGTGCATTAGCAGTGTTAGCTCAGAACCATGGAGGTGTCCGTAGACCAGTTGCCTATTTTTCAGCTACTTTAGATCCAGTAGCTTCTGCGTTGCCCGGATGTCTAAGATCCGTTGCTGCAACAGGTGTCAGCATTGAAAGATGTGAAAGCATTGTAATGGGACATCCATTGACTGTACATGTGCCACATTCGGTTGAGTTATTAATGACCAGGACCAAGACCCAGCACCTAACGAACAATAGGTTAATGAGGTACGAGCAAGTCATACTTGCCGCAGAGAATGTGACTCTGAGAAGGTGCTCCGTCTTGAACCCTGCGACATTGATGCCTATACCGAACACAGATGATGAAGATTGTGAGGACCATGATTGTCTCGATGTGACCGAACTTTGCACCAAACCGAGACCTGACATTGTCGATGAGCCATTGGCTGACCCAGATGAAATTTTCTTTGTCGATGGTTCATGCTTAAGAGACAGTGTGGGGCAATTGAGAGCAGCGTTTGCTGTATGTACCATTTCAGGAGTGGTCGACGCTGCTTGCCTAGAAGGAGTACGCTCCGCGCAGGTAGCTGAGATCATTGCCTTGACCCGTGCCTGTTTGGCCGCTGATCGAGTTCGAATCACGATTTACACAGACAGCCAATACGGCTTTGGCGTGGTGCATGACTTCGGGCAGTTATGGTCTCAGAGGGGATTTTTGACATCATCTGGCTCACCCATTCGTAATGGAGAATATGTAAGACAATTGTTAGAAGCATTACAGCATCCGAAAGAAATTGCTGTTGTAAAGTGTTCAGCCCATGGGAAGGGGGAGGACTTTGTATCCTTGGGTAATAACTACGCGGATGAGGTAGCCCGCTTCTGTGCAGAACAAGGATGCATATTCACAGGAAGAGAGATAGAAGAGAGCCAAGAGGGAACCGATCTCAGCATAATGTTGACCATGGCAGACACTTGGGAAGAGCTTAAGCGATTGCAGGGTGAAGTTTCTAACCAGGAGAGAGAGGGATGGATCAAAGCTGGGTGTGAGAAAGGAGACGTGGATGTGTGGGTATCAAACGATGGGAGAGCTGTGTTGCCGGAAGAATTGCTGAGTCCGATGGCAAGATTGATACATGGACAGGCACACCTGGGTAGAGACGCAATGATAAGAGTGTTCAGACAGACGTGGTATAACCCACGGTTCCGAGCAATGGCTGAGACGGTATGTCAGAGGTGTGTTACGTGTCAACAGATGAATGCCGGAAAGAAAACTGTAGTTACATTGAGTCATATTGGAAGGTCAGGAGGGCCCTTCAATAGACTACAGTTGGATTTCGTGGAGATGCCTAGGTGCAATGGCTTGAGGTACATTTTAGTGATAGTATGTGTATTCTCACGGTGGGTGGAGGCTTACCCCACACGCAGGTGTGACACTCTGACAGTGGCTAAGTTACTGTTGAGGGAGCTTATCCCTAGATTCGGGATCCCGACCTCTTTGGAATCAGATAGAGGAGGGCACTTCCATAGCGAAATCATGAAGTTGCTTTGTGCTGCATTGAACATAGACCAGAGACTTCATTGTAGTTACAGACCGGAGGCTTCTGGGATGGTGGAACAAGTTAATGGAACTTTGAAAGCCCGGATGGCAAAAATGTGTTCTTCGACATCCCTGCAATGGCCCGACGCCTTGCCTTTGGTGCTGATGAGCATGCGAAGTGTCCCAGACAGAAAGACCGGGTTGTCCCCCCATGAAATATTAATGGGGAGGGCAATGAGACTGCCAGCAGTACCAGCTACAGCCTTGATAAGCATCACTGATGATTTGATTCTCGATTACTGTAAAGGACTCTCTGATGTGGTCCGTTCTGTATCCCAGCAGGTGCAAGCAGCTGTGGTTCCAGCTTCGAGTGATCTGTGCCACGACTTGTGTCCCGGTGACTGGGTGCTCGTCCGGAAGCACGTGAGGAAGAGTTGTTTGGATGCCCGTTGGCGTGGTCCGTATCAGGTGATTCTGATCACGAACACAGCAGTAAAGTGTGGAGGATTGCCGAACTGGGTGCATGCTTCCCATACCCGCAGAGTTCCAGCACCCTTGGAAGAAACAGCTCCTCTCGTAAATGAAAACCCAGCGGATGTGGCAAGGCCACATGGGAGGACAAGTCAAGCTGTAAGGGTCGCTGACACAGCTGGTGGTGCACTAGAGCAAGCTGAAGGGGGTTTCCACAGTTCGAACCCTGACTCAGACACCGAAGAAGGAGATGGTGCAGTGGGCGGAGAAGAGTCAAATTCAAAAGAAAGAGGAAGTAGTGCACTGGGTATAGAAGGGGAAGGCAGACAAACGAACAGACGTGCAGAAAGTTGGCCTGAGAGACAGAGGCGACTGAACTTGAGGTTAGCACCTGAGAGAGACCTTGCTCCAGTGTCTGAAGTATCTGAAACGGAAGCAAGTGACGAAGACCAAGCACAAGACAATCGGCGAAGGTCAAAGAGAACAAGAGTACCTTGTCGCAGATACTCTACCCCTGAGTGGACTTACACTGTGTTTGATGCAGGGGGTGGTGAGTACGGGAAGACTGAGGTCAGTGGAAGTGGTCTGTCGGAGCCCGAATGTGGTGGTGAAGGTGGTACTGCGGATGCCAGGGCTCGAGATAGAGGGAACACTGACACTCACGGTTCCGAATCCCCGCTTCTGAGTGAAGTCCGAAACTTGCTTTTGCATCGACTCGAATTCCCGCCTTTTGGAGTTGAGCCGTTTTCACATGAAGTGCTGATTTTGCGTCTTGAACTTTTGTATCACGTTCTGGTCTTGCTCAATGAGGATCTCATTGTGGATCAGTTATGAACTGTAAATAAAAGTCTAAAAGAAGAAGATAACCTAGGTTCCAGTGGAAGAAGAATAAACTTAGGGACTTTCCACAGAAGAGGAACGAAAAACTAGGGAAGTCTTTTTCTGGACTGTGTAAATAAGTTGTGATCGGAAAGGGAAAGCCTGGAAATTTCATGGTTGCTCGAGCTGGTTAAGCAAGTCACAAATAAAGGACAGAGACTTTTCTGAGTTCTTTGCGATAACCAAGACTTTTGAGAACTTTCGAAACCATGGAGCCGGGAGATCCCAATCGTAGAGCAAAGTGGATTATAGGCATTCTTATAAGTAGTGTGATAATTTCTATAATCATAGTAGTTGTAGTCTCATATACTGGTTCGCACGAGCCAGAAGTAGAGGCAGTGACAGGGACACCGACACCTATCACACCTAGTCAGGAGGGGGTAGACAGGGCAGCTGATAGAGCTATGTTATTAGAAGAAAGTCGTAGATTACATGTAGATTTGTCTAAGGGTGATTTTAAGCTTAATGCGTATGCTAAGTTGTTGTATGAGTATGTTGACGTGATGGATGCGAAAGATTGTTATGTGTGTATGCAGTTGCCTACTTCGGTGGATGAGGGTATTAGGTATCATCATCTTCCACTGACTTATGGTATTTCATGTAGTCTTTTGCTTAGTTTGTTTTATGAGAGAGAGCAGTTCGAGTATTTCTTTTCCAATTTCGACGCAGTGCTTCCTGAAGTCCCAGCTTACAAGCATTTGAATAAGTATGACTATTATAAGACCGAGGACAGACTGAGGAAGTACTTCATACCGAGTTTGGAATTGGATACAGCATTCGCACACAGACACAATCTGACTTGTTTGATGTCGGATGTAGAGAGAAAGTTTGTAGATCAGGTTGAAGATAGGTATAGAAAGCTGACTGAATCCCGAGATTTAGGGCATCACAGGACAGATTGGACAGAGGAAGAACGGTTGCATAAGACCAGGGGAAGCTATGGTCCTATAGCGTTAGATAAGGAGCAGAGGGGTAAGTTGTGTATAAGGCGTTATCAGACTTACTACGAAAAGGTTCCAGTGGGACAGAGTACTTGTGATCACGTCTTCACCATGGCAGATGTGGCAAAAGATTTTCTCCAAGGTCCTGTACAAGTGATACCTACGGTGTATTACGTATGTGGGAAGAATGCTTATGTGAGATTGCCTGCAAATTGGTATGGAACATGTTATTTGTCAATAATATTTCCAAAGATTTACCATACAGAGGATTTAAATCTTCTAGAGGGTGGAGAGCATTCAAGAACGAGAAGAGCTGCAAGTGCAGGGATCGTAGTGGGGGATATCTTTGGAGCTATGATACCTAGTCTAGGGGTAGTCTTGAATGACGTGAAGATCCGGAGGTTAGCGACTGTGGTGGATGAATTTTCGATGAACACAGCAAAGTCGTTGGTGTTGGTGGAAGGAGAGATGTTGTCGATAAGGGGTATGGTTTTGCAGAATCGCCTTGCTTTGGATGTCCTATTAGCAAAAGAGGGCGGAGTCTGTAAAATGCTGAAGGTTCAAGAGTGCTGCACTTATATACCAGACCGTAGCAAGGATCTGGAGAAATATATAAGTAACATCACTATGATCCACACAAAGATAGCGGATTTGACCGAAGAAGGGGCCTGGGAAAAGGTCGGAAAGGGTTTTGGTCAAGTGGGAGGTTGGTTTGCGAACCTAGGAAAGGGATTCCTTGGGTACTTCCTGAGACCACTCCTTATTTTGGTGGTTTGTGTGGCTGGCTTGTGGATTATGATCAAGGCCTACAAGTGGTATCGAGCAGGCAGAGTCAAGAGAGCTTTGAGGGAAAATGACATGAGATTGGCAAGATTGCAGGACAATCAGTATCAAAGGCTCAAGAGCATGGAGAACTTCAGATCAGGGAAGATGGGAACAAGTTCTGTTTAGGTCGGTTCCTTCTCCGAGGGAGTAGAATGAGATGTGATGACAGGAGTCATCAAAGGGGGAACTGATAGAGCGAAATGTTCTTGTGAATTGTAGGGGTGCATCATAATCACTGATAGGCCGCACCCACATGTATTCAGACATATGTTCGTATATTCAGTTTCATATTCATGTATGTTTAGTAAAGAATGAATAGTTCGCTGAGACAAAGTGAACCCAGTAGCATAATGGTGTTAGGCTATTGATGTAATGTAATGCTTATTAAATTGTGTGAACTTAATGCATAGAGAAATTAGTTCGTATGTGTAATGTAATTGCAGTAGTTTAAACGTGCACCATATTAAAGTTGCACATGTAATTCATTGTTTGCATATGAAGTGTAATGAAAATGCTTATAGGGAAACATAAGATGTGTGTTTAAAAGTTATATGTAAAGGCCTGACTACATATATGCTTAGGGAAGGCCTGGTTTATTCTTATGTTAGCTTATTTTTGTAGGCAGTGAAAAGATTCTCTTGGTAAGGCTCTCTGGGTACAAACGGTAGATTTAATTTGCACAGTAGAAGGTTTCTGTTGAAAGTATCTTTTGTTGCAGGTGCAAGGACACATGTCTCGTTAGTAAGACTAACTCTTTGTTTTCGAAAGCTAGAGAGAGGGGAGGCATGGTACGGGGAGTGAAAAGGAATGTAGGGATGATACTTTCGGCGGAGAAGGTGCCTGGGACTCAAGGTCAACGCAACCGTCCAGGATGAAGTCACCGTTTCAGTGGAAAAGCACAAGAAAGAAGACCTGGCCAAGGAGGCGTGACAAAGGCGTGTACAATTGTATTGGGGTTTTGTATTAGGGATAGTGCCCTGAGGGAGGAGGCCAGATAAGAGGTAGGGGAGACCTGAGAGAAGGACAGAGCTGAGCTTAGGTATTATGTGATTGCACTTCTTAGGAAGTCTTCACAGCTGACACCTTTTATTCTTTCTTGCCTGGGAAAATCGTTATGCAGGGATGCCACTTAGCGTTAGTGTAGGGACAGCAATTGATTTTAAGCTTGTTTAGGCCAATGAAGAGCAACTTAGAAATAGGAGCAATCATAGTCTGGTTGGTCCTTCTAGAACTTTCTATTCTCCTTATCCTGAGTCGGATGAGATTTCTGCGTAGATTATTATTTGTATTAGTGCCCATCTATTTCTTTAACCTCGTGTTGAGGTGCTTGCACGTCCAGTTATTTTTGGCGATAATAAATTCTCAAACTTGAATTCGGAGTCAGTGGTCCTTTCAGACAAAACGAATGCTGTTATATAACCAGATGAGATTCTCTCCTTTACACTATTCAACAGGTAAAAAGATCTTGGCGACCAGAAGGTTCTTATAGATAATTAGATAAGAATCGGCGTTATCACAATTCCACTTGATTGCTGTGGCTGCATCAAAAATATGATTAGATCCACCTGCCACCCCTCACCGCCCTCTGGGCACAGGTGTTCTGCTGACCTCCTGGTTTGGCAGGGCAGAGATATTAGGATAAAGAGAGAATGGTGGGTGAGAGAGGGAGCACCAGGGATGAGGAGGGGGAGGAGGCTCAGCGGATATAACCTTAGCAAAAGCGGGAGTGAGTGGGGGAAAAGGAACTAGGAGGAGAGCAGGAGCTTCAGGGATGAAGAGATGGGGCAAATACAGTTGGGGAAAAAATAAAGTGAAGGACAGACGAAGAGAAAGAGGGCGGAAGGAGAGAGGAAAGTGAGAGAGGAATGGCAGAAGAGTGATGTCTCGGCAATCAGATGCAGACACATGGAAAAGAGGAAGGGGCATGTGCTCCTGTCCATTACTAAAAGTCCACTGCTGCACATATATGCAAACGAAGAAAAAGTCTCCCGACATCGCCACTGAAAGACCAAGCTCAGCCAATCAAAAAGCAGTGTGACACCTAAATGCTCACGTGGTCAGACAAACAAAGAATAGGGAGGAAAACCATGAAATCAGGAGCAGGGATTTGAAATAGACAGGAAAGCCATCCAGTTGTGAGCAAAGGAAGACCCAAAGTCCCCTCTGTGTAGTCTTGTATGTTATGCTATCTGTAGCGAAAGCTTTCTGTAGCACAACAGCAAAACATTGTCTCAGGGATCCCTTAGGCTTAATTCTGCTCCCATTGTTTGCAGTGGAATCAATGAAAATCCCACATTTCCTTCCAACACCTCTGTGTTACTCCCAAGGTTCACAGAAGTTCAAGGTGAATTTCACAGGGTGGGTTATAAAAACTGAAACAAAATAGAAAGACGCACCTCTGTTTTAGAGAGATAAGATGTGGCATCCCGGAGGGTGCAGCTCTCAGCCCTTCCCTGTTTAATGTATATATGGCCCCATTGATCTCAGAAATTCAGCCGTGAGGTTTCAACATAGTATCCCATGCAGACTACCCTCAGTTGATGCTTCCATTCCAACAACTGGATGACACTACAATTGGTAACTTCCAGGGGTGTCTCTGAGCTGTAGAAATGCACATGCATAGTAGTTGTCTGCAACTGAACCGGGGCAAATCTGAAATTTTGGTATTTGGGAACTCTTTATTATTGGATATAAAGAGCATATCTTCCGGAAAGGTTCGGAGCAACTGCATTGGTTGCCAGTTAGGCAAAGAATGAAGTATAAAGCACTAATGAGTACACATAGGGCCACACACACAAAGGGCCCTTCTTATTATACATAGGAGAAAGTAAAATAATACACACCCCTCAGGGCACTGCAGTCAGCAATCCAAAAATGTTCTATGTGTTCCCAAAAATACGCACGGTCAGAGCGGGAGGAGGTCCTTTTTCTTCCAGGCTGTCAGCCTGTGGAACTCCCTGTGGACCAGCTCCAAGCCACAGTCTTGGAGCCTGTTTCAAGGCCAACTTGAAAACCTTTCTGCTTAGTTAAAGGCAGAAATTTAGGTAAAACAGAGTTAAAATTGCTGTGTCTTCTCTATTAGCTTAGCGCTAGGATGCTTCCTTTGGAATATTTTCATTCATTCATTCAGCTTATTTTGGCTTACTGGTAAATAATCAAAACATTTCCTCCTCATGCACATCATCATCCCATTCTCTAAAAGATGTGCAGAAGAAGTTTGCTCCTGCTTGATTCAAAGAAACAAATCGCATCACACCTGAATAGAATACAACTTCCATATTTACGTTTTTTGACACCTACGTAGATGAATGTCAGTACTGCACTGCAGAAGAAAGACTATTCAAGAATCTTTGCACACAATTTTTTTCTTCATTTGTCAATGCTGGCACTTCAAATATCCCAAAATATGAATGTATGACTGGTTATTTATTTAGGAAAAAGTGGCTATCCTGCATATTTAGTTGTACATGAGAATATCGAAAACAAAAATATCATCTGACATATTGTGGCATACATATCCTTTACAAAAATATCTTTCCATTTGTGTAAATTTTCTGTGATTAACTCCAATAGGGCAATATTTATATAAAAAATATGTAGGACATAACATTTTCATTGTTAGGTTAGATATTCTGAAACCAAACAAACCGAATTACAATTTGACTGATAGGGTACTCTGTCGCAAATGTGACTGAGTACCCTGTCGCCAAACCTTCGGTCCACCCGCTGGTGTCTCAGAAGACCGAGGTTGCCTACCCAATCTCCATTACATTTACTCTGGAAGGTCTGTGAGGCCATCACTAAGTCTCCATCTGATAAGGCCCCAGCCCCGGATGGGGTCCCTGTGGACATATATAAGTTTTCCCCGGAACTGTGGGCAACATTGCTTTGCAATTGATTTAATGCCTTTATTCACTGTGGTCTTTCAGACTCATGGCATTCAGTCACCATTGTACCCATTTTTAAAAAAGGTGACCCGCAGTCACCCAGTTGTTACCGTCCAATATCTCTGTTGTACTCCTCTATAAAAATTGGCAGGAGAGTTGAATTGGACCGTTTGTTGACCTGGGTCGCTGAGTCTATAATACTGACGGAGGTTCAGCATGGCTTCCATGAGGGGTGGGGCACAGGGGAGCAGTGTCTTAATTTACACCTGCTTATTAGCAAGTATACCATTGTCAAGCAGGGCTCCATCTGTCGGGCCTTCATGCACCTATCTAGTGCCTTCGACAGTGTGACTAGGTCCAGCCTATGAGACCTGTTGAGCGATCTAGGGTTGGACCACTGGCTAGTTCAATTCCTTCGTGCACTTCACTTTGGCTTATCAGCTGCTGTTAGGTACAGCCCTGCTGGCTAGTGCACCACCAGTTTCCTGCTGGGGTAGGGCATCCGTCAGGGTTGGGTACTGGCCCCCATACTCTTCCTGGGATATTTCAATGGCCTTGTGGAGACTCCATTCACCTCTCTGGTGGACATACCAATGGTGGGCAGGAATAAAGTTCCTCCGTTGCTTTACCCGGATGGCGGTCATAATGGGCAGAATGCACATGAATCTAAACACCCTTTCCCAGAAATGTGAGTTTTAATGCGTTCCCTGGGCCTAACTACCAACCGTTCTAAAACTTACACCATGTCCTGTGTGCCCAAATCTACGAAACAAAGAAGTGTTTATGTTCAAGGCCATCAGGTAGCTTCCACACAGGAGTTTTCTTATCTGGGGGTGGTTCTTGATGCCAAGGGCAATTAGGGCCCCTGTAAGCATAAAACAGTCCAATGGTTCTCAGATGCTACTGGTTTCATTTATAGTTTAGCCTCGTGCATTGGTAAAAAGCCCATGGGCCCCTTGTTGGAAGTATTTAGGAGCAAATGTCTCCTCATTCTCACCTATGGGTTGGCATTTGGGGCCATTCCAACATCTCTGCCCTCCAAATCAAAGAGAAAAGGGTGCTGCATCGCCTTCTGGATGTTCCTCCATCATGTGCCTCGTATATTGTTCATCAGGAGCTTGGTGTTGGGTTCGTTGAGGACTCTATTAAATTTGCCCCTATGGTACTCTGGTGTGCCTTTTGGGCGAACCAGCATGCAGGCCTGAACAGGAAGGTGATCCTTGATTGCCTTGCCTGTGATAGATGCCTAGATATCCCATGGCTGACTCATGTTAAACAGGATATGATCGATTTGGGAGGACCGACCTTTTTTTGCGCCCTGTGGGTATTAACCAAAGCAGATCTATCTTGGGTCAAGACTGTGTTTATAACCAGGAATAGACTGCGCAGAGAGGAACTTGAAGTAGCCAAAATTTCTGTTAGGGAATATATTAGTCTACAATCTACTCCCCATATGGAGCCATTCTTGTCCTGGATAGACACCACATTGGACAGAGTCCTGTTAAATAGCTTTAGGCTGGCGTGGTTAGGTGGCAACTAAGCTAACCATTTGGTCAATTCAATTACACCAATGTGTTAATTTGTCCCTGTGATGAGTTTGCTCCATTTTACTTTTTTTGTAAATATTATAGGGCCTACTCCATAACGTTGTTAGTCCCATTAATTAGATCCTGTGGTATAAGAAGCTGTGGAGAGGCCTTGATGTACCTGCAAACATTAAATTCTCTCACTCTCTGCTGTTCCATTTGTCCCTTCTTAAAATGTGCTCTCAGTGGGAGAAAACAAATGGCTTTCTGATGGTTTGCTACTGTACTTCTTGGCACTTTGCACATGTTTTTATTCTGAGTATTTTATTGTGTATTTATTTTTCACTAATGATTAATTGTGTTTTTTATTAATATCAAGGATGTTTTATATGATTGCACTGTGCTTTTATGGCTCTGTCTAACTGCCGAAATAAAGATTATGAATTAAATGGAAGAAAATAATACAGTTTATAATAAACATTCAGAATTAACATTGAACATAAGTTCTAGGTCGTTCTAGAGTCTCACTCCAATGGTTCTTTTTAGTAGCATGAAAGTGTAGAGGGAAGAAAAATCATTAGAAAAACAGTCAATAAGCCAGTAATTCTTTTGGATACATAATGATTCCCGGACAACTACTTAAGGTTAGTTTACACAATGCGAAGAATAACTGAACATAAAGACACCTCAACACAAGGGTATAGAAATACATAGGAATCAGCATGAACCCAAATCTGCGCATCCAGTTTAGACAATGACCCATAAACAGCACAATTAATTCAAGAAGTAGAATACAGAAAATCAGGAAGCATGAGTCCAAATTTCCCTGCATCGAGGGTTGGTGAGTGAAAAGCATAAATCTATCCCTACTCTATCTCAAAGGTAACATCCCTAAATAAGCATTATAAGAAAGAAGGGTAAACGGTGTCAGCATGTGGAGCCTCCCTAAGAAGTCTCTCCAAGATCAATGGGTCAAGTAGCATGAAGCTACAAAAGACAGGGCTCGTTCTAAGATGCTCTCTCTCCGAAGGCAAGAAAGGAGTGGCGCACTATCCCTAATTCCAACAACCAGTTATTCACGGGTAGCACTCCCATGGTGCAGTTTGGATCATGCCATCCATCCTGGGTACGGTCCTGAAGGTATTTTTCCATGATGTCGACAGTGTCAAGACTCTCCTGTCTAATACCTCCCGAGGTAGACACTCCTGTCTCCCTTATTCCTCTCGATATCATTCCCGCGACCTCTGAATCAGGAGCTGCTGGAGCTGACACGCTTCCTGTATTCTTGGTATCTTCAGCACTTCGTCCCCCTTCACTCATTTGTGGACTGTAAGGTGGGGGATGCTCAGTCAACAACCCATCCAACAAGCTGTCCTAATTATTACTGCTGTCACTCCCATTTGTCCTTATGTCACTATCCTGAGGTCCTCCGTCTCCTACTAGTACTGGGTACAACCTTTCTCCCTCAATAGAATCCAGTCTCCACCTCTTGAGCCTTGCGTCCCACTGTGCATCCTGACATGCCTTCACAGTTTTCCTCATCCTCCCTTGATATTTCTCTCTCTGCTTAGCATGAGCTGCACACATCCATGCATCTAATGCTTCAAACTGTGTGGATCTAGGCAAAGGTAGCATCACAAACATCATTCCCCTGCACTGATTCAACATATCCAATCTGAATGACCCAAAGCATGGGAATGACAATTCACCCTCCTTTTCAGTGATCTTATGCCAGTTTTGGAGCCAAATTATAGTGTGGAGCCCAACTTTTGTCGCCATATAGTGTGCTGGAGTATCCTCGGGTGGCGCCTCTTCATCACCTTTGAAGCGATCCCGTAACACCCTAAACCATTGCATGATTTCAGAAAATGCAGTTTTCATTCAATTGATTCTGACCAAACAATCCTTTTCAACCACAGACTTCATAATGACTACCAGACAATCCCAGCGCAGCGTTACACCAACCGACCTATCGCAGCATGACACAATACAACATCACTCTTACTTATCTCAGTGGCTCACCCTTCTTCACAATTTCTCCATTTGCATCACTCACACAATCATCTTAAGTCAGTAATTGTCTGCCATTCTAAAAGATTGATAGCATTCAACCACTCAAGGACATACACACACAGTAACCCTCGACCAGCATGTATCACCTTAATCACTATAGTCAAACCATATACACAAGATCCACTAGACCATGGGTCTCCAAACAGTAGCTCATGAGCTACTGTAGCTCTCCAGCTACCTTTAAGTAGCTCACCTGTGTGCATCCCAGCTTATTAGATTAGAAAGCTTTTTCATATAAAAATAAATTATACAGCACTAATAATATTAGCAGCTGTCAATGCGTTTCATTGAACATAAGTAGCTCTCAGTAGAGAAAAGGTTTGAGACCCCTGCACTAGACGATTCCCATAAGTCCCACTCACACCAAGTTCCCTGTCTTAGGTGGAACTGCTGATGACATCTCACAACAACTGCTCAATTCTCGGGTCAGACAATCATAATCTCGGTGTCTTCTACACCATTTAATATATCCCAGGATCTTAGGCCACTTCAGGACCTGCAACTGAAATCTCAATCCTGGAACCACGTCTGGCCCAAAACCACATTAACTCGACTCTCACATAAACCCCGCAAGACATCACACAATCAATCATTCCCGCAATCTAACATATTACATACACTCTGCTAGTATTCACTCCTCCTTCCGCCGCTGAAGTCGCCGCACCATCAAACTCAGTCAGACTCTGTCAAATTCCATCGCCATCCGTTCTCGGTCATTGGACTCTATTTTGGGGCTATTCGGTTCTAAGTTCCACTTGTTCTAGACTACTTCTAGATCCTCCCCTCACTTCATGTGTTTACCATCCTACACTGCTACCACCTGAAAGAGCTGCGCCCATAAGTTCTAGGCTACTCTAGAGTGTCACTCCGATGGTTCTTTTTAGTAGCATGAAAGTGTAGAGGGGAGAAAAATAATTAGAAAAACAGTCAACTAGCCAGTAATTCTTTTGGATACATAATGAATCCTAGACAGTTTAATACAATGTCAAGAATAACTGAACATAAAGACACCTCAACACAAGGGTATAGAAATACATAGGAATCAGCATGTACCCAAATCTGCGCATCCAGTTTAGACAATGACCCATAAACAGCACAATTAATTCAAGAAGTAGAATACAGAAAATCAGGAAGCATGAGTCCAAATTTCCCTGCATCGAGGGTTAGTGAGTGAAAAGCATAAATCTATCCCTACTCTATCTCAAAGGTAACATCCCTAAATAAGCATTATAAGAAAGAAGGGTAAAAGGTGTCAGCATGTGGAGCCTCCCTAAGAAGTCTCTCCAAGATCAATGGGTCAAGTAGCATGAAGCTACAAAAGACAGGGCTCGTTCTAAGATGCTCTCGCTCCGAAGGCAAGAAAGGAGTGGCGCACTATCACTAATTCCAACAACCAGTTATTCATGGGTAGCACTCCCATGGTGCAGATCGGATCACACGATCCATCCTGGGTACGGTCCTGAAGGTATTTTTCCACGATGTTGACAGTGTACCTTCCCTGTTACAATTTGTCTTTGGTTTCCATGCCTTCTCCTGTGTGAAGCACAACGACCTTCCTTTATCGACTCGAGACGCACGATTGTAACTTCTTCTCTCTTTGCCTAGCTTAGTAAAATAAAAACATTACTTTTCCTAAAGAATGCAGACTCCACCAGCAATGAAAACATGAGAAAGAACAGAATCTGCAATGCACATGAAATACAACTATTCATTATTAAAGCGAGAGTTTCCAGGGACTTGCATTTCAGGCCTAGGATTTCAGCTAACATAAGACATTTCTCTTTCCATTATTAGCATTTCAATTAATACATTTACCTACTAATTAGGAACATCGATTTGTCACACATAATTAATAAATAAATAATGTCAGTTTCATATCATGTTTTCTGCTAGTTACAACTATTTCCTATGTTAATTCTCCATGACATTTATCCATAACCTAAAGCACGTCACATAATTGCGTTAATACATTTCACAATTCTAACACCTCATGTTAACAATAAATGCATGATTATATGTGGATGCGTTCTACACTTGATTGTGATGCACCCCTACAATGTAAAATGAAATTTCCGCTACATCAGTTCCCCCCTCTAATGATGTTGAGTCATCACAAAACCTTCCAACATCCCTGCAGAGTAGACCGATCTAAACAGATGTCGTAGCTAGTCTTCTCTGTCTGAACTCCTCCATTTGCTTCAAATTCTCATAATGACTGTCCTGCAGTCTTCCCATCCTTCTCTCTCATTCCCTTAAGTAGTTCTCCAATTGCTCTGCTTTGCACCACTTGTATGCTCCTATCATTCCTACCAGGACGATGATACAGATGATAACAATCAATATTGACTTCAAGATGTATCCAAATATTCCACTTCCCAAATTTGCAAACCATTTCCCAACTGCTCCAAATCCCTTTCCAACTTTATCCCAAACTCCCTCAGCTGCCAAGTCCTGTATCTTGCAATGTATGTCAGTGATGTTATTAATATATCTCCTCAGATCTTTACTTCTATCAGGGATATAAGTACAACACTGTTGAACCTTCAGCATCCGACAGACTTCGCCTTCTTTTGCTAATAATACATCTAATGCAAGTAGTTTCTGCATCACCATGGCCCTTATCAAGACCATCTCCCCAACTAGGAGTAACAAGGACTGAGCTGTGTTCACAGATAACTTATCCACAATTGTAGACAGCCTTCTGATCTTGACATCATTCAACACCACTCCCAAACTAGGTTTATCGCTTCAAATATATCTTCAACAACCTCTCCTGTGCTCAATCCAGGTTTTTCTCTACTGTTCGACTTCCTTTCCAAACTCTTCAAATCCTCCACATCAGTTTCACATCACGAGTTTCACATGTTAACGTTTTCTACTATTTACAACTATTTCCTAAGTTAATTCTCCATGACATTTCTCCATAACCTAAAGCACATCACATAATTGCGTTAATACATTTTACAATTCGAACACCTGATGTTAACAATGATTGCTTTACTATATGTAGATGCGTTCTACACATGATTATGATGCACCCCTACATAATGAATTCGCTTCATCAACATGTAGGCTTTAATGAAAAATAAAGTGTGTTTAAATGCAAAAAACAACAATTGGAGTAGGCAACCATATTTATTCTCCAGGCCTGAAAAGCTGACATAACATTGCATGACCCAAAGCTGACATGACTAAAGAATTCCGACATACTCTAAAATGTTTGCTTTTTCTGACCTTCTTGTGGACATGTTTTTCATAATGAATAATAGTTGCATTAATATCTTCATATAACTTTGCAAATGTTTCTACTTACACTATGAATACTGTTAACAAATTATTAAAAATGTGTCTTTAATGTGGTAATGAAGAGTTCATATATGAAGATGCAGCATTTCTTAAAGAGAATAACGTGTTGCTGTGCTAAATATTTTTCTTTTCGTTATATTGATGTTTCAACTTCTACCTAGATCATTGTTAGCTAATAAATAAGTTTACTATTTGCAAAGTTAGAAATGTAGTTTCACATGTGGGAAAGTAGACTTGAATGAGCGAATGACTCATAGAAATGTTTAGAAATTATTAAATATAGTTGCAAACTTAGAAACGTTTCACTCAACATTGTTGCCTCAAGACTATTGCATTCTTGGTGAGAAGATGAGGAGTAAGCCTATTCCCAGGAGAGCATTGAAAGATGGTTGGCTGACTGGAGATGGAAGAAACAACATGTTGCAAAGTTTAATGAAAGGTGTAGTCAATAATAGTGAGTGTTCCTAGAGTAGGCTAACATTCTTTTCCAGACACTTGTCCAGACTAATTTACCCAAACCCAGACCTTATGTCACGAGCACTGAGTCTCTACTGAGTTTCATGAACCTCTCTTTATAGGAAGTTCTGCTCTGAATTATTTTTGAGTCATTGAGCTGACTTTAATGCTGAAGCTTTATGCTTTTCTCTCACTCTCTCGAAGTAGAACTCTTTATGGGTTCTGGCTGACATCTTTTCCCCGATTCTTAAAATAGGCATTCATTCCTTTATGGAATGTGCTAAATGCATTTTATTATGAATTATTGATTATTGATTTTGATTATTGACAAAACTAATGATTGATATTGAAGTCTTTATATGATGACTCTAAAAATGATGAATTACTAAAAAGATTGGATTACTAAAACCCTGTAACTCATACCAAACTCATTATTAACTCAAAATAGATTAGTGATTGCGATTATAGTTTATGTGATGTTCAGCTTTTGATCTTCTCAAAAACAACGGCAAAGATTCATCGCAAACAAATGAGGCGGTATTAGCCGTGATATAGGTAAATTGAGACCT
The DNA here is from genome assembly GCA_963921515.1 of Calotriton arnoldi. NCBI lineage: Eukaryota > Metazoa > Chordata > Amphibia > Caudata > Salamandridae > Calotriton > Calotriton arnoldi. The sequence goes on from CAWUFW010002869.1 coordinate 1,764,718, forward strand.
TTTAAATTAAATATAATTTCGGTCCCTAGAACAGAATTAAGTAGCAGAGGGAAGGTTTACATTATGAGAAGAGGAGCTAGAAATAATAACCCTGAGTTAGAGTAATGCCTGAGTCCCTTAGCTCAGATCCCAGAATTTGAAGACTGACAAGGTGCCATTTCGAAGGTGGTTGCTGTTATCGAGGTATGAGTATTAATAGGGTTATGCGTCACAATTGTCTTGGTCATTGAGGTTTTTGTTTGAGTATTTGTAGTATGCATGTTGAATGAACTGGTAATGTTTGTGAAGAAGCTGAAGAAGTTGAAGAGGTTACCTGTAAATGAGATCGATACTAATGATGAAGCTGAGCATGATTGTCTAGATATCACAGATTTATGCACCAAGCCAAGACCAGACATAAAATATGAACTTTTGGAAGAGCCTGATTATGTAATCTTTGTGGATGGCTCATGTCTAAGAAAAAATGAAGGTACCTTGAGAGCAGTTTACGCTGTCTGTACAGTTCACGAGGTTGTAGAAGCTTAATGGCTTCAAGGTATTACCTCAGCACAAGTTGAGGAACTGATTACCCTTACACGAGCTTGCAGTCTATCAGCCAAATTGAGAGTGACTATATTTACAGGTAGTCAATATGGCTTAGGTGTGGTTCATGTTTTTGAACAGTTATGGCCACAAAGAGGTTGCATGATTTTATCTGGAACCCCAATTAGAAATGGGGAACTGATTGAGGCACTGCAAAAGCCAACAGAAGTTGCAGTGGTAAAGTGTGCAGCTCACAGAAGAGGCAGTGATTATGTCCCAATTGGAAACAGATTTGCTGATAGAGTTGCACGATATTCTGCACTTGTGGCCCACACAGTTAATGGGACTTACACAAATGAATCTGAAGAGGACAATGCTTTTTCGCTGTTGTTGTAAGTAGTGGATACATGGGAAGAGCTTGCAGGAAAATGTTTCAGAAGAAGAACAGCAGGGTTGGATTGACATTTGGATTTCAGCAGATGAGAGACCAGTGTTACCAGAAGTTTGATTCCCATGACATGATATTTCCATGGCCCAACACATCTAGGAAGAGATGCAATGGTGAGATTATTCAGGCAGAGTTGGTTTAATCCCAGATTTATGATGCATGCAGAAGAAATGTGCCATCACTGTGAGGCATGTCAACAGATGAATTTAGGGAAAAGAACACCAGTAACACTAAGTTACATAGGGAGATCAGGTGGACCTTTTAACAGAATACAGATGAACTTTATCAAGATGCCTGTTTGTAACAGGGTTGAGATATATACTGGTTATAGTGTGCATGTTCTTTCGCTGTGTGGAGGCCTTCCCAACACAGAGAAGTGAATGTCTCACTGTAGCGAAACTGCTGTTGCAAGAATTGATGCCTAGGTGTGGTAATGACTATTGCATTCTTGACACCAGACTCTGGATTATTTAAGTGGCTTTAAGATTATTCCTAGAGACAATAGTGACCACAATGTCCTAAATCTAACCCCATCAGGTGACTTCCTATGTGATCTATCAGTTCCAACAACACAGCTCTTACCTGTTCCTTTCATGTCTAATAATAGAAGGGGCAACAAATGGCCCTCTGTAGCAAACAACCCAGAATTAATAGCTGGAATTTAATCTCTCTTCCTGGCCAAGTTTGCCAACCTGGGTCATTCTACTTGTCCCGATAAATTGGTATTAGCTAATCATTCTTGTTTTTTCCAATCTTTTAAAGATTCCCTCTCTAGGCCATACAATTCATAGCAGAATAAAACTTTTAAATTGACCCCTTGGTATGATCAAGATTGTCAGAGGGCCAAGAAGCACCTCTTGAGGGAGATTAAGGAACACAACCCAGCTGCTGTCTGAGCCGCCCGTCAAGTTTACAAACAGATCCTGAAAGCCAAACAATGTAAATGGGATGAATCTGTTTTGCAGGACCTGCTTGAGGCTATCCAGGGTAGACAAGAGACACTCTTCTGGCAAATTGTCTCCCCTGGCCATGCTGGAGCTACTACACAAACTGACCATTTCATACCACTAGCAGTTTGGGTAGATCGCTTTTCGTCACTTTATGCTGTTTCCTCATTCGCTAACATCACTCTTGGCACTTCTCAGCCTGCTCTCTATGTGACCAACGAGCTGTCTTTTTCTTTGGCAGACACGAAATTGGCTATTATCCTTCTAACTCAAGGTAAGGTCCCTGGACCCGGTGCCATCCCTGGCGATCTTTACAAATCCGAAATTGCCATCTGGGCCCCCTACATCAACTCACTTTCAAATGAAATCCTCAAAGGTGCTGATGTACCTCCCACTTGGACTGGGGCTCACATTATTCCCATCTTTAAAAATGGAGACAGAAGCAAACCAAAAAATTATAGACCGATAAGTCTACTAGATAATCTTCAAAACATTTTTTGCTCCCAGCTTCTTCTTAAGCTCCAGGACTGGCTAGATGAAGCCAAAATCTTGTCTCCTTTTCAGGCTGGGTTTTGGCGCAAGCTCAGAACCCTAGATCAAGTACTTCAACTCCTTTTTATCTTATAGAAATACATGATTCTTTCTAAAGATCACCTTTATGTGGCATTTGTTGATCTTAGGGCCGCGTTCGACCTGGTCTCCAGATACATTCTCTGGGGAGTCCTCAGTGATCTGGGTGTTCCTCCTGGTATTTTAAACATCATAATCAGGCTTCACCAATACTCCCGTGAGTCATTGGGTTGACGAGCTCGTGGATGAAGCACCTGCGCGCCAGTGAGAGGTACCGGACCTGATATAATGTTTGGCAGCCTACTCAGCAAACCCCAAAATATAAGACTGTATTCTCTACTGATGACGGTTAATAAACCAGAAACACGTGTCTAGAGATCAGCACTATCTGCGCCAACCTTGGCGAAACACTCGAAAATATCGGAGCGAGCTACAAGAGACTGCATTTACCAGAATGCCAGGGGCGAACCTTGCCTGAGAGGTCAGCGGTGTGCTCCCACATCCTGTTGTCTATTTAAAGTACTCCCGTGAGTCATTGAGCTGACGAGCTCGTGGATGAAGCACCTGCGCGCCAGTGAGAGGTACCGGACCTGATATAATGCTTGGCAGCCTACTCAGCAAACCCCAAAATATAAGACTGTATTCTCTACTGATGACGGTTAATAAACCAGAAACACGTGTCTAGAGATCAGCACTATCTGCGCCAACCTTGGCGAAACACTCGAAAATATCGGAGCGAGCTACAAGAGACTGCATTTACCAGAATGACAGGGGCGAACCTTGCCTGAGAGGTCAGCGGTGTGCTCCCACATCCTGTTGTCTATTTAAAGTACTCCCGTGAGTCATTGAGCTGACGAGCTCGTGGATGAAGCACCTGCGCGCCATTGAGAGGTACCGGACCTGATATAATGTTTGGCAGCCTACTCAGCAAACCCCACAATATAAGACTGTATTCTCTACTGATGACGGTTAATAAACCAGAAACACGTGTCTAGAGATCAGCACTATCTGCGCCAACCTTGGCGAAACACTCGAAAATATCGGAGCGAGCTACAAGAGACTGCATTTACCAGAATGCCAGGGGCGAACCTTGCCTGAGAGGTCAGCGGTGTGCTCCCACATCCTGTTGTCTATTTAAAGTACTCCCGTGAGTCATTGAGCTGACGAGCTCGTGGATGAAGCACCTGCGCGCCAGTGAGAGGTACCGGACCTGATATAATGTTTGGCAGCCTACTCAGCAAACCCCAAAATATAAGACTGTATTCTCTACTGATGACGGTTAATAAACCAGAAACACGTGTCTAGAGATCAGCACTATCTGCGCCAACCTTGGCGAAACACTCGAAAATATCGAAGCGAGCTACAAGAGACTGCATTTACCAGAATGCCAGGGGCGAACCTTGCCTGAGAGGTCAGCGGTGTGCTCCCACATCCTGTTGTCTATTTAAAGTATTCCCGTGAGTCATTGAGCTGACGAGCTCGTGGATGAAGCACCTGCGCGCCAGTGAGAGGTACCGGACCTGATATAATGTTTGGCAGCCTACTCAGCAAACCCCAAAATATAAGACTGTATTCTCTACTGATGACGGTTAATAAACCAGAAACACGTGTCTAGAGATCAGCACTATCTGCGCCAAACTTGGCGAAACACTCGAAAATATCGGAGCGAGCTACAAGAGACTGCATTTACCAGAATGCCAGGGGCGAACCTTGCCTGAGAGGTCAGCGGTCTGCTCCCACACCCTGTTGTCTATTTAAAGTACTCCCGTGAGTCATTGAGCTGACGAGCTCATGGATGAAGCACCTGCGCGCCAGTGAGAGGTACCGGACCTGATATAATGTTTGGCAGCCTACTCAGCAAACCCCAAAATATAAGACTGTATTCTCTACTGATGACGGTTAATAAACCAGAAATACGTGTCTAGAGATCAGCACTATCTGCGCCAACCTTGGCGAAACACTCAAAAATATCGGAGCGAGCTACAAGAGACTGCATTTACCAGAATGCCAGGGGCGAACGTTGCCTGAGAGGTCAGCGGTGTGCTCCCACATCCTGTTGTCTATTTAAAGTACTCCCGTGAGTCATTGAGCTGACGAGCTCGTGGATGAAGCACCTGCGCGCCAGTGAGAGGTACCGGACCTGATATAATGTTTGGCAGCCTACTCAGCAAACCCCAAAATATTAGACTGTATTCTCTACTGATGACGGTTAATAAACCAGAAACACGTGTCTAGAGATCAGCACTATCTGCGTCAACCTTGGCGAAACACTCGAAAATATCGGAGCGAGCTACAAGAGACTGCATTTACCAGAATGCCAGGGGCGAACCTTGCCTGAGAGGTCAGCGGTGTGCTCCCACATCCTGTTGTCTATTTAAAGTACTCCCGTGAGTCATTGAGCTGACGAGCTCGTGGATGAAGCACCTGCGCGCCAGTGAGAGGTACCGGACCTGATATAATGTTTGGCAGCCTACTCAGCAAACCCCAAAATATAAGACTGTATTCTCTACTGATGACGGTTAATAAACCAGAAACACGTGTCTAGAGATCAGCACTATCTGCGCCAACCTTGGCGAAACACTCGAAAATATCGGAGCGAGCTACAAGAGACTGCATTTACCAGAATGCCAGGGGCGAACCTTGCCTGAGAGGTCAGCGGTGTGCTCCCACATCCTGTTGTCTATTTAAAGTACTCCCTTGAGTCATTGAGCTGACGAGCTTGTGGATGAAGCACCTGCGCGCCAGTGAGAGGTACCGGACCTGATATAATGTTTGGCAGCCTACTCAGCAAACCCCAAAATATAAGACTGTATTCTCTACTGATGACGGTTAATAAACCAGAAACACGTGTCTAGAGATCAGCACTATCTGCGCCAACCTTGGCGAAACACTCGAAAATATCGGAGCGAGCTACAAGAGACTGCATTTACCAGAATGCCAGGGGCGAACCTTGCCTGAGAGGTCAGCGGTGTGCTCCCACATCCTGTTGTCTATTTAAAGTACTCCCTTGAGTCATTGAGCTGATGAGCTCGTGGATGAAGCACCTGCGCGCCAGTGAGAGGTACCGGACCTGATATAATATTTGGCAGCCTACTCAGCAAACCCCAAAATATAAGACTGTATTCTCTACTGATGACGGTTAATAAACTAGAAACACGTGTCTAGAGATCAGCACTATCTGCGCCAACCTTGACGAAACACTCGAAAATATCGGAGCGATCTACAAGAGACTGCATTTACCAGAATGCCAGGGGCGAACCTTGCCTGAGAAGTCAGCGGTGTGCTCCCACATCCTGTTGTGCTTTTCAGGCTGGGTTTTGGCGCAAGCTCAGAACCCTAGATCAAGTACTTCAACTCCTTTTTATCTTATAGAAATACATGATTCTTTCTAAAGATCACCTTTATGTGGCATTTGTTGATCTTAGGGCCGCGTTCGACCTGGTCTCCAGATACATTCTCTGGGGAGTCCTCAGTAATCTGGGTGTTCCTCCTGGTATTTTAAACATCGTAATCAGGCTTCACCAATCTAATTATGCGAGGGTGAGATGAGGCTCTGACTGATCAAATCTCCATACAGAGGGGAGTGCCCCAAGGGTGTGTAATGGCACCTACTCTATTTTCCATCTTTATTAATGGGGTAATTGATCAGCTTGATGTGGAGAGGGCTGACGTCCTGAAGCTCAGTGGAATTAAGATCCCTGCACTCCTCTTCGAGGACGACACCCTTCTCCTTTCTAGAACCCCAACTGGGTTACAAATCTTTCTAAATAAATGTGAGGACTTTTGCTTCGCAAAAGGGTAGGAAATCAACATGCAGAAGACCAAACCTATGGCCTTCAGACCCCATAGAAGTCTTAAGTACCAACCTACCTTAGGATCTACTCCCTTGCAGCTGGTTCAAACTTTCGATTACCTTGGGGTTAGGATCTCTAATTCTCTTTCTTGGTCACCCCCGATTTCGAAAAGCAGTTTGAGGATCCTCATACTTTGGCTGTAAATTTAAAAATACATAAAGCTTCCCAATTGCAGGCCATTTCCCAGCTCTGAAGATTTATCGAGGCAAAACTCAAAAGGCTGCACTTTATGGTGCTGAGCTATTCGGAAATACAAATCTTAACATGTTAAAATCTAAGGAGCTTACGTTTCTTAAATCCCTGCTCAAATTGTCTCAGTCTGCCCCTACCTTACCCATTATCTTGGATACTGCTCACAAAGGTATAGAGCACATCGCTGCCTTAAGCACCCTTTTCTATTGGATCAGACTGTGGTCAAATCCCAAACTGGACCTGTATAGAAGGGATCTGCTAGACACCAAGAGTCTAGATTCAGATAATAAGATTAAGTGAGTTACCCACCTCAGGGAATGGTCCACAAAATTAGGTCTGAGGGTCTTTTTATACCTTCCCTGAGTGTATTACGTTTAATTACAAGGCCATTTTAAAGGAAACCTACTGGGACTTTTTAGTGGCCCAGTGGCTTCAATCATCTAATCTGGGCTCCCTTTCACTCAAACTTTTCTCCTCCAAACCTGTCCCTAAACTCGATGCTTATCTTGATGAGATCACTCCTCCCCATGACAAACAGCTTATACATCAAATTTCCCTTAGGTATTCTCCCGTTGACGTCTTTTACTAGCAAATGGTCTAAGTCCTTTCACTGACAACTGAATGCAAACTGTGTGGGTACAAACATAAGGCTATTGACTATTTTTGTATTTTTTGCCCTTTTTATTTGGGCCTAAGGAACAAATGGATTCGTCCTTTATGCCTCAACTTGGGCATTGACAGATTCCTGGTTAGTCGTAGGATTTTTATATCTAATCCTTCTAGGATCATAGTATTTACCATCCATCAGTAGATTTCTATTTGCAGGCCGGTCTATACTCTCTAGACTCTGTTCTTCCGATATTCCGATTTCTTGTTAAACCCTTGAAACTTACTGGACTCCTGTATTTCTCACTTCATTTATGTAGCTATAGTAATATTGCTGGACTTTGTGTTTAACTGTTATGCACTTTATTCGACCTTATAAGGGTAGTTGAGTCTCTAACTAACCAATCATCTATGATATGTTGCACTTTAGTTCCTCAACGCCCTCATTGAGCCCCATTCCTTCGTCGGCAATGCAGAGAGACAGCTTGGCACTTGCCCTTGGTGTCGGGATTTCCACTTTTAGGTACCGAACTCTGTTTCTTTTTATAGTTCCTACAATTGGACTATTGGCTCCTCTCCAAGTGTAGGTCAGATATACAGTCCCAATTATGATAATGGTCAGAGCATATAGCGGACCCTTAATCGAGGTTTTTATCCTTTTTCTGGACCTTTACTTGAACATGCAATCCTCCTAATTCTGGCACTTTGGGCTCAAGGTGTTTTAAACTGTAGCAGTGTTTATTCATGTTTCATTGCTTTAATTATTGTTCGAGACTCCTCTGGATACTAACTGCACTTTTGGGTTTAGTGTATATTCTATCATATTATGTTTTTATGTCAAGAGCATTTTATTGCTATATGATGCTACTTGACCATGTATTTTATTTGGTTATTATTTGTCTTTATTCTTAATGTATTCTCATACCAGCAACCTGTGGCTTTTAAATACTGTGCAATTTCTTGATTAGTAATTTTTGCTAAGTTCTGTATTTTCCATTTATTGTTGCACTTTTATGGCCTTTCAGCCGAAATAAAGTTTTACTACCCAGGTGTGGAGTACCGGTTTCTCTGGAGTCAGATCATAAGATTAATTTCAATAATGAGGTCCTAAGAATGATTTGTGCAGCATTACAAATTGAACAGAGGTTACACTGTAGTTATCGACCGGAAGCCTCTGGAATTGTTGAACAGCTCAAAGGAACAATAAAGTCCCGGTTGGCGAAAGTCTGTGCTTCCACATCATTGAAATGGCTTGATGCTTTGCCTTTGGTGTTCATGAGTATCTGAAGTATTTCTGACAGGAAGTCTGGATTATCTCCTCACAAGATATTGATGGGTCGTGCAATAAGATTGCATGCTGTGCCTGCGAATGCACTCTTTGACATCATAGACGAGATGATACTTGATTACTGTGAAGGATTGGCTGATATGGTACGTTCTATTTCTCAGCAAGTTGAAGCTGTCACTGCATATCCACATCAAGAACAGTGCCACGACCTCAGTCTCAGTGACTGGGTGGTAGTCATGTAACACTATTGGAAATCATGTTTGGAACTGAGATGGATAGGCCCCTTCAAGGTTATTCTCATCATGAACACTGCTGTTAAGTGTGCCAGAGTACCAAACCGGGTACATGCATCGTACACTCAGAGTATAAGAAGTCCATATGAAGAGATAGTGTTCTTTGAGCCAGAACCAAGAGCACTGGTGATGGAACGATCACAAATTGGACAAATACAAAGAGTGATACTGCGAAAGAGACAACAGCAGAGAAAAAGAGAGAGGTGAAGAATCACAGACAGTCGCACCAATCCAGGTTCCTGTGATTTTACAAAGTGGCATTGAAGTCTCTAAAGAAGAAGAGACAAGACCTCAACCTAAGAAAACAATTGAGACATCACCAGAACAACCAGATGATCTCAGTAAAGGAACAACTACTGGATCAAGAGGAGTCACCTGCAATGTTGAAAGGCCACAAAACTATGCTCAGAAGAAACTGAGATCAAGTTTGTCAGTTTAAAGAATACCGCCAACAATTGCTGAGGAGACAGAATCCAGTAATATAAGTGACACAGAAGAAGGAGATCAACAGACACCAAGGAGATCAAAAAGAGCGAGAGTACCTTGTCAGAGGTATTCTGCACCTGTATGGACTTACTACACAAACCAAGTGTTAAACGTGCTAGTGGAAGACTTGCTTCCTTTGAGATCAGAACTGTATGAGCCCCCATAACATCACATTAAAAACATAATTGGTACAAAGTTACTTGAATAAATTTCTGAAAGGAAACCAAAGTTGAGTGACATTAATAAATAGGAGCGAAATACACTGAATAATAACATTTCTTTAATTCCTTTTTGTTTTTATTATTATTATTATTATTATTTAAAGAAGATTTCCCTAGGCCCAAGGCTGCTGAAAGAAAGTAGGGATAACCCACTTAGAAGAAGAGAGAGTAGGGATAGGGATGTCTATACGAAGATTGCTGTAAATAAAGCTGAAAGAACTCATTGCAAAAGAAAAATCTGAGATTGTTTGAGAAAAATGTAAAGACTAACTGTTGTTGTCTTGCCACTATATTTTTGTTTAACGATCTGACTGTAGACAAACATGTGTTTCCTAACCAGTTATAGATTCAAAATTGGTATGGACATTATATTATTAGCAATAGTGTTAGTGATAACCACAACATTAATAGGGTTTTATTGAACACCAAAGATAGAAAAGCCTATGTCTACTCCGCACACACAATAGATGAAACAAAATTAAAGGAGTCATTAGTGAGTTACAATAAAGAAGATTACTCTACTAACCTTTATTCTGGATTAGTTCAAGAATACACACAGGAACTGGATGCAAAGCACTGTTATGTCTGTGCACATTTGCCTTCATCAGCTGCAGAGGAAGTGACATTCCACCACATACTTTTGTCATATGTAATCATATAGTATTTTTCATAGCTCAGTATATAGACGAGAATATTTTGAATATTTTATTCAAATTACGGTCTGGTTCTTTCACAAGCACCATTATAGAAGAACATGAACTTACACCCACAGGCAATAGAAATGGACACAGCTTGGTATTATTTTAGACCATCCATACTTATAGACATAGTTGAGGCATCTGAAAACAATTTAACCTGTTTGATAAGACCTTTAGAAAAAGTATTCATCATGACATTAGAGGGAGAAGTAAAAACATCTCACATAGTAAAAACAGAGACGAAGACATTTTGAAAAACATTTGGAAAATGAAAGAAGATGAATTTAATGTGTTATGTGTTATGTGTTAGTGTTATTTGCTATAGCGCATGTATCACCCGGGGACATCTCGGCGCTGTTGCAGATCCTGACCAGAGGAGCAGACCAAATAAGTTTAATATAGATAGGCTTTTAATTGTTTCCTGAATTTACTGTATGTGGGGGTCTCTCGGAGTGCTATAGGTAGTTTGTTCCAGTACCGTGGGGCAAAATATGAGAAAGCCTTGCCCCGGTTTGACGGATTCGAGGTGCGCACATAATTTAATAGGATAAATATTTATCCAACATTAAAATTAGACAGGAGACTAAAATATGTGTTTACAGAAGGAGAAAAACTAAAATCGAAATAGACATGTGGGAATTAGTAGTTGTCAATACACATTTGAAATTATGGGAGATACATGGCAAATTTTACAGGGAGAAGAAACAGTCATTGTTTGTGGCCAGGATGCATATTTCCAATTACCAGACGATCGGGAGGGTATTTGCTATTTAGCTTTGCAGTTTCCTAAGATGTATCATGTATATAGTATAGATGTACTAACTATGACACCATCACACAGACATACATGTGTAAGTGAAGGAATACAATTCATTGGAGAAATTTTCGAGCAATCATCCCACCAGTAGTAGTGGTCCTGAATGATGAGAAAATGAGAAAACTCTCAACAGTAGAAGACAAACTGGCAACCAGTACTCCTGAAGCTTTATAAGTTGTAAATACATTATTAGTGGTTGTTAGATCAATGGTTTTCCAAACCTCTTTGCATTAGACATTTTGCTCAGAGAAAAAAGTCAGAGTCTGCAAGATGCTGAAAACTCAGCATTACTGTACATACATACCTGACGAATGCAAGAAAATTCTAGAATTCACAAAGAACATTGCGGCACAGAAACCTGAATTAAAGTCATTAGAAACCACTAGTGTTTTAGGAAGCTTAGGAAAAGGAGTTACTGCCATAGGCAATTGGTTTACAACAACAGGAGGAGCACTTCTTAAAGCTATACTAGTGCCATACTCATTTTTGGTGTTTGTTTTATAACCTTATTAGGATTTTACAAAGGTATCAAAGTTATCTTGAAAGAAAAGCAGAGAAAGACTTAAGCAGATAAAGAGAGAATTTGAATTAAGTGATCACATCAATTGATAATATAAAAGGTTGAAGGAATCTGAGAGTTTAGAAAGAAAGAGGAAAGACTCAACTGAGGATGAGAGTGAAATTAAAAGATTCATTTGTGAGGGAAGTGTGATGGTTAGATAACCATCGGGAGGGGTAATTGGGGATGCGGTTTAATAAAATCAAGAATATAATACAGTTTATGATAAAAATTCAGAATTAACATGTAGGCTTTAATCAAAAATAAAATGTGTTTAAATGCAAAAACAAAATTGCAGTAGGCAACCATATTTACTCTATATGCCTGAAAAGCTGAAATGACATTGCTTGACTCAAAGCTGACATGAACAAAGAATGCTGACATAACCTAAAATGTTTGTTTTTCTGACCTTCTCATGGACATGCTTTTCACAATGAATAACAGTTGCATAAATGTTTTCATAAAGCTTTGCTAATGTTTCTACTTACACTAAGAACACTGAGGCGGCTGGCCAAACCATCATGCGCAGTGATGGGAGTGCACTACCATTCGCATCAGTGCCTGTCACTACCAGGCCCCATACTCAAGACTCGGCAGGAAAGGAAAAATAAAACAAGTACTGTTTTATTTTTCCTTTCCTGCCGTTTTTGTGGGGGGTAACGCTCCTCTGCCATAGTGGAGGAGCCGTCGATGTGTAAGGCAGACATCCTTGCACTATAGGCCAGCGTTGGTGATAGGAGGAGCGTCACCCCACTGGCTCAGAGCCAGCAGCAAAAAAAAAGACAATATTTCATTATCGTTTTTCTTTAAGCCGCTGGCTCAGCAAGCGTGTGCATGTAGGGGCAGGGCCAAGGCATGGGAGGGGGGAGGAGGAGTGCTACGTGCACTCCCTAAGTGCTCATGTGTGTTTGGCCGGCCGTCTCAGGCCAACCACAACATACATGAGCACTTAGGTTTCTCTGACCCTGCTGTATTGAACAGCCGGTTTAGAGAAATCCCACAGACTCCCTGACCTGAGCGGAGCATCTTTCTAAGCCCATTCAGGCCAATACCCGCGCTGCAGGGAGTCTGTGACAAAGTCACAGTGTCTGTTGGGACAAGGAAGTCCCAGCACCAAGGTGCAACAAGGGAGGCGGCCGGCATCAGGTAAGTTTAACTTTTTAAAAACATTTTTTATTATTATTATTATGGTCTCTCGTCCCCCTTTCCCCCACGCCCCCTCACGCGCTCTCCCCCAACCCCACCACTTTTTTTATGTGGCGGCCGCCACTGGGTGATAGGCAGCAGTTTGTGCACCAGAGCAGGAATGTGCCATAGCTTCTTTAATATGGTGCATGCCTGCCCTCTCCCTTCCACGCAGCGCAGCAAGTTGTCTTGCTGCTTTGCGTTGAGTGAAATGTTGATAAATATGGCCCAAAGAGTCTCCTTCATCTGTTGTAGCCAGCGATTGTTAAAAATAAGCGGTAAAAAATATAGTAGACATTACGACGATTTTCCTTTCCCGCAATAACATGACATGACAGCATGTGTACTGTTGATAACGCCGATTCTTATCTAATTATCTATAAGAACCTTCTGGTCGCCAAGATCTTTTTACCTGTTGAATAGTGTAAAGGAGAGAATCTCATCAAGTTAGACATCAGCATTCATTTTTATCTGAAAGGACCACTGACTCCGAATTCAAGTTTGAGAATTTATTATCGCCAAAAATAACTGAACGTGCAAGCACCTCAACACGAGGTTAAAGAAATAGATGGGCACTAATACAAATAATAATCTACGCAAGAATCTCATCCGACTCAGGATAAGAAGAATAGAAAGTTCTAGGAGGACCAACCAGACTATGATTGCTCCTATTTCTAAGTTGCTCTTCATTGGCCTAAACAAGCTTAAAATCAATTGCTGTCCCTACACTAACGCTAAGTGGCATCCCTGCATAACGATTTTCCCAGGCAAGAAAGAATAAAGGTGTCAGCTGTGAAGACTTCCTAAGAAGTGCAATCACATAATACCTAAGCTCAGCTCTGTCCTTCTCTCAGGTCTCCCCTACCTCTTCTCTGTCCTCCTCCCTCAGGGCACTATCCCTAATACAAAACCCCAATACAATTGTACACGCCTTTATCACGCCTCCTTGGCCAGGTCTTCTTTCTTGTGCTTTTCCACTGAAACGGTGACTTCATCCTGGACGGTTGCGATGACCTTGAGTCCCAGGCACCTTCTCCGCTGAAAGTATCATCCCTACATTCCATCTAACTCCCCGTACCATGCCTCCCTCTCTCTAGCTTTTGAAAACAAAGAGTTAGTCTTACTAACGAGACATGTGTCCTTGCACCTGCAACAAAAGATACTTTCAACAGAAACCTTCTACTGTGCAAATTAAATCTACCGTTTGTACCCAGAGAGCCTTACCAAGAGAATCTTTTCACTGCCTACAAAATAAGCTAACATAAGAATAAACCAGGCCTTCCCTAAGCATATATGTAGTCAGGCCTTTACATATGACTTTTAAACACACATCTTACTTTTCCCTATGAGCATTTTCATTACACTTCACATGCAAAAAATGAATTACATGTGCAACTTTAATATGGTGCATGTTTAAACTACTGCAATTACATTACACACACGAACTAATTCCTCTATGCATTAAGTTCACACAATTCAATAAGCATTACATTACATCAATATCCTAACACCTTTATGCTGCTGATTCGCTTTGTCTCAGCAAGCTATTCATTCTTTACTAAACATACATGAATATGAAACTGAATATACGAATATATGTCTGAATACATGTGGGTGCGGCCTATCAGTGATTATGATGCACCCCTACAATTCACAAGAACATTTCGCTCTATCAGTTCCCCCCTTTGATGACTCCTGTCATCACATCTCATTCTACTCCCTCGGAGAAGGAACCGATCTAAACCGAACTTGTTCCCATCTTCCCTGATCTGAAATTCTCCATTCTCTTGAGCCTTTGATACTGATTGTCCTGCAATCTTGCCAATCTCATGTCATTTTCCCTCAAAGCTCTCTTAACTCTGCCTGCTCGATACCACTTGTAGGCCTTGATCATAATCCACAAGCCAGCCACACAAACCACCAAAATAAGGAGTGGTCTCAGGAAGTACCCAAGGAATCCCTTTCCTAGGTTCGCAAACCAACCTCCCACTTGACCAAAACCCTTTCCGACCTTTTCCCAGGCCCCTTCTTCGGTCAAATCCGCTATCTTTGTGTGGATCATAGTGATGTTACTTATATATTTCTCCAGATCCTTGCTACGGTCTGGTATATAAGTGCAGCACTCTTGAACCTTCAGCATTTTACAGACTCCGCCCTCTTTTGCCAATAGGACATCTAACGCAAGGCGATTCTGCAAAACCATACCCCTTATCGACAACATCTCTCCTTCCACCAACACCAACGACTTTGCTGTGTTCATCGAAAATTCATCCACCACAGTCGCTAACCTCCGGATCTTCACGTCATTCAAGACTACCCCTAGACTAGGTATCATAGCTCCAAAGATATCCCCCACAACGATCCCTGCACTTGCAGCTCTTCTCGTTCTTGAATGCTCTCCACCCTCCAGAAGATTTAAGTCTTCTGTATGGTAAATCTTTGGAAATATTATTGACAAATAACATGTTCCATACCAATTTGCAGGCAACCTCACATAAGCATTCTTCCCACATACGTAATACACCGTAGGTATCACTTGTACAGGACCTTGGAGAAAATCTTTTGCCACATCTGCCATGGTGAAAACGTGATCACAAGTACTCTGTCCCACTGGAACCTTTTCGTAGTAAGTCTGATAACGCCTTATACACAACTTACCCCTCTGCTCCTTATCTAACGCTATAGGACCATAGCTTCCCCTGGTCTTATGCAACCGTTCTTCCTCTGTCCAATCAGTCCTGTGATGTCCCATATCTCGGGATTCAGTCAGCTTTCTATACCTATCTTCAACCTGATCTACAAACTTTCTCTCTACATCCGACATCAAACAAGTCAGATTGTGTCTGTGTGCAAATGCTGTATCCAATTCCAAACTCGGTATGAAGTACTTCCTCAGTCTGTCCTCGGTCTTATAATAGTCATACTTATTCAAATGCTTGTAAGCTGGGACTTCAGGAAGCACTGCGTCAAAATTGGAAAAGAAATACTCGAACTGATCTCTCTCATAAAACAAACTAAGCAAAAGACTACATGAAATACCATAAGTCAGTGGAAGATGATGATACCTAATACCCTCATCCACCGAAGTAGGCAACTGCATACACACATAACAATCTTTCGCATCCATCACGTCAACATACTCATACAACAACTTAGCATACGCATTAAGCTTAAAATCACCCTTAGACAAATCTACATGTAATCTACGACTTTCTTCTAATAACATAGCTCTATCAGCTGCCCTGTCTACCCCCTTCTGACTAGGTGTGATAGGTGTAGGTGTCCCTGTCACTGCCTCTACTTCTGGCTCATGCGAACCAGTATATGAGACTACAACTACTATGATTATAGAAATTATCACACTACTTATAAGAATGCCTATAATCCACTTTGCTCTCCGATTGGGATTTCCCGGCTCCATGATTTCAAAAGTTCTCAAAAGTCTTGGTTATCGCAAAGAACTCAGAAAAGTCTCTGTCCTTTATTCGTGACTTGCTTAACCAGCTCGAGCAACCGTGAAATCTCCGGACTTTCCCTCTCCGATCACAACTTATTTACACAGTCCAGAAAAAGACTTCCCTAGTTTTCGTTCCTCTTCTGTGGAAAGTCCCTAAATTTATTCTTCTTCCACTCGGACCTAAGTTATCTTCTTCTTTTAGACTTTTATTTACAGTTCATAACTGATCCACAATGAGATCCTCATTGAGCAAGACCAGAACGTGATACAAAAGTTCAAGACGCAAAATCAGCACTTCATGTGAAAACGGCTCAACTCCAAAAGGCGGGAATTCGAGTCGATGCAAAAGCAAGTTTCGGACCTCACTCAGAAGCGGGGGATTCGGAACCGTGAGTGTCAGTGTTCCTTCTATCTCGAGCCCTGGCATCCGCAGCACCACCTTCACCACCACATTCGGGCTCCGACAGACCACTTCCACTGACCTCAGTCTTCCCGTACTCACCACCCCCTGCATCAAACACAGTGTAAGTCCACTCAGGGGTAGAGTATCTGCGACAAGGCACTCTTGTTCTCTTTGACCTTCGCCGATTGTCTTGTGCTTGGTCTTCGTCACTTGCTTCTGTTTCAGATACTTCAGACACTGGAGCAAGGTCTCTCTCAGGTGCTAACCTCAGGTTCAGTCGCCTCTGTCTTTCAGGCCAACTTTCTGCACTTCTGTTCGTTCGTCTGCCTTCCCCTTCTATACCCAGTGCACTACTTCCTCTTTCGGCTGAATCGGACTCTTCTCCGCCCACTGCACCGTTTCTATCTTCGGTGTCTGTGTCAGGGTTCGAACTGTGGAAACCCCCTTCAGCTTGCTCTAGTGCACCACCAGCTGTGTCAGCGACCCTTACAGCTTGACTTGTCCTCTCATGTGGCCCTGCCACATCCGCTGGGTTTTCATTTACGAGAGGAGCTGTTTCTTCCAAGGGTGCTGGAACTCTGCGGGTATGGGAAGCATGCACCCAGTTCGGCAATCCTCCACACTTTACTGCTGTGTTCGTGATCAGAATCACCTGATACGGACCACGCCAACGGGCATCCAAACAACTCTTCCTCACGTGCTTCCGGACGAGCACCCAGTCACCGGGACACAAGTCGTGGCACAGATCACTCGAGGCTGGAACCACAGCTGCTTGCACCTGCTGGGATACAGAACGGACCACATCAGAGAGTCCTTTACAGTAATCGAGAATCAAATCATCAGTGATGCTTATCAAGGCTGTAGCTGGTACTGCTGGCAGTCTCATTGCCCTCCCCATTAATATTTCATGGGGGGACAACCCGGTCTTTCTGTCTGGGACACTTCGCATGCTCATGAGCACCAGTGGCAAGGCGTCGGGCCATTTCAGGGATGTCGAAGAACACATTTTTGCCATCCGGGCTTTCAAAGTTCCATTAACTTGTTCCACCATCCCAGAAGCCTCCGGTCTGTAGCTACAGTGGAGTCTCTGGTCAATGTTCAATGCTGCACAAAGTAACTTCATGATTTCGCTATGGAAGTGCCCTCCTCTATCTGATTCCAAAGAGGTCGGGATCCCGAATCTAGGGATAAGCTCCCTCAACAGTAACTTAGCCACTGTCAGAGTATCACACCTGCGTGTGGGGTAAGCCTCCACCCACCGTGAGAATACACATACTATCACTAGAATGTACCTCAAGCCATTGCACCTAGGCATCTCCACGAAATCCAACTGTAATCTATTGAAGGGCCCTCCTGACCTTCCAATATGACTCAATGTAACTACAGTTTTCTTTCCGGCATTCATCTGTTGACACGTAACACACCTCTGACATACCGTCTCAGCCATTGCTCGGAACCGTGGGTTATACCACGTCTGTCTGAACACTCTCATCATTGCGTCTCTACCCAGGTGTGCCTGTCCATGTATCAATCTTGCCATCGGACTCAGCAATTCTTCCGGCAACACAGCTCTCCCATCGTTTGATACCCACACATCCACGTCTCCTTTGTCACACCCAGCTTTGATCCATCCCTCTCTCTCCTGGTTAGAAACTTCATCCTGCAATCGCTTAAGCTCTTCCCAAGTGTCTGCCATGGTCAACATTATGCTGAGATCGGTTCCCTCTTGGCTCTCTTCTATCTCTCTTCCTGTGAATATGCATCCTTGTTCTGCGCAGAAGCGGGCTACCTCGTCCGCGTAGTTATTACCCAAGGATACAAAGTCCTCCCCCTTCCCATGGGCTGAACACTTTACAACAGCAATTTCCTTAGGATGCTGTAATGCTTCTAACAATTGTCTTACATATTCTCCATTACGAATGGGTGAGCCAGATGATGTCAAAAATCCCCTCTGAGACCATAACTGCCCGAAGTCATGCACCACGCCAAAGCCGTATTGGCTGTCTGTGTAAATCGTGATTCGAATTCGATCAGCGGCCAAACAGGCACGGGTCAAGGCAATGATCTCAGCTACCTGCGCGGAGCGTACTCCTTCTAGGCACGCAGCGTCGACCACTCCTGAAATAGTACATACAGCAAACGCTGCTCTCAATTGCCCCACACTGTCTCTTAAGCATGAACCATCGACAAAGAAAATTTCATCTGGGTCAGCCAATGGCTCATCGACAATGTCAGGTCTCGGTTTGGTGCAAAGTTCGGTCACATCGAGACAATCATGGTCCGCACAATCTTCATCATCTGTATTCGGTGTAGGCATCAATGTTGCAGGGTTCAAGACAGAGCACCTTTTCAGAGTCACATTCTCTGCGGCAAGTATGACTTGCTCGTACCTCGTTAACCTATTGTTCGTTAGGTGCTGGGTCTTGGTCCTGGTCATTAATAACTCAACCGAATGTGGCACATGTACAGTCAATGGATGTCCCATTACAATGCTTTCACATCTTTCAATGCTGACACCTGTTGCAGCAACGGATCTTAGACATCCGGGCAACGCAGAAGCTACTGGATCTAAAGTAGCTGAAAAGTAGGCAACTGGTCTACGGACACCTCCATGGTTCTGAGCTAACACTGCTAATGCACATCCTTCCCTCTCGTAACAAAACAATGAAAAGGCCTTGTTGTAATCAGGCATTCCCAATGCCGGAGCTCTGCACAAATCCTCTCTCAGTTTCAGGAATGATATCAAGCACTCCTCGTCCCATGGTACCGGATCACTCACGTCCTTGTGCGTAAGCCTCTGCAGAGGCTTTGCTCTCAAGGAGAAACTAGGAATCCACTGTCGACAATAGCCAACCATTCCTAGAAACATCCTAACTTCTCTCTGTGTCGTGGGTACTGCCATGCTCATTATTGCCTCAATTCGATCTGGTGACACCTTCCTCTTGCCTTTTTCCAATCTGTGTCCCAAGTACTGTACTTCTTTCAAACAGTACTGCAGCTTGTTAGGGGACACCTTATGTCCGTTCTCTGCTAAGTGGTTCAACAATGCTACAGTGTCAATTCTGCAAGCATCTTCTGTTTCTGCGGCAATTAGCAAGTCATCTATGTATTGCACGAGAACTGAGTTCTGTGGCAACACAAGACTCTCAAGGTTCTTCTTCAGGATCTGGTTAAAGATCGATGGGCTTTCTGTATACCCTTGAGGGATACGACACCATGTTAACACGCGATTTTCTAGCCTGAACGCAAAAAGAAATTGGCTTTCCTCGTGGAGCGGTATCGAAAAGAAGGCTTGACACAAATCGATAACCGTAAACCACTCGGCTTCACATGGGATCTGGAACAGTATTACTGAAGGATTCGGTACCACTGGACAACAAGGGACAACTATCGTGTTGACCTTTCGCAGGTCTTGCACGATCCTGTACTTCCCGCTCGGTTTCTGTAGTCCCATTATGGGCGAATTACAGGGACTACCTCTGATCTCTTTTAAAATACCCTTCTCAATGAAAGTCTCGATCACAGGTTTTATTCCTGCAATCGTTTCTGTCGACAGGTTGTATTGAGGTGTTCTTGGGAAATCAACATTCTGTTTCACCTCAATCCGCACTGGTTCAACCCCTCTGATTAGACCTATTTCGTCTCCTGCGAAATCCCACACCACAGACGACACTGCGTCTCTCAGATCAGGTGGAAGTTCTTCCACCGTCACCATTGGGTACAGATCTATACACAGATGCTGATTGGCAATCTTAAAGTCAGCATCGTCATCTCTCGTCTGGACCTCCACTCCCCGTGGTGTACAGTAAATCGTGCAGTTCAACTTGCACAACAGATCTCTCCCTAAAAGGCAAACTGGACTCGTATCACACACTACAAACTGATGTCTAGTTTGGAAAGAACCTATCTTTACTAGGATCGGTTCTGTCAATGGGCTGCTCATCTTCTTGTTCGCTACTCCAACAACCTGGATCGATTGTCCCGAGAGGGGTAGGTTAGGGACTACTGCAGATCTTACAGTAGACCGGGTAGCTCCAGTATCAACCAAAAGTGTTGCAGGATTGCCCTCAATCTCTGCCTCCACAAAAGGTCCTCTCTGGTCTACCTCCAAGACCGCTCCAAGTGTGCAGTCTTCCTCCCCCTCAGGCACCGTCAGGATAAAGGGTCTGAGCTATCCTCATCATAACGTTCGAACAGGGGCATCTGTTGGTACGTTCGTGTTCCTTGTGAAATCCTTGGAGCTTGGGGAATCTGAGCGTGAGAATTGTAAACCCCCCTTTCATCGTTCTAGGTCTCGTTATTGTGTTAACCACCTCTTGCGCGGGTGCCTGAGCCCCCTCTTCCTCTTCCTGTACCTGATTAGCTGGGTTCAAAGGACACTCGCGTTTCCAATGTCCGACCTGGCGACAAAGATGACACGCAGTGGTCTTCTTTAGTGTGGCCACGTCCACTCCTGTCTTGGGGTCTACTGGTTTTCCCTTTCCCTGTACCTGCCCATTCTGGTTTCCCTGGACATTTCCTTGCTTTCTTCCTAAGGTCCCTCCACTAGGCTGACTCTGTGCTGTCTGCATCTGGACAAGCATCAATTTGTCTTTTAGCTTTCGATGTTTCGATTCCACCTCATCACTACAGTATCTCGCATATCGCAAAATTTCATCTAGTGGCTTGTTCTGCCAGCAGATCAAATGGTGCTGTATCATGAGGCTGATTTCCACTCTCAGACCCGTTACAAACTTTGAGACAAACTGTCCCATATCCTTAGGGTCCAAAACATCTAACCCACTATACTGTTTAAAAACTTGCAGAAGTCTTTCATAATATTCATGCACCGTTTCCTTGGGTTCCTGTACAGTCCGATCTATCTTAACCCAATCTATATCCTGAGGTGAAATCTTCGACTTCAACCATGTAATCACCTGCTCATACTTTTTCATGACATCAGGTGATGGACCATTTGTAACCGCCTCTCTTTTCGGTTCCGAAGTCGGCCACTCAATAGCGACTTTACATGCTGTCCACAAATCTCCTGGTACCACTATGTCAAACAAAGTGTTCAAATCAATCCACAATACTTTTGAAATCTTCACAAACCGCTCAACCTGCTTGTACCACTCCACCGGTTTTTCCCTCAGCCGAGGAAAATCATTTGTAAATGCAGCCAAATCACCTCTATTCCACGGCACATGCACGTACCCTCCATTCTGTACTTCCCGTAAAGGAAAATTTCCAACACCCGTCGCCCCCCTCCTGGCGGCGGCGTTTCCCTTCTGCTCTCTTTACTGGTTTCTTTTTGGACCACCTTTCTTCCCATTTGTCCAACAAAATCCATATTCTCATTCCTATGATCAGGTCTCTGGTGTGCGTCTTTAATCCTGTGATTCTTTTCTCCTCCAACTCCTGATCACTGTAATGCAATCTATGTGGTCCCTGCAACGCTTTAGTTTTGTTCAGGTCCACCTCATATCTTTTGGCCAATTCCTTCAATCTATCATGTGCCATTCTAGCTTTTCGAGTCACATCTTTTGCTACAAACAGCAGCTCATCTGATCCATAAATTTCTATCCTTTCCAAAGGCAGACCCCCACTGATCATTTCGTCTACCTCTGCTTTCAGCCTCACTACGTCTAGCAACCTTGCCTGTACTGCACTCCTCAGTACGTCTCGACAACCCGAGCCATCTCGCTCATCACAGTCACTATTCTGTCCTTGTGACCTATTCCCTTCTATATTCCTGGAACCTGATCTGTCTTCCGAGACATTTTGTGCCCTATCTCTTTGCATCCTATCCTCTTGGTTCGTTACTGTTGGTGTCCACTCCCTCAACGCTGACTTAGATTCTCGTAAAGACCTCGGTCTTTCCGGTCTCTCCTCTTCTCGCCCACATGAAGAGTCCGCAGTAGCCGGTAACGGCGTACTTGTCTCCATTGGTCTTGGGAAATGAACCACCCTTACTCCAAACCCATTCCCACTCTCACTGTTTCCTTCTTCCCTTCTCATCGGTACGGAGCTCCCTTCTCTCACTCGGTCTGGGTCATATACCGGTACTATAGGGCCAATGGTAACCGGTACTGTCAAGGAGTCCGGTAATCTCGTGTTCCCCGCAGGAGGCTGTGTTATCATAGACGCCGTTGCCCCTCCGTTCCTGTGGAAATTCTTCCCACTACTCTCATGCTAGTCTGGTTCTGGCTCTCATCAACTATTGCCACTGCTGGGGTCGTCTTTCCCTCTTCTGAATCTGGGTTAAATGGTGGTGGCCTCTCCGCCAACATCCTATCCAACAAACTGTCATCTAGATCACTGTCGTCCTCATCGATTCTTGTAATCTTTCCATTTTGTATCAACAATGGGTACAACTTATCTCCTTCGATCGTTTCCACCCTCCACCTTTTCTCCAGTGCATCCCACCTTGCATCTTGAAATGCCCTGACCGATTTCTTCACCCTTTCTTGACATCTGTCCTTCTTCCTATCATACGCTGCTCTTATCCACGCATGTAGTGCCTCAAACTGTGTTGGTCTAGGTAGTGGTCGTAATGAAGCCATTACACTCTTGAGCTGGTACAGCACCTCTAACCTGAAAGTACCATATCGAGGGAACGACAATTCTCCTTCTGCTTCTGTCATTTTATGCCAATTCTCAAGCCAAATTATGGTATGCAATCCTACATTCTTTGCCATATAATGTGCTGGTGTATCCTCGGGAGGAGCTTCCTCTCCCTCCCGAACAACCACATGTCTATCACCTCTACAAAGTTCCCTTAAAGCTTTAAAACATTTCATGATGAATCAACTTTGTATTTGCACTCAAAATGTCCGCTTTTACTTCCTGATTCCAATCCACCAATACCAGCGCGGTTCACACCAACCGGCCTATCGCAGCGCGGCTCTTGTCTGACGTCACTTTTCCTCCGCTCGCAGCAGTTCCCCTCCTTTCTAATTCACTTGTTCTCACTCGCATCTATCCCAATCATACTCTGAAATAATGTCCGTCCTACCGAACAATTACCTCTCTGACCGTCGGTCTTACCAATGACCGATCAGCCTCTTGAGCTTGTTGACCTCAATCTGGCAATCGTCTGTCCGCGAAACGACCGGACAATCGCCTTTAGCACACTCGATAGGATTCAATCATTCGATGTTCTGCACACAATAACCTACGACCTGCGTTGGTTATTCACACACTCACTCATGTGTTCCCTATCTTCAGTGGGTCTGTCAATGACGTCTCGTGACCCCCACAACTCTGGTCAACGTTCTCAACTCTGGGTGTATTCTACACCACAATAAATCTCCCGGTCCCGCGGCGCTCACGGTCCGTTTCTCAATCACACAATTTTCGTTCCAACTCCGCAAGACATCACACAACAATAAAACACCGCAATCTACCAAACATCACTCTTTTCATACTCACTCTACTACGAACTGCTACTTCCGCCGCACCGGCACTCTCCGTCAGTTTTCCACGACCTCCGACATCCTTCTCCCGCGGTCCTCTGGATCAGCGTCACTCGGGCTCTATGGGGCAACTTAGTCTCCTATCTTGCTCTAGATCTCCCCTTACCATCAAAGGTAACCATCCTACTCTGCTACCAACTGATAACGCCGATTCTTATCTAATTATCTATAAGAACCTTCTGGTCGCCAAGATCTTTTTACCTGTTGAATAGTGTAAAGGAGAGAATCTCATCAAGTTAGACATCAGCATTCATTTTTATCTGAAAGGACCACTGACTCCGAATTCAAGTTTGAGAATTTATTATCGCCAAAAATAACTGAACGTGCAAGCACCTCAACACGAGGTTAAAGAAATAGATGGGCACTAATACAAATAATAATCTACGCAAGAATCTCATCCGACTCAGGATAAGAAGAATAGAAAGTTCTAGGAGGACCAACCAGACTATGATTGCTCCTATTTCTAAGTTGCTCTTCATTGGCCTAAACAAGCTTAAAATCAATTGCTGTCCCTACACTAACGCTAAGTGGCATCCCTGCATAACGATTTTCCCAGGCAAGAAAGAATAAAAGGTGTCAGCTGTGAAGACTTCCTAAGAAGTGCAATCACATAATACCTAAGCTCAGCTCTGTCCTTCTCTCAGGTCTCCCCTACCTCTTCTCTGTCCTCCTCCCTCAGGGCACTATCCCTAATACAAAACCCCAATACAATTGTACACGCCTTTATCACGCCTCCTTGGCCAGGTCTTCTTTCTTGTGCTTTTCCACTGAAACGGTGACTTCATCCTGGACGGTTGCGATGACCTTGAGTCCCAGGCACCTTCTCCGCTGAAAGTATCATCCCTACATTCCATCTAACTCCCCGTACCATGCCTCCCCTCTCTCTAGCTTTTGAAAACAAAGAGTTAGTCTTACTAACGAGACATGTGTCCTTGCACCTGCAACAAAAGATACTTTCAACAGAAACCTTCTACTGTGCAAATTAAATCTACCGTTTGTGCCCAGAGAGCCTTACCAAGAGAATCTTTTCACTGCCTACAAAATAAGCTAACATAAGAATAAACCAGGCCTTCCCTAAGCATATATGTAGTCAGGCCTTTACATATGACTTTTAAACACACATCTTACTTTTCCCTATGAGCATTTTCATTACACTTCACATGCAAAAATGAATTACATGTGCAACTTTAATATGGTGCATGTTTAAACTACTGCAATTACATTACACACACGAACTAATTCCTCTATGCATTAAGTTCACACAATTCAATAAGCATTACATTACATCAATATCCTAACACCTTTATGCTGCTGATTCGCTTTGTCTCAGCAAGCTATTCATTCTTTACTAAACATACATGAATATGAAACTGAATATACGAATATATGTCTGAATACATGTGGGTGCGGCCTATCAGTGATTATGATGCACCCCTACAATTCACAAGAACATTTCGCTCTATCACTGTCCTTGGTTGTAGTGGCCTAAGGACACGTCTCTGCAGCCCTCTCTCTCAGAAGGCTGTGCCTACTCTCCAGGGCCGGACTGGGAACGCAAATCAGCCTTGGCAATTGAGTCGGACGGGGCGCGGGGGATGGGATGCATCTGGAAAACACTGCAGCTGCTTTTGTTACAGGGGGACGATATTGCAGCTATGGTGAAAAACCGGCCCCCGGTAACAAAAACGGCCCCCCATAGGGCCAAAACCGGCCCCCCACCCTGGCGGCCCACCGGGGAAACACCCGGTGCCCGCTACGGCCAGTCCGGCCCTGCTACTCTCACACCACCGTCCACCAAAGGCGTCACAAGTAGGTTACTGTGCTAATTACAAGGAGCAGTGTGCACGTGACCCCTCTCCAGTTATCTCCCCAAACGGGACGTGACCTTTATTTCCGTAAATGTAGGCCTAGGGTCCAACGTTACAGTGCTAAGCAGGCTGCCCATTAAAGTGCTCGTGCTGTGTTTTAGGTACAAGGTGAGATGAGACATATTTGCTTTTACAATCCAAAAACAAGTCGTTCCCGTTACACACTTTTACTCTGTGCATTTCTCTGCCATTCAACAAGTATTGAATGGAAAATGTCATTTTGTTGGTACAAATCGATTGCAGAGATGAATTATCTTTGTGCTAAAATGTCAGGAGGGATAGAAAGCTAATTGAAAAAAATATATCATTTTATAGGCCATAAATAGAAACACAAGGTTTAGAGAGACGGGAAATAGTTTTCCATTTTCTACCAGACTGTCTTGGTGGTAAAACTGTTTCCGCAAACTGCCCTAGAGAAAGGATTGTCAGTATCTGTGATATATTTGAGGAACAGGTTAACCAAATCAGATCAGCGGAGTGATTTCAGTGCTGTATTGGCTGCCCTTAGTGTCCCGTCCACTCCAGTCTGGAGTGATTAACGTCGCATAATAACAACTGCTTCCCTGGCTAACTTTCTTCCCCCTAGACTTGTTGAAGGAACACTTTGTTAATGCAAATGTCATTTTCCTGTTCAGTAAAATCAATAAAGCAGCTTCCTGCAAGCGTCTGCCAACTAGAGCTTAGCTTCAAGAAATGATCTGCCCTTTATTAGAAAAGCTGAAATTGTGTTAAATTAATAGTGTCTTGTAAGAGAATTTATTACCCGCATAATCCCAGACATAATATAAATAATGGGAACCATAGATAGGATCAATACATGCAGGGAAATTGCAGAACTCAATGTTACTTGTATATAGTCTGTTAATTATATCATTTCAATGTCTATATTTCCGAATCACGCTTAATCATGACTGTTAGTCAATATCACATTTTTCCAGAATGTCTCAGACAGGACAGATGTATGCAGTGTATGTTGTTCCCCATTTATGTGCTTTATTAGCGACACTCCAGTGACATTTTATTTTCTCCAAATCTCTTGCCACTTTCTAAGTCAATTAATTTCTTAAATATTCTGCAGACAAATGACTACCTATGAATCTTTATAATTAGTACACAGACAAAAACCTCGTGTAACCATTACTGTGAGATTCTGGATTAATAACTAGTGAAAGGACCAAGTATGGCCTTCCACATTTAGTAAACCAGTGTCCTGCTGGGCAAATCACAGTAAATCTGGTCATATCCCTGGTAATAATGACACAAATCTGCACTGAAACAACATTTAATTCAAGAAAATAATCCGTTTAATTACAAAGCCAATTTATTAAAGCAAAGATAATTGTAATGGCGAAAACAAGACCAAAATGGCAAAAAAAAGGGTAAGTGAATCAGGACATACGACATTTTCTAGAAAGATGTAAACAGACAGCTGAAAAGAATATGGCACGCTACAAGTGCTGGTAAAATGTATCTTTATTCTTATGACATCTTCACATCCACCAATTACCAGCACATCACCTTAACTGACACCCCTACATTCCATCAATGCCTCGGATACCCAAGTTCCATCCCACGACGTCATACATGGGAACACAACACATCTTTCCCTTTTCATGAATCAAAAACAGTACGAAACCAACCAGCAGAAAAATAAATACCAATATGAATAACTTTACAAAGAGAATGAAAATAATGATACATATACACTTTCGGAGACTACATGATAATGGGAACTGTAAAAAAACCAACAGTAGAATGAAAGCTGAGAAAACTATGGTATAAATTCAAATAAATATACATTACTAGACATCAAAGTCATCTTAAATCAACATACACTCAACATAATCCCTTTAACGCTAAGGCATACGTCTATTCCTTTGATGACGCGCAAAGTAGGGCCTACTATCACCTTTGTCATATACCCCATTAGCATTCGTCGCTTCCAATTGTGCATGCACAACCTCCTCCTTGCTTTGGGTAACACTAGCAATCTCTTCATTTCAAACGTTACTATTACTGGTATGAACCACACCTGGCAGAACACACTTAACTTGTACAGTAACTAAAAATCTGGATTCTCCTTTGGGTAAGTCACCAATTTTTTTATTCCTCACCCAACTTTTAAACACTACATCTCATGTGCTCTTTCTATTGGGAACACCAGCATACATGACCTGAATTTTTTTCCTTACGTCAGTTACCCCTGACAATTACGCAGCACCAACCACACATCTCTTCATCCATTCTCTATTCAATTTGGACCAAGGAAGCTAACCTCTTAGAAAGGAGCATGAAAGGGGATACTTCTGTTGAAACATTAGGCGTAGTTCTGTATGTCCATAACATTTCTTATACGACTTGCTTCCATGGTAACTTGTTAGCCATAGCAAGTTCTAACTGATCCTTTAACCTGTGCTTAAACTTAGATTTCACTTTTACAGGGCTGATTCAAGATGATTGGGTCATCTGGGTTTTATCACTCACAACACATGGACCACAATATCTTACCAAGTACTTAATGTCTTTGTCTACACCTGACCACAAAAAATCTTCCCATACCCTGTGTTTCATGGCCCAAATCCTGATGTGCCCTTCATGTGCTAACTCCAATACATTTTTTCTCAATGTGGATAGTACAACTAACTGTCTCATTCTGCACAACAATCCTCTGTCAGAATGGAGTTCTGGGGCTACATGGAGATGGACATTAAGTGCAGTCCCATGTGCTTGGTATTTGGCCAACCCAGGGCCACCCATTTCATAACGTCCATGAGTACAACATCTGCTTCAAGCTCACTTCTCCACTCCACTTCTTTTAAAACACCACTCATAGCTACATCAATCTGACATGTCGTACAAATATGTTCATTGTCATGTACTATACACTCATCGAGTCCTAGCACCGGCATTAAGAAATCTGCAACAATATTCATTTTGCCATACACATGCTCAATCCAGTAATTGAATTCCTGAAAGCGATATTATACTTGGCAAATCGAGGGGCAGATCTTGCAGCCACTTTTATACTAAACAAGTCAAATAAGGGACTTATGTTCCATTTGAAATGTGAAGCTTGCACCCACACGTACTGTGCACCTCACCACAAAGCCAATGCCTTCTTTTCAATGACAGAGTTCGCCCCACCCCTTAGTGCCCTAGATACAAAGGCTACAATATCTTCCTTGTCATTCTTCCTTTTTTGCATAAGGACAGCTCCCAGCCCAAAGTTGCTCGCATCTGTAACAACTATGCCTATCCCTAGTGTCAAATAGTTTTAGTGGTTCAGCAGAAACAATGATTCTGGCATATACCATCAAAGGCTTTTTGACTGTCACCATCCCGCACCTACTCTGTGCCTTTTTTTTAGAAATTTCCTCAAAGGATTAGTTTTGTTCGAGAAATGGGGAACAAATTTGGAATAAAATTCATCCAACCCCACGAAAGATCGCAACTGCTCTTTGTTGTTAGGTGCTGAGGCATCTTTGATGGCCTTCAGTAACTTCAATTTAGGAATGACACCATTCCTTAAAGTATGGTGACCAAGATAATTGACTCCTGCTTTCTCAAACATACACTTGTCATGTCTAAGTGTCAAACATTTCTGCTTTAGGATTGGTATGGCACCTTCTAATCTCTCATTGTGCTGCTCAATACAATTACTGAAAACAAATATGTCATCCTGAACGTACCTCACACCTTCACAGTCATTGAACATTTCCTTATGAACCTTTGGAATACTGTCAAGCTGCAGGCTAATCCAAAAGGCATATGTTTTAAATGATAAGCCCCATCAGAGGTAATGAAGGATGTCAAGTGCCTGGAATCTGGACTCAAAACCACTCGGTGATTTACAGCCGACATATCAAGTGTGGTAAATACTGAAGCATTCTCAAGTGTACTTAACATTTAATTTATGTTAGGTAACAGTTCTCTGTCAATCCAAATATTACGATTCAAGTTCAGAGGGTCAACACACAAACGTTTACAGTTGTCTTTCTTATGTATCATAATTACTGGGGCTAACCCTCAATTAGCTCAATCACACCCAACTTGCACAGCTTGTTTCACTCATTGCACAAATCAACTCTTAAAGATAAGGGTACTTTGCGGACTTTGTAGCAACGTTATCAAAACAATATGATGTTGAAAATCCAGGAACTTTTGTAAGCATTCAGCAAACATGTCAGGAAATTTCTTTACCCATTGATTCTGTAGTGTTACACTCATACACACTAATCTAGATTTGGAAACCACACACTCTGGATAATTGGGATCTAATACCATGTCCAACTCTCCTTGGTCATTCCATCTCAAAAGCTTTGACCCCTGTTAAGCCACATACACGTCACACATGGTTTCATTACCACCGAGTTCCAGAATGCCTTGAAATTGACCTTTAATTTCAATCCTTTTACCACCATAAGCATAGATTTTGACAGTAGATTCACCCAGCACCTGTGGCATAAATTGCTTGAAAACATGAGGGCCAATTAACATAAAAGGTGGCCCTGAGTCAGCCATCAATCGTACATCTACACAATTAATTTCAACATTGCAGTAAAGAGGTTTCTTGTTAAACAGTTTCACCTGCTCAACGGTCTCACTATCCCCGCCTTTGTTGGTGACCGTACCTGTTAATTCACTATGTTCACAAGCCGATATATCATCCACTTCAACTGTATTAGATCACCATCGCTTACATCCACAACATGCTTACCACATTCATCAACCATAGACACAACAGGTTTCCGTGAGATGCGACACACTCTGGCAAAATGCCCTTCACGGGTACACTTAAAACACAACTGATCCAAGACAGGATAGTTTTTTGTGGAAACTAAGTATGTGTGGCTGCCACACCTAAAGCACAAACTATGAGAATCACTTCTTGCCTTGTCTTTTTTATAATATGGACAAGTGTTACTCTTATGGATTGAGTCCTTCTCCTGATCATCCTTTGCCTTAAGTACACTCACTTCCTTGAAAGAATCATGTTCCACGGGCATAAATATTTCTCTGAAGTATGCTTGAGAGTTTTCAATTGCACTTGTAATCGTTAAAGCTGGATCGAGATCGGGATCATCTGTGGAAAGCAATTGTTCTTCTATTTTTTTGTTACAATTTTTTCAATTAGTTGGTCCCAAATAATCTTGTCCTTGAATTCTCCATAATTATAAGTAGCTGCAAGATTCCCCAGGGCAGACACAAAGCCATCAATGGATTCTCCTTGCAGTTGAGAACGGTGAAGAGATTACCTGCTAGTCACCAGTGCAAAGAAGAAGGCACGCTGCAAGTGGTGGTAAGATGTATCTGTATTCTTAAGACATCTACACTCCATCAACCACCAGCACTCCACTTAAACTGACATTCTCAGAATCCCCGTGCCCCCCACATTCCATCAATGTCTCAGATACTCAAGTTCCATATGACAACATCATACATGGGAACCCAACAACAGCCATAGGAGCAATAAAGGTCAAATGCTTTTTAATTTTCACAGTGAATTTCTGGGGGACTCCACCCAGAGCTGTAAGAGGGAGACAAACGTCTCAACCCCTGTTTTCACCTGCAGCCTAGAATTGCAGTTTCTTCAGCTGCTGGATAACTTCCTATGTGTTCAAACCTAAAGGTCACAGACAGATGGGGGGGGTGGTCTACTGACGTTCAAGCCATAGTCCAGCAGTGGAAAAGAGGCTCAACCATTCACTACAGCCAGGACTGCCATATAGTTCCTAGCTCTCACTGGTCTTTTGGTTCTTCTTGCAAGATGCCCATTATCAACCTTTATCTCTCTGAGGCTATAGGATGCCAGTGCTCTGATGCTTGAATGCACTTCCAGAGCTGGGGTGCAAGGAAGTGCAGGTCCAGACATCAATTTTCTTCCAGGAAAACACAGCAACACTTTCTTCTGTTTTTATTCCAATGTAGACCATGGACGTCGATTCACCAAAATCCCACGGGTAGTGGGAGTGAAATCACTTGCCCTTTGACCCCCAATTACATCCCAGTAAGTCACATCATATGGACCTTTACCCACTGTCATCCTAGAAAGTGATGTCACATGATATTTTACTCTGATGACATACTTATAAGTGACTTCACTGCAGTTACAAATCAAACAATCAGCACAAGGCTGATAAAAAGAAACAACAGTTACAAAAGCAAATAAATCTCTATTCTAGTTACCATCTATATTGCAACTAGGGGCATAGATATCACCTCCACAGCTACAACAGGAGGTCAGATGCAAAGTTAAACAAATTTTGTAATGCAGACCACATGATTAGCACTTTGCTTGGACTTATTGGATTTACCTCAGGGGTACTTGCAATCTACATAAGTTTAAACATGGCTGCAAATGATCCATTAAAGCCTTGCAAAATCTCCAGGTAACATGGCTGTTGGACTTGGCCCTTTTTGCAGGGTCATCCCTGAACTTTTTACCTTCCTCCTGTATTTTCTCTGACCTGTTTTTGTTGGTTTTATGACTCTGGGCACTTTACCACTGCTGATCAGTGCTAAAGTGCATATGCTCTCCCTATTGTAAATTGATGTATTGATTAGTGACTCCATGATTGGATCATTTGATTTACTTGTCAGACCCTAGTATAGTGCACCAGGTGTGCCCAGGGCTTGTAAATGAAATGCTGCTGGTGGGCTTGCAGCACTGGTTGTGCCACCCACAGAAGCAGCTTGTAAAGTGTGTCTCAGGCCTGCCATTGCAGAGTCTGTGTGCAGTCTGACTGCCATGTCGACTTGGCAAGTGCACCCACTTGCCAGTCCCTAAACCTTCCCTTATCTTCATATCAGACACCCCTAAGGTAGGCCCAAGGGCAGGGTGCATTGTAAGTATAAGGTAGGACATGCCCTGGTGTGTGTGGCATGTCCTGATAGTGAATTACAGCCATTTTCGTTTTTCACTATCGCAAGGCTACCTGTTCCCCATAGGCCAGAATGGGCAGTTAGATTATTACATCTTATAATCCTAACTGACTCAGGGAACCAGGTAGAAATTCGAGTTTAGTATGCCTGAACTCAGAATGATAAAATACATCTTTTAGTGAAGTTGGTTTTAACATTCTGTGTTTGAAAATACCACTTTTAGAAAGTGGGTATTTTCTTGCCTAACTATCCAAGCCTGCCTCTGCTAGGTTGTGTATTCCTTGTCTGGAGTTTGAGTGACAGGGGCTGGGGGCTGCCAGGAGACAGGGTGAGTCAGCACAAGGCTGAATAGAGAGATCTGCATGCAGATAGGAGGGAGGAGTTGCACCTGGGACCTGAATAGGGCTGTGCCTTCCCTCCACAATGCTGGCTCCACCTCCTGTGGTGTGTCTGATGTCCCTGGCCTACACTGTGAAAGGAAAGAAGGAGTCTTGTCAACAAAGTGCTCCAGGACTGACCAGAACTGGCTTTGACTAGGCAAAGGCCTCTCTGCCTTCAGAGAACAAAGAGAAAAGTAGTATAAATATTGGGACCCAGACCCAAGAACTTTAGATCACTTCTGGAACAACAAGACGGACCTCTGCCAAGGAGAAGAACCAAAGGAAGCTGTAGGAGTTGGACTGCCCCCTGCCAGTGTGCTGTGTTGCTGGGTTGGCCTACAGTGGTGTCTTCTAGTGCCAAGGAGAGGGGAAAGGAACTGTGTGTGTACTTTCATCATCTTGCAGAATATTACTCCAAGGGCTTGATTTGAGCTTGCCTCCTGACCGAAGTCTCAGGGATACCAGACTTCACCCCCTTCTGTTTGCCTGCATCTGGAACTTGCTGTTCTGGTGCTACAGAAGGAATTTGCAACACCGACGCCGGCGAGCGACGCCATCTCCTGCATCGAAGCCGTGAGCGCTGCTCCGACTTGCAACGAAGACCCGACGCCAACCGCCATGCCACATCGACGCCAGCGAGCGACATCGTAAGCCTGCCATAGCCGTGAGCGCTGCTCCGACTTACGACGCCGGGCCGACGCCTGCTTCTGTGCCGCATCGACTCCGAAGCCGACATCATCGCGGAGCCGATCGTCGACGTGGGTGGTCAAGAATCTATCGACATCGTGACATCGTACGGAACCGTGGCTTCGGCGCCATCGTGACGTCACCTCCTCTCCGGTCCGGAACCGACGCCTCCCCTGCCTGCACAAGCATCCAGGTCCCGACACATCATCTCCTCCGAAGCAAGGAACCGACGCCGCAGCGCGCCAACGACGCCGCATCTCCCCGACGCCGTGAGCTGTCTTTGTTTTCGCTTTTCCAAGGTACTGTTCTTTGTGGGTCTGTTTTGACTCCGGGCCCGACGCCGCGCACCTTGCGGTCGGCGCCGTACTTTGGGATTTCTTTGACCTCGACGTCGTAATAACTCCAGTTGGGGTTATTTGTTGCTAAAGACTGCTTTTAAGTGAAGAACCTATTTTTAAATCATTTCTACCATCCTGAAGTATTATTGATTACAGTATTGTGGATTTTTGTCGTTTGTGGTCTTGTGATAAATCTATATAAAGTATACTTATTTTTATAAAACCTGTGTGGCGTCCATCTGTAGTGTTTTCACTGTATTACTGTATGTGTTCACAAATGCTTAACACACTGCCTCTGAGATAAGCCTGTCTGCTCGTGCCAAGCTACCAAGGGGGTGAGCAGGGGTTATCCAGTAGTGTAATCCCTTTCCCTGACTTAGAAGCAAGGGTCCCTATTTGGTCAAAGGTGCATACCATTGCTAACTAGAGACCCTCAGTTCTAACATTGGTGGTCAGCGGTGAGGATTTGGACTTGCATTTGTGACTCATGTACAGTAATTGGTGCACACTACTAGTGAGTGCAGACCAAACGCAACCACATACATTTTTGGTAGAATTTTTTTTCTCCTTGGACTGTTATTTTTCTGAGAATTGCCAATTCTTATTGCCATGAGTCCACCAGCATCTATTGCATCTATGGATCCAGAGTTTAAGGAAGAGAGGTTGGATACCTATAATGCCAAGCAGCTGAAAGCCTTCTGTAGAAAATTTAAAGTTGCTATTACAGGCCTCACAAAGAAGGATGAGTTCCACAAGGTGCTGAGGGCCTGGGTGGAAGCAAGAAATGCATCTGAAAATGTGGAGCACCCTGTGGAGGAGGCAGAAGGAGCAGCTAGATGGGCCAGTGGGTCCAGGGGGAGAAAGTACCTACCCGCCAGGCAGCAGTGTTTC
This sequence comes from Calotriton arnoldi, assembly GCA_963921515.1. Classification (NCBI taxonomy): domain Eukaryota; kingdom Metazoa; phylum Chordata; class Amphibia; order Caudata; family Salamandridae; genus Calotriton; species Calotriton arnoldi. The sequence goes on from CAWUFW010002869.1 coordinate 1,799,764, forward strand.
TTCCAAAGACCTGTCCCCAGGAGAGCTGGAGGATAGGGAGAGAAATAGAAGGCATAGAATGGAGCTGGCCAGGCTCAAAATGGAGGGTCAAAAGGACCTAGAATATAAGAAGCTGGAGTTTGAAAATAACAAGTTAGCCTTGGAGAGAGAGACAATGATATGGGAACATGAGTTGAGAATGAGAGAGCTTGATTTGGAGCTCGAGAGGCTTGAGGCCATGAGGGTCTCAGCCCAGCAACAGGAAAATTGGGTAGCTCAGGAAGTGAGCTTTGCTGAGTTGGAGGTGGAATCCAACTCAGATGGTGGCAGCAATATTGAGTTATCTAGTGCTGAGTAGGTAGTACACACACCCAGAGATGTGGCACCTGACTTGGAGGGGGTTAACATACACCAGGAGGTTCAAGGATCTGAGGTAGTCTCAGTGGTGCGCAGTGTCCCGGAAGTAGATTGGGGCACTGGCGCAGGGGTTCATGGTCCTAGTGTTGGGAGGGACACTCCACTGACTCTAGATGAGAGGAGCAGGGAGAGGGGGTTCCCCCATGGTTGAAGTACTGGTGTGTGAATGTGGAGACCGCCCAGAAGAGTGTGGGTTGAGTGACAGAGACAGTCAGATACTGTCTTGCCAATCTCTGGAGAGTGGTGTGGAGTATGTGTGCGAGGCACTGGATGGTGAGGTGAAGGATAGTTTGGTTAACCCTGTAGGGGGCTGTGTGATCCAATTGTGGGAGAGCATATTGTAAGTCCCTGTTTTCCAGAGCTATGCCAACACCTGTTGGAGAGTGAGTTCTCTGACCCCAGGGAGCTCACCAGGGAGGCATACCTTTTGTGGATTCCAGAGGGTCTGAAGAGGAATTGGGGAGTGACCCTAAAGGGAGTGGCTCAGGTATCTTCCAACCCAGCGTGGTGGAAGTGGCTCAGAGTAGCCCAGCTAGGTCCTGTTGTAGTGAGAGGGGTGTAGGGCCTCACGTCCTGTCTTTAAGGGGAAGGAGTGAGAATGGGTTATGTCCCGATAGTGCCCCACCTCAGTCTCAGAGCCTGGATGGTTCTTTAAGGGAACACCAGGTGGGGAACCTAGTCTGTCCTGATGGGCCGCCTGTTGAAGGGGATCCCCTAGTGTCTGGTGAACTGGGAGATTCTGTAATCAGACCTCCATCAGTTCTGGTGTCTGGCAGTGCCACTCCTAAGTGGAGGGTACAGAAGTCCAGATCGAGGGGTGAGAGGGGGAAAGAGTCCCCAGTGGAAGAACCAGTGGGTCAGGGGCCAGCCAGAAGGGCTGAGTCACCAGTGAATGACCATGGTGACACCACTTCTGTCCTGGGGGATCTTCACGCGCTGTCAGATGGACAGGGGTCAGGAGATCTGCACCAGGCAGACTATCACACGACACATGAGTTGTGTGTCACCCTCGGGGGGGGCATATGTGCTCTCAATGAAGTCCTGGTGTGCCGGGCAAGTGTTCAACCACAGGGGTTGGTCCCTGGGTTGGGAAGCCAGGTTCAGGTGTTGTCTGACCTGGAGGGAGGGACAACTATAAATAGTGTCCTGACCGGTTTGTCTTCTGGGGGTACCGCTCCTGATGGGAGGGTGCAGTACTCTGGAAGGGGGTGCAGAGGGAGGGAGTCCTCGCCTCTGACCCCGGTTCAACTGGAGGGTTTAGATCCTAGGTTGGAGGGCCAGGTTCAGGGTGTCCCACCTGACCTGGACGCCCAGTTGCAGGATAGAACCCCTGAACTGGTGGGCGAATTGTGCAGGACACCTGCCACAGGTGCCCTGGCAATTCTGGAAGGGGGTACCACTCCAGGTGGGAGGGTACAGAGCCCCAACAAAGAGAAGGAGTACCGGGTGTGGGAAAGCCCACCCCAGTCTCCTGTCCAGCCGCCAGGTACAGGCCCGGGGCTGGTGGGTCAGTGTCAGGATGTCATACCTGACCTGACAGGAGGGAGAGTGGACAAAGGGTGCCAAGCACCTGGGGCTACTGCCCCCGCTCTCTGACGCCACAGAGGTTTGAGAGCCCTGAGAGGCTCTTATTGACAACGAAGCTAAATATTTTGCAGGCACCATATTAGAGGAGCTTACATTTTGGGCTGAGTCAAACCAGGTAATACCGGTCAACCAGACCGGCTTCCGTAAACCGACTGGAACGTCAACAAATATTCTCGCAATCTCATTAGTAATTGATGCAGCAAAATCATCCAAGATTCCTCTACATTTGTGTTACATTGACTTCAGCGCTGCTTTTGACAACATAGAGAGAGGCAGATTGTGGGGGAAATTGGCGCGATGGGGCATACCACGGGCTACTTTAAACATGCTGATGCTCTTACACACGGATACCTGGGTGCAGGTCAAACTAGGTGGCGGTACTCACCTGTCCTCAAAGTGCCCACTACAAAAGGATTGAAACAGGGATGTGTGCTGGCGCCAACCCTGTTCAATCTTTTTATGGCGGACCTTCCAAAAGTGCTTGATGCCTGCAACTCCCACTCACCAAGGGTAGGTGGGAAAATCTTGACCAACCTCATGTATGCAGATGACGTAGTGCTGCTCAGTCACACTTACATCGGCCTTCAACGACTACTGACTGAAATGCAGAAATACGCCACAGAAAATAATCTAAAAATAAATCTTAGCAAGACACGGACAATGTCGATAAACAACAAAAAGAACCCACAGAAGATCTGGTTCCTCGTCGGAACAAAAATTGACCCAGCTTGTGAGTACAAATATTTGGGAGTCATATTCGATAAAGAAGGGTCTTTTATGCGTCAGAAACAGGAAATAAGAAGGAGAGGCTTATTGATCGCCATGACGATGAAAAACCTGGCAAATCAACTGATGGGCCCGACCCTGACTCCGCTACTGAAGGTGATTCAGGCTAAACTGCTCCCTCAATCACCTATGGTAGCGAGGCAATGCGGGGAAGAGACGCTAAAGACCTGGATAGTACGCAGGTCAAAGCCTACAGAACCATGTTCTCCCTCCCGCTATACACATCACCGGCTCCAATAAGACTGGAGTTTGGCCTACAAAAACAAGTCTTAGCCAGGTATGGGGCATATATCATCTGCTGGCATAAGATAAGATGCGCCACTACAAACACGCTAAACTATCTGCTGTGGCGCGACATAGAACACAGGGATTTCTCTGAGGCGAGAAATCATCTTCGGCTAGCTTTGGAAGTCACTAAACTCTCTGATCTTTGGGATGCACAATATGGTCACCCCAACTTCAAAAACTAGTTTGGAAAAATGTAAAACTACTCTCGTTATTGGAAGATAAGGTGATTTTCTCAAAAAGATCTCATGCATGGATGACTTTAAACTCCTACAAATCATTAACTCCACAAACATACTTTAATCAGGGCTATCCCAAAGCCATAAAATTGAATTTCCTAAAGTACAGACTAGGGATTCTTCCATGCACAGGGCACCTACCACCATGGCTGAGGAAAACTGGACAAGAGACTTGTAGGCTGTGTAACTCCAACAATGGCGACATCCTCCACGTAATCTGTTTATGTGAAGAGCTGCATCAAGCACGGCACCAGCTCCTTATAGAACAATTCAAGCAAAAAGGCATTCGCACCAGAAGGCAAGCGGTGCTCGCCTGCTTAAACCCGTCAAACATCCAACTAAATTGCAGATTTGTAAAATTTCTGATGGCGGTCGAACGGAGAATGCCAAAAACAGTGAAAAAAGCTCCACAAAATTCGCCGATCCAAGCTGACCAGCAGATGGGCAAAAGGACTTAGCGGAACCTTATTAAAGAGGTCCCTTTACCACCAGGGGGACAACTTGTACAATAAGCAGAGTCCATGTGGAAAACATAACAAATGGTCAAGCTGGATGAGAGCAAGTGAAAACTGGGATAAGTAATTTCCAACAGTCAGTGTATAAATGTTTGTCTTTAATTAGCTTCATTGAACTATTATTTTTTAAACTGTAATGAATTTTTCATGCTTTGACTTTTTATTGGTTTTAAACAAGGATGTCTTAAGAATCTTGAAATATTTTATTGCAATGGTTTTAATTAACTATGCAAAATAAAAATAAAACTTGAAAAAAAAACTTGAAAAGAGAGGCATAAGGCCTGGTTCTCATCACTGACCCCTGTCAGTGGCCACTGTGGCTTGCTGTTCAGTCTGTTGGGACACCCCTGTGAGCAAGCTAAGGTTAGGGGCTGCACAGGTGGTGTCCACAGGTGAGGAAAAGGGTTCCCCAGGGGTTAGCTTGGTGGGCCCTGAGAGTGAGAGTATGGACAGAGGGACCCAAATAGGCTCAGATTGGTGTAGAACTGGAGTATGCCCCTGCTGTTGCGGGCCAGGGTCCATGTTCTATCGCCCAAAGCAGAGAAGCCCATTGTAGGAGAGTAGGATCTGCTTCACATGGGTACCCCCACTTTTTGCTGATGCTTCACTGTTTTTCGACTTTAGTCTGGCTGGGGCCCTGCTAATCAGAACCCCAGCCTAGCTGCTTCCTCTCTAAAATGGTTTCCATGTGCCTTAGGCACATCTCTGATTGGAATCTGGAGTGCCCTTATAAGTCCCTAGTATATGGTATACTATGTACCCAGGGCATAGGTACCTCAGAGACCTACCAGGGGCTGCAGCATGTATTGTGCCACCCCTGGAAGGCCATCCAAAATGACACCACAGGTCTGCTACTGCAGCCTGGGTAAGGTGGTGCATGCACTCCCTTACTGTGATATAGTTTACCTATATCACTACATATGTACACACATATAAACCTATAAGTCACTCCTATGGCAGGCCTTATCAATCCTGAAGGCAGAGTGCTTGGTTCTTATGTGAGAGGGTGCCCCTGCATGAGCAGAGCCCTCTGCAGCGTTCGAAGACCCTTCTCTGATGCTGTTTGTAGTGCAGCCTGACCATATACTCTTAAATGCATTATATCCTCGCGGTACAATGCTAACTTTGGACTGGCTGCACCAAAACATGTCGTGTTTGGTGTCAAACATCTTGGAATACTACCCCCCGCCAGTTCTGGCGGCGGGGGTAGCATTCCACCTTTATAGAGGGAGAGACATGTACACACCGGCCTGCCCGGTAACTTCTTTCCAGGGCCCTGGCATCACAAAATGGATGCCGCTGCCACAGACACGGGTCTGGCCTCCTGCTGCTGACTGAAACTCCGGCAGGGGAGGCCTGGACAATAGGTTTCCTGTCGCAGGGAGGTGTAACCACCTCCCCAGACAGGATAATGTGTATTGGGGCTGGGCGGGAGCACTCTCTGGTGCTCAGAAGTCCTGCACTGGGGGCACACTTGGTGTCCCTGTGCATATGCCAGTTCAAACCGGCTGCAGGGGCTACCTGCCCCTGCTCTGGCGCGAAACTGGACAAAGGGAATGGGTGTAACCACCCTCTTCCCTGACCCTCCCATAGGTGGGTCCCCAGAGTATGTCCAACCCCTAACTTGGTATAAGTATGGGACCCCAGTCCTTAGGACTTTAGATTTACCTGGACGAAACTCTGATACAGAATCCTGGACCTTCGACGCCCTACTTTAAGATTAGAGGACTGAAGAATCTCCCTTGGGTTCAAGGAGTGACTCCCCTGCTTGGCAGGCACCTAAGAAGCAATTGTCTGGTCTGCATCGCTGAAGCTCCCGCCGGACGCCGAAGTCTTTGCATCACCAGAGGTAGATTTCCAGACTTCCCCGAGGCTATCCTGAGTCCCCAGCAAAGCTGAGGCCCGTAGCTGTCGTGGGTAATGTGGAACCGTGACCCCTGGACACTGAGTACTTTTGCAAGTGCATCCTCTTCCTGGTCTCCCATGAAGTTGTGCTTTGGGCTCCGAGTAGCCCCCACCTCCAGCACCGACTGCACCGAAGATCACTGGCCTCCACTCTACGAGTGTCCTGTGAGCCAGCTCTAAGTGCGTCCACTTGAGGCTCCTTTGCGGTCGCTAGTCCGTTGGCTAGTGGGCCCTCCCGAAGGCAACTCTTCTTCTGTTTGGGCTTTCCTGGTTGCACCAGATGTGCCCTGACTTACCCTTGCTGGGTGAGTCCCCCAGACCTTGCTGGTCTGCATCAATGTCCTTTCTTTGTTTCTACGAGACTTGCCGCTGCCAAGGCTTGTTGGGTCCAATCCGGTCGCCGACACACCTGCAATCGACAGACGTCGTGGGACAGCTCGAATCCAGCTCCTTGTCATCGTCGACGCCTCCGGGACCTCGTGGCTGAAGAGTCAAGACAACCATCAACCTACCTGAAGCACCCGACATCGGTGGGCATCTGCTCATCGCCTTCCTGGTCACTGGCTAGTGACCCAGACTCTGTCCCCTCTGCTTTCAGGTTCTGCAAATCTTTGATCCACCTTTGGATCGACCCGAACACTTTCGACTTGGCCGCCAGCAGCACTTTGCAGCAGATCGCCATTGAAAACGACGACGAAACCCGACCCCGAAAGACACCTATGCACCCGGCTTCCCTGGGTGAGGTAACTCGAGTACTCCGGTGCTCCCGTGGGTATAGACTCTAGAACAACCTAGTTCTAAAGGGGTTTGCTCCAAGTCCTCCTCTAAGTGTCCTTTTTCTTTAAAACTCCAACCGCGACATTCCCCATAGAAGTCAACGGCGGCTCGCAGCTGTGTTCTCACACTGCACACGTCCCCCGTGGGTCCCCTGTGTCACTACCTTGGGTGGTTCCTTGAGGGCCAAGCACTTCTACAGGCTCTAGGCCTTGTGTCTAGCTCAGTCGTGGTTCTTATACCACTTTATTGGTATATGGTTTGGTACGCCCTAGGGCTCAAACGTGTATTTGTGCTATTACTGTTGATATTCGACTTGTAACTTATGTACTTCGAACTCTAGTCTCATAAAGAGACTAGAGGGGTGTGTTTAAGACTAAATACATATATTTTAAATATATTCCTGGTGTAGGAGAGTAGGATCTGCTTCACAGGGGTACCCCCACTTTTTGCTGATACTTCACTGGTTTTCGACATTAGTCTGGCTGGGGCCCTGCTATTCAGAACCCCAGCCTAGCTGTTTCCTCTTTAAAAGGGTCTCCATGTGCCTTAGGCACATCTCTGATTGGGATCTGGAGTGCCCTTGTAAGTCCCTAGTATATGGTATACTATGTACCAAGGGCATAGGTACCTCAGAGGACCTGCCAGGGGCTGCAGCATATATTATGCCACCCCTGGTAGGCCATCCAAACTGACACCACAGGTCTGCTACTGCAGCCTGGGTAAGGTGGTGCATGCACCCCTTGCTGTGGTATAGGTTACCTATATCACTAAATGCATACACACATATAAACCTATAAGTCACTCCTAAGGCAGGCCTTATCAATCCTAAAGGCAGAGTGCATGGTTTCTATGTGAGAGGGTGCCCCTGCATGAGCAGGGCCCCTCTGCAGCGTTCGGAGACCATCTCTGATGCTGTTTGTAGTGCAGCCTGACCATATACTCTTAAACGCATTATATCCTCGCGGTAAAATGCTAACTATGGAATGGCTGCACCGAAACATGTCGTGTTTGGTGTCAAACATCTTGGAATACTACCCCCCGCCAATTCTGGCGGCGGGGGTAGCATTCCACCCTTCTAGAGGGAAAGGCATGTTAACTCTGACGAGTCCGGTAACTTCTTTCCAGAGCCTGGCATCACAAAATGGATGCTACTGCCACAGACACGAGTCTGGCCTCCTGCTGCTGGACGAAACTCCGGCAGGGGAGGCCTGGACAATAGGTTTCCTGTCCCAGGGAGGTGTGACCACCTCCCCAGACAGGACAAAGTGTATTGGGGCTGGGCGGGAGCACTTTCGGGTGCTTTGAAGTCCTGCACTGGGGGCACATTTGGTGTCCCTGTGCATACCCCAGTTCAAACCGGATCAGGGGCTTGCAGCCCCTGCTTTGGCGCGAACTGGACAAAGGGAAAGGGGTGTAGCCACCCCTCTGCCCTGACCCACCCATAGGTGGGGCCACAGAGTAGTCCATCCCCTATTTTTGGAATAAAGGTAGGAACCCAGTCCTTAGGACTTTAGATTATACCTGGACGAAACTCTGACACGGAATCCTGGACCTTCGACGCTCTACGACAAGATTAGAGGACTGAAGAATCTCCCTTGGGGTCAAGGAGTGACTCCCCTGCTTGGCAGGCACCAAAGAAGCATCTGTCCGGTTCGCATCACTGAAGCTCCTGTCGGACGCCGAAGTCATCGCATCACCAGAGGTGGATTCTCAGACTTCCCGAGGCTACCCTGAGTCCCCAGCAAAGCTGAGGCCCGTGGCTATCGTGGGTAACGTGAGACCGTGACCCCTGGACACCGAGCACACTTGCAAGTGCACCATCTTCTGGGTCTCCCAAGAAGTCGTGCTTTGGGCTCCGAGTAGCCCTAGCCTCCAGCACCACCTGCACCGAAGATCACTGGCCCCCACTCCACGAGTGTCCTGTAAGCCAGCTCCACGTGCGGCGTCACGAGGCTCCTTCGCGGTCGCTAGCCCGTTGGCTAGTAGCCCTTACCGAAGGCCAATCTTTTCTTTACTTGGCAGTCTGGTTGCTCCAGGCCTGCCCTCACTTACCCTTGCTGGGTGAGTTCCCCAGACCTTGCTGGTCTGCACCATCGACGATCTTCAGCTACATCGAGACTTGCCGTTGCCAAGGCTTGTTGGGTCCAATCTGGTCGCCGACACCGCAGCACTCGACAGACATCGTGTACCAGCCCGAATCCTGCTCCTGGTCGCCGACAACGCCTCCTGGACCTCGTGGCTGCAGAAACGAGACGACCGTCAACGCACCTGAAGCACTCGACATCGGTGGGCATCCGTCCATCACCTCCCTGGTCACTGGCTAGTGACCCAGACTCTGTCCCCTCTGCTTTCAGGTTCTTCAGAACTCCGATCCACTCTTGGATCCACCCGGACACTTTTCTCCTGGTCGCCAGCAGCACTTTGCAGCAGATCGCCATAAGAACCGACGACGAAACCCGACCCCGAAAGGCACCTATGCACCCGGCTTCCCTGGGTGAGGTAACACGAGTACTCCGGTGCTCCCGTGGGTAGAGACTCTTCAAAGTCCTAGATCTCAAAGGGTTTTGTCCTAGTCCTCTTTAAAGTGTCCCTTTCCTCTATTTTTCCGATCCCGACTTTCTCCATAGAAGTTAACGGCGTATCGCGGTTGTGTATTTACACTGCACGCTGCTCTCCCGTGGGTCCCCTGTGTCACTACCTTGGGTGGTTCCTTGTGGTCCAAGCACTTCTAGAGGCTCTAGGCCTAGTGTCTAGTTCAGTCGTGGTTCGCATACCACTTTATTGGTATATGGTTTGGTACGCCCCTAGGGCCCAAACGTGTATTTGTGCTATTACTGTGATTTAAGATCTTATAACCTATGTATTTCGAACTCTAGCCTCATAAAGAGACTAGAGGGGTGTGTTTAGTAATAAATACATATATTTTGAATATATACCTGGTGTGGTGCTCTTTCATTTGGTCACTCAAGAGATTATAGACTGGTAAAACAAGCTGCTTTACATTCCTTCAAGACTTAGCCTGAAGGCTGCTCTCCACAGCTACCACTAGGATAGCTTTCAATAAGGTTGTCTTTAACCTACCTACCATAAGAGTCGATTTGGACTGGTGCAAGGTGCCCACTATAATTAGTGGACAGCATATGCCAGGCCAACTTCTCACATTGGTGTGCAGCGTGTGGGATTCCAGCTTGCTATTGTTTTACCAGATAATCTCAATTGAATTGATCAACTGAAAACCACTAAAGGTACCTAAGGTACATATAATTTAAGCTTAGAATATCAGTAAGTTCTACTGAACTTAGAGTTGTGTGTTAAGGGATAGCACAACCCTTTCTACAACTCAAGAGAGTTTAGTAGGCCACACTAGAGTAGGTAGTGCATACACCACACCACACTAGTAATGTCTTTAAAAGCAGGATCCAAAGATGCCCTGCAGGAAGCCATTGAGCTTCCCCTCCAAGTATGACACACTCCCATTCTTGGAACTGAGAGCTTTGTGTAACGTGAGGAAATTAAGGACAGGCCAAAGTCCCACCACCCAACACCTCCAGGAGTTGTTGGTGGCTTATGATCTTAGTAAGTCTTCAGAGACTGAAGGGGTAGGAGCAGAGGGTGGGCCAGCAGATGAGGAAGGGACCAGGGGTACTACTACCCCCAGCCCCCCTCTGAAACTGACCAGGAGGGTGACAATGACCCTGACCTGGAAAACCCAATCCCTTCTGGGGAAGATGAAGATGAGGATCTGGAGAACCACACCTTTGTCCCCCAGGAAGGATTATGAGTGTGCTCAGAAAGTCTAGGTCTCCTTCTCAGGAGTCTAACCACTCTGGCACCTCAATAGGGAGCTCTGTTTCTTCTCACAGGAGGGAATCCTCTCATGAGAGAAGAAAGAGACTGGTCCAGTATGAGGAAACTCAACTGGAGATCAGGAAGAAGCAATTGGCTTTAGATAGAGAGTCCCTAGATCTCCTTAAAGAGAGAAGAAAGTTGGGACTAGAGTCCCATGGTGGCAGCCATATCCCTAGAGATAGGGAAAGGTCCTATGACCATAGGAACCTGAGCAAGATTGTCCCTCCCTACCAGAGTGGGGATGATATCCACAAATGGATAACTGCTTTAGAGAGGGCCTGTAAGGTACAGAAGGTCCCTCAGGAGCAGTGGGCAGCAATCTTGTGGCTCTCCTTTGCTGACAAAGGTAGAGACAAGCTCCTCACTGTTAGAGAGGAGGATGCTGACAATTACAAGGTCTTGAAGAGTGCTCTTATTGATGGGTTTGGCCTAACCACTGAACAGTACAGGTTGAAGTTCAGAGACACCCAAAAAGCACAGACTCAAGACTGGGTAGACTATGTGGATTGTTCTGCCAAGGCTCTGGAAGGCTGGTTGATGGGCAGTAAGGTGTGTGACTTCTCAGGATTGTATAATCTGATAATGAGGGAGCAGATTCTTAATAACTGTCAAAACCAGCTGTTGCATCAGTACCTGGTTGACTCTGATCTGACCTCTCCCCAAGAATTGGGAAAGAAGGCAGACAAATGGGTCAGAACCAGGGTGAAGCAGAAGGTACAGAACCAAGGTGGGGAAACCAAGAAGCAAGATGCTAAGAACTCTGACAAGGGTGGGGAGAAGGGTAAAGATCAAAAGTCTTCATCAGGCCCCCAAAAATCTTCTTCTGGTGGGGATTCCCAGTCTACCAAGGGTAAAGGCCAAAGAAAACCATGGTGCAAGGTCTGTAAGCAAAAGACCCACTGGACCAGTGATTGCACCAAGTCCAAAGACTCCAGTCCAGCATCCACCAATGCCCCTAAGGCACCTGTTCCCCCTAGTACAGTTGGTGGAAGTGCTCCAGCAAAGGGTTTAGTAGGGTTCACCCTGGGAACTGAGTTGGGCTCTGACTTAGTCAGGGAACTGACTCAGGCTGTGTTAGTCTGTGATGGAGGCATGGATGTGACCTCCACTGTGAGTCCCAGTAATCTGGGCAAGTACAGACAACAGCCTTTAATCAATGGACGAGAGGCTTTGGCATTTAGGGACACAGGGGCAAGTGTCACAATGGTGACACAAGACCTTGTGCTACCTGGGCAAGTTATACTTGGTGAGATGTACCAAGTGACCAATGCTAGCAATGTCAGAACAGACCATACTCTGGCAGTTGTTAACTTCTCCTGGGGAGGGGTAACTGGCCTTAAGAAGGTTGTGGTAAGTGCAAACCTACCAGTCGAATGCTTGCTTGGCAATGACTTAGAGACTTCTGCTTGGGCAGAAGTGGAGCTCAGGACCCATGCAGAAATGCTGGGGATCCCTGCAGATGTGTTTGCTGTGACCAGGTCACAAGCTAAACTGTCTAAAACTGAACAGGCCTTGGATTCTGGAAGAATGGACCAAGTGCCTTCCAAGAGGAGGAGTAGTAGGGTTAAGGCAGTGCCTTCCCCTTGGCTCAGGAGGAAGATCAGTCCCTTGAGGGGGATGATCTCAGCCCTGAAGAAGGAACTGTCCCAGAGGAACTTGAGCCTGACCAGGTTGAGTTCTTGGGGACAGGGGGACCTTCTAGGGCAGATCTGAGCCAGGAGCAGCAGAGCTGCCCCTCCCTTGAACCCCTCAGACAGCAAGCTGCTGCTGAGGCTGCTGGGAAAGCTAGTGGTCCCCATACAGTGTATTGGGATGATGGACTCCTGTACTCAGAGAGTAGAGACCCCAAGCCTGGTGCTACCAGGAGGTTGGTAATACCTTTGAAGTTCAGGGGCTTCCTATTGACCCTAGCCCATGATATTCCCTTAGCAGGACACCTGGGCCAGAACAAGACTTGGGACAGAATTGTCCCTCACTTTCACTGGCCCCACATGTCTGAAGACAGTAAGGAGTTTTGTCGCTCCTGTGTAACCTGCCAAGCCAGTGGCAAAGCAGGTGGCACTACAAAGGCCCCCTGATACCACTACCTGTGGTGGGGGTGCCCTTTGAGAGGGTAGGGATTGACATTGTTGGTCCCATGGATCCCCAAACAGCATCTGGGCACAGATTTATACTGGTGGTAGTGGATCATGCCACCAGGTATCCAGAGGCTATACCCCTTAGGACCACTACAGCACCTGTGGTGGCAAGGGCCCTCCTGGGAATTTTCTCAAGAGTGGGCTTTCCTAAGGAGGTGGTATCAGACAGGGTGCAAACTTCATGTCTGGGTACTTAAAGGCAATGTGGAAGGAGTGTGGAGTTACTTATAAGTTCACCACACCCTATCACCCACAATGCAATGGTTTAGTTGAGAGATTCAACAAAACCTTGAAGGGCATGATTAAAGGGCTCCCAGAAAAGCTTAGGCGTAGATGGGACATACTCTTGCCCTGCCTTTTATTCGCATATAGGGAGGTGCCTCAGAAGGGGTTGGTTACAGCCCTTTTGAACTTCTGTTTGGCCACCCTGTGAGGGGTCCACTGTGCTTGGTGAAGGAAGGATGGGAGTTACCTCTCAAGCCCCCAAAGCAAGATATAGTGGACTATGTACTTGGTCTCCGCTCCAGGATGGCTGAGTACATGAAAAAGGCAACCAAAAACCTTGAGGCTAGCCAGGAACTTCAAAAGGCCTGGCATGACCAAAAGGCTGTCCTAACTGTTTACCAGCCAGGACAGAAGGTGTGGGTGTTGGAGCCAGTGGCCCCAGCAGCTCTCCAAGACAAATGGAGTGGACCCCACACTATTGTTGAGCAGAAGGGTGAGGTCACTTACTTAGTAGACCTGGGAACACCCAGGAGTCCCCACAGGGTTCTCCATGTCAACAGACTTAAGCCATATGTGGACAGGGCAGACATGGGCTTGCTCATGGCTACTGATGAAGGGCAGGAGGAAGAGAGTGACCCACTCCCTGACCTGCTCTCACAGAACCCTGACGATGGGTCAGTAGATGGTGCAGCCTTGGCAGGCAGCCTCACTACCCAGCAACAAACTGATTGCAGGCAAGTCCTCAATCAGTTTAGACATATGTTTTCACTGACACCCAGTCAGACCACCTGGTGCACTCATGAAGTGGACACTGGGGACAGTCTGCCTATTAAAAACAAGATTTATAGGCAACCTGACCATGTCAGGGACTGTATCAGGACTGAAGTCCAGAAGATGTTGGAATTGGGAGTGATTGAGCCCTCAGATAGCCCTTGGGCTAGTCCAGTAGTCCTAGTACCTAAACCTCACACCAGTGGTGGGAAAAGAGAGATGAGGTTTTGTGTAGACTACAGGGGCCTCAATGCAGTCACTAGGACTGATGCCCATCCAATACCCAGGGCAGATGAGCTCATAGATACTTTGGCCTCTGCCAAATATCTCAGCACATTTGACCTAACAGCTGGCTACTGGCAGATCAGACTAGCTGATGCTGCAAAGCCCAAAACAGCATTTTCAACCCCTAGTGGGCATTATCAATTTGTGGTGATGCCCTTTGGTCTGAAAATGCACCTGCCACTTTCCAGAGGTTGGTGAACACAGTTCTCACAGGACTGGAGGCCTATAGTGCAGCTTATCTAGATGATATTGCTGTCTTTAGCTCCACCTGGGAGGATCACCTGGTCCACCTCAGGAATGTTTTACAGGCCCTGCAAAAGGCAGGCCTGACTATCAAGGCCACTAAGTGCCAGATAGGGCAGAGTCAGGTTGTGTACCTGGGCCACCTTGTGGGTGGAGGCCAGGTTCAACCTTTGCAGAGCAAGATCCAGACCATCATGGACTGGACTGCTCCCACTACCCAGACTCAGGTGAGAGCCTTCTTAGGCCTGACTGGGTACTATAGGAGATTTGTCAAGGGGTATGGATCAATAGTGACACCCTTGAATGACTTAACTTCTAAAAAAATGCCCAAAAAGGTTCAGTGGACAGTTAGCTGTCAAAAGGCATTTGATGACCTCAAGCAGGCCATGTGCACTGCTCCAATTCTGCAGAGTCCTGATTACTCCAAGAAGTTCATTGTTCAAACTGATGCATCTGAATTGGGGGTAGGGGCTGTACTGTCACAATTGAATGAAGAAGGTCAGGATCAGCCAGTAGCTTTTATTAGCAGAAGGCTGACCCCTAGAGAGAAACGTTGGTCAGCCATAGAGAGGGAGGCCTTTGCTGTGGTCTGGGCTCTGAAGAAGTTGAGGCCATACTTGTTTGGTACACACTTCCTGGTTCAGACAGACCATAAGCCCCTCTTATGGCTAAAACAAATGAAGGGTGAAAACCCCAAACTGCTTAGGTGGTCCATTTCCCTACAGGGGATGGACTTTACAGTGGAACATAGGCCTGGGAGTAACCATGCGAATGCAGATGGACTCTCTAGGTATTTCCACTTAGAACATGAAGACTTAACTGGGCAAGGTTAGTTTAATGTCCCTACGTTTGGGGGGTTGTGTAGGAGAGTAGGATCTGCTTCACAGGGGTACCCCACTTTTTGCTGATACTTCACTGGTTTTCGACATTAGTCTGGCTGGGGCCCTGCTATTCAGAACCCCAGCCTAGCTGTTTCCTCTTTAAAAGGGTCTCCATGTGCCTTAGGCACATCTCTGATTGGGATCTGGAGTGCCCTTGTAAGTCCCTAGTATATGGTATACTATGTACCAAGGGCATAGGTACCTCAGAGGCCTGCCAGGGGCTGCAGCATATATTATGCCACCCCTGGTAGGCCATCCAAACTGACACCACAGGTCTGCTACTGCAGCCTGGGTAAGGTGGTGCATGCACCCCTTGCTGTGGTATAGGTTACCTATATCACTAAATGCATACACACATATAAACCTATAAGTCACTCCTAAGGCAGGCCTTATCAATCCTAAAGGCAGAGTGCATGGTTTCTATGTGAGAGGGTGCCCCTGCATGAGCAGGGCCCCTCTGCAGCGTTCGGAGACCATCTCTGATGCTGTTTGTAGTGCAGCCTGACCATATACTCTTAAACGCATTATATCCTCGCGGTAAAATGCTAACTATGGAATGGCTGCACCGAAACATGTCGTGTTTGGTGTCAAACATCTTGGAATACTACCCCCCGCCAATTCTGGCGGCGGGGGTAGCATTCCACCCTTCTAGAGGGAAAGGCATGTTAACTCTGACGAGTCCGGTAACTTCTTTCCAGAGCCTGGCATCACAAAATGGATGCTACTGCCACAGACACGAGTCTGGCCTCCTGCTGCTGGACGAAACTCCGGCAGGGGAGGCCTGGACAATAGGTTTCCTGTCCCAGGGAGGTGTGACCACCTCCCCAGACAGGACAAAGTGTATTGGGGCTGGGCGGGAGCACTTTCGGGTGCTTTGAAGTCCTGCACTGGGGGCACATTTGGTGTCCCTGTGCATACCCCAGTTCAAACCGGATCAGGGGCTTGCAGCCCCTGCTTTGGCGCGAACTGGACAAAGGGAAAGGGTGTAGCCACCCCTCTGCCCTGACCCACCCATAGGTGGGGCCACAGAGTAGTCCATCCCCTATTTTTGGAATAAAGGTAGGAACCCAGTCCTTAGGACTTTAGATTATACCTGGACGAAACTCTGACACGGAATCCTGGACCTTCGACGCTCTACGACAAGATTAGAGGACTGAAGAATCTCCCTTGGGGTCAAGGAGTGACTCCCCTGCTTGGCAGGCACCAAAGAAGCATCTGTCCGGTTCGCATCACTGAAGCTCCCGTCGGACGCCGAAGTCATCGCATCACCAGAGGTGGATTCTCAGACTTCCCCGAGGCTACCCTGAGTCCCCAGCAAAGCTGAGGCCCGTGACTATCGTGGGTAACGTGAGACCATGACCCCTGAACACCGAGCACACTTGCAAGTGCACCATCTTCTGGGTCTCCCAAGAAGTCGTGCTTTGGGCTTCGAGTAGCCCTAGCCTCCAGCACCACCTGCACCGAAGATCACTGGCCCCCACTCCACGAGTGTCCTGTAAGCCAGCTCCACGTGCAGCGTCACGAGGCTCCTTCGCGGTCGCTAGCCCGTTGGCTAGTAGCCCTTACCGAAGGCCAATCTTTTCTTTACTTGGCAGTCTGGTTGCTCCAGGCCTGCCCTCACTTACCCTTGCTGGGTGAGTTCCCCAGACCTTGCTGGTCTGCACCATCGACGATCTTCAGCTACATCGAGACTTGCCGTTGCCAAGGCTTGTTGGGTCCAATCTGGTCGCCGACACCGCAGCACTCGACAGACATCGTGTACCAGCTCGAATCCTGCTCCTGGTCGCCGACAACGCCTCCTGGACCTCGTGGCTGCAGAAACGAGACGACCGTCAACGCACCTGAAGCACTCGACATCGGTGGGCATCCGTCCATCACCTCCCTGGCCACTGGCTTGTGACCCAGACTCTGTCCCCTCTGCTTTCAGGTTCTTCAGAACTCCGATCCACTCTTGGATCCACCCGGACACTTTTCTCCTGGTCGCCAGCAGCACTTTGCAGCAGATCGCCATAAGAACCGACGACGAAACCCGACCCCGAAAGGCACCTATGCACCCGGCTTCCCTGGGTGAGGTAACACGAGTGCTCCGGTGCTCCCGTGGGTAGAGACTCTTCAAAGTCCTAGATCTCAAAGGGTTTTGTCCTAGTCCTCTTTAAAGTGTCCCTTTCCTCTATTTTTCCGATCCCGACTTTCTCCATAGAAGTTAACGGCGTATCGCGGTTGTGTATTTACACTGCACGCGTCTCCCGTGGGTCCCCTGTGTCACTACCTTGGGTGGTTCCTTGTGGTCCAAGCACTTCTAGAGGCTCTAGGCCTAGTGTCTAGTTCAGTCGTGGTTCGCATACCACTTTATTGGTATATGGTTTGGTACGCCCCTAGGGCCCAAACGTGTATTTGTGCTATTACTGTGATTTAAGATCTTATAACCTATGTACTTCGAACTCTAGCCTCATAAAGAGACTAGAGGGGTGTGTTTAGTAATAAATACATATATTTTGAATATATACCTGGTGTGGTGCTCTTTCATTTGGTCACTCAAGAGATTATAGACTGGTAAAACAAGCTGCTTTACATTCCTTCAAGACTTAGCCTGAAGGCTGCTCTCCACAGCTACCACTAGGATAGCTTTCAATAAGGTTGTCTTTAACCTACCTACCATAAGAGTCGATTTGGACTGGTGCAAGGTGCCCACTATAATTAGTGGACAGCATATGCCAGGCCAACTTCTCACACCTGGTGTGGTCCTCTTTCATTTGGTCACTCAAGAGATTATAGACTGGTAAAACAAGCTGCTTTACATTCCTTCAAGACTTAGCCTGAAGGCTGCTCTCCATAGCTACCACTAGGATAGCTTTCAATAAAGGTTTTCTTTAACCTATCTCCAATAAGGGGTTGTTTGGACTGGTGCAAGGTGCCCACTATAATTAGTGGACAGCATATACCAGGCCAACTTCTCACATTGGTGTGCAGCGTGTGGGATTCCAGCTTGCTATTGTTTTACCAGATAATCTCAATTGAATTGATCAACTGAAAACCACTAAGGGTACCTTAGGTACATATAAAACAAGCTTAGGATACAGTAAGTTCTACTGAACTTAGAGTTGTGTGTTAAGGGATAGCACACCCTTTCTACAACTCAAGAGAGTTTAGTAGGCCACACTAGAGTAGGTAGTGCATACACCACACCACACTAGTAATGTCTTTAGGGCCAGGAACCAGTGGGTCCCAGCCAGAAGCCAATGGGCTTCTTCCCTCCAAGTATGATAATTTCCCATTCTTGGAATTGAGAGCATTAAGCACTGCTAGGAAACTAAAGACAGGCAAAAGTGCCACCATCCAACGCCTCATAGAGGTACTCCTGCTGGATGATCTCAGAAGACTAACAGGGTCTGAAGGGGTAGGCAGACAGGGTGGGGCAGAAGATGAGGAAGGGGCCAGGGGTGAAAGCACCCAGGACCCCCTCTCTGAAACTGGCCAGGAAGGTGAAAATAACCTTGACCTGGAAAACCCAGCTATTCCTGTGGAGGAAGGAGGAGGATCAGACTGACCTCCCCTTTGTCCCCCAGGAAGAGTTGTGAGTGTGCCCAGAAGGCCTAGATCTCCTTCTCAGGAGTCTAACCACTCTGACACCTCAATAGGGACCTCTGTTTCCTCTCATAGGAGGGAATCCTCTCATGAAAGGAAAGAGAGACTGCTCAAGTATGGAGAAGCTCAGTTGAGACTCAGAAGAGAGCAGTTGGCTATAGACAGGGAGTCCCTAGAGCTTGAAAAGCAAAGAAAAAGATGGGACTAGAGTCCCATGGTGGCAGCAATTTCCCCAGAGATAGGGAAAGGTCTTATGACCATAGAAACCTGAGCAAGATTGTCCCTCCCTACCAGAGTGGGGATGACATCCACAAATGGATAACTGCACTGGAGAGGGCCTGTAAAGTACAGATGGTCCCTCAGGAGCAGTGGGCAGCAATCTTGTGGCTCTCCTTTGCAGACAAAGGTAGAGACAAGCTCCTCACTGTTAGAGAAGAGGATGCTGACAAGTACAAAGTCTTGAAGAGTGCTCTGATTGATGGGTTTGGCCTACCAACTGCACAATACAGGTTAAAGTTCAGAGATACCCAAAAAGCACAGACTCAAGACTGGGTGGACTATGTGGATTGTTCTGCTAAGGCTCTGGAAGGTTGGTTGATGGGCAGGAAGGTATGTGATTCACAGGATTGTACAATCTTATCATGAGGGAGCAGATTCTTAATAACTGTCAAAATCAGCTGTTGCATCAGTACCTGGTGGACTCTGATCTGACCTCTCCCCAAGAATTGGGAAAGAAGGCAGACAAATGGGTCAGAACCAGGGTGAGGCAGAAGGTACAGAACCAAGGTGGTGACCCGAAGAAGCAAGATTCTAAGAACTCTGATAAGGGTGGGGAGAAGGGTAAAGACCAGAAGTCTTCACAAGGCCCCCAAGAATCTTCTTCAGGTGGGGATTCACAATCTAACAAAGGGAAAGGCCAAAAGAAACCATGGTGCAAAGTCTGTAAGCAAAAGACACACTGGACCAGTGATTGCACCAAGTCCAAATACTCTATTCCAGCCCCCACAAATGCCCCTAAGGCACCTGTTCCTCCTAGTGCAGTTACAAATGGTGGTGGGAGTACACAGGCCAAGGGTTTAGTAGGGTTGACCCTGGGTAATGAGATGAGCTCTGGCCTAGTCAGAGAATTCACTCAGGCTGTCCTAGTCTGTGATGGAGGCATGGATGTGACCTCCTCTATGAGTCCCAGTAATCTGGGCAAGTACAGGCACCAGCCCTTAATCAATGGAAAAGAGGCTTTGGCATTTAGGGACACAGGGGCAAGTGTCACCATGGTGACACAAGACCTTGTGGATCCTGGGCAGATTATACTTGGTGAAATGTACCAAGTGACTAATGCTAGTAATGTCAGAACAGACCATACTCTGGCAGTTGTTAACTTCTCCTGGGGAGGGGTAACTGGCCTTAAGAAGGTTGTGGTGAGTGCAAACCTACCAGTGGAATGCTTGCTTGGCAATGATCTTGAAACTTCAGCTAGGGCAGAAGTGGAGCTCAGGACCCATGCAGAAATGCTGGGGATCCCTGCAGATGTGTTTGCTGTCACCAGGTCACAGAGCAAAATGTCTAACACTGAAGAGGCCTTGGATTCTGAAATAATGGATCAAGTGCCATCCAAGAGGAGGAGTAGTAGGGTAAAGGCAGTGCCTTCCCCCTTGGCTCAGAAGGAAGATCAGTCTCTTCAGGGAGATGATCTCAGTCCTGAGGAAGGAACTGTCCCAGAGGAGCTTGAGCCTGATCAGGTTGAGTTCTTGGGGACAGGGGGCCCTTCCAGGGCAGATCTGAGCCAGGAGCAGCAGAGCTGCCCCTCTCTTGAACCCCTCAGACAGCAAGCTGCTGCTGAGGCTGCTGGGAATGCTAGTGGTCCCCATAAAGTATATTGGGATGATGGACTCTTGTACTCAGAGTGTAGAGACCCCAAGCCTGGTGCCACCAGGAGGTTGGTTATACCTCTGAAGTTCAGGGGCTTCCTATTGACCCTAGCCCATGATATTCCCCTAGCAGGTCACCTGGGCCAGAACAAGACTTGGGACAGACTTGTCCCTCACTTTCACTGGCCCCACATGTCTGAAGACACCTAGGAGTTTTGTCGCTCCTGTGTAACCTGCCAAGCCAGTGGGAAGGCAGGTGGCACCACAAAGGCCCCCCTGATACCACTACCTGTGGTGGGGGTTCCCTTTGAGAGAGTGGGGATTGATATTGTTGGTCCCATGGATCCCCAAACAGCATCTGGGCACAGGTTTATCCTGGTGGTGGTGGACCATGCCACTAGGTACCCAGAGGCAATTCCCCTTATTACCACTACAGCACCTGTGGTGGCAAGAGCCCTCCTGGGAATTTTCTCAAGAGTGGGCTTCCCTAAGGAGGTTGTATCAGACAGGGGTGCAAACTTTATGTCTGGATACTTGAAGGCAATGTGGAAGGAGTGTGGAGTGACTTACAAGTTCACCACACCCTATCACCCACAATGCAATGGTTTAGTTGAGAGATTCAACAAAACCTTAAAGGGCATGATTAAAGGGCTCCCAGAAAAGCTTAGGCGAAGATGGGACATACTCTTGCCCTGCCTTTTATTTGCATACAGGGAGGTGCCTCAAAAGGGGGTTGGCTACAGCCCTTTTGAACTTTTGTTTGGTCACCCTGTCAGGGGTCCATTGGGCTTGGTAAAGGAAGGATGGGAGTTACCTCTCAAGCCCCCAAAGCATGACATAGTGGACTATGTACTTGGTCTCCGCTCCAGGATGGCTGAATACATGAAAAAGGCAACTAAAAACCTTGAGGCTAGCCAGGAACTGCAAAAAGCCTGGCATGACCTAAAGGCTGTGCTGACTGTTTACCAGCCAGGACAGAAGGTGTGGGTGCTGGAGCCAGTGGCCCCAGCAGCTCTCCAAGACAAGTGGAGTGGACCCCATACCATTGTTGAACAGAAGGGTGAGGTCACCTATTTAGTAGACCTAGGAACACCCAGGAGTCCCCACAGGGTTCTCCATGTCAACAGACTGAAACCATATGTGGACAGGGCAGACATGGGCTTGCTCATGGCTACTGATGAGGGACAGGAGGAAGAGAGTGACCCACTCCCTGACCTGCTCTCACAGAACCCTGATGATGGGTCAGTGGATGGTGTAGCCTTGGCAGGCAGCCTCACTGCTCAGCAGCAAACTGATTGTAGACAAGTGCTCAATCAGTACAGACATATGTTCTCTCTGACTCCAAGTCAGACCACCTGGTGCACTCATGAAGTGGACACTGGGGACAGTCTGCCTATTAAAAATAAGATTTATAGGCAACCTGACCATGTCATGGACTGTATCAGGACAGAAGTCCAGAAAATGTTGGATTTGGGAGTTATTGAACCCTCAGATAGCCCTTGGGCTAGTCCAGTGGTCCTTGTGCCAAAACCTCACACCAGTGGTGGGAAAAGAGAGATGAGGTTTTGTGTGGACTACAGGGGTCTCAATGCAGTCACTAGGACTGATGCCCATCCAATACCCAGGGCAGATGAGCTAATAGACACTTTGGCCTCAGCCAAGTATCTAAGCACATTTGACCTAACAGCTGGCTACTGGCAGATCAGGCTAGCTGATGATGCAAAGCCAAAGACAGCATTCTCAACCCCTAGTGGGCATTATCAATTTGTGGTAATGCCCTTTGGTCTGAAGAATGCACCTGCCACTTTTCAGAGGTTGGTGAATACAGTCCTTACAGGTCTGGAAGCCTATAGTGCAGCATATCTAGATGATATTGCTGTCTTTAGCTCCACCTGGGAGGATCACCTGGTCCACCTCAGAAATGTTTTGCAGGCCCTGCAGAAAGCAGGCCTAACTATCAAGGCCACAAAGTTCCAGATAGGGCAGAGTCAGGTTGTGTACCTGGGCCACCTTGTGGATGGAGGCCAGGTTCAACCATTGCAGAGCAAGATCCAGACCATCATGGACTGGACTGCTCCAACTACCCAGACTCAGGTGAGAGCCTTTTTAGGCATGACTGGGTACTATAGGAGATTTGTCAAGGGGTATGGATCAATAGTGACACCCCTGAATGACTTAACTTCCAAAAAAATGCCCAAAAAGTTTCAGTGGACAGTTAGCTGGCGAAAGGCATTTGATGACCTGAAGCAGGCCATGTGCACTGCTCCCATTCTACAGAGTCCTGATTACTCCAAGAAGTTCATTGTCCAAACAGATGCACCTGAATTGGGGGTAGGGGCTGTACTGTCACAATTGAATGATGAAGGTCAGGATCAGCCAGTAGCTTTTATTAGCAGAAGGCTGACCCCTAGAGAGAAACGTTGGTCAGCCATAGAGAGGGAGGCCTTTGCTGTGGTTTGGGCTCTGAAGAAGTTGAGGCCATACTTGTTTGGTACTCACTTCCTTGTTCAAACAGACCACAAGCCCCTCCTATGGCTAAAACAAATGAAGGGTGAAAACCCCAAACTGCTTAGGTGGTCCATTTCCCTACAGGGGATGGACTTTACAGTGGAACATAGACCTGGGAGTAACCATGCCAATGCAGATGGACTCTCTAGGTACTTCCACTTAGAACATGAAGACTCAACTGGTCAAGGTTAGTTTAATGTCCCTACGTTTTGGGGGGTTGTGTAGGAGAGTAGGATCTGCTTCACATGGGTACCCCCACTTTTTGCTGATGCTTCACTGTTTTTCGACTTTAGTCTGGCTGGGGCCCTGCTAATCAGAACCCCAGCCTAGCTGCTTCCTCTCTAAAATGGTTTCCATGTGCCTTAGGCACATCTCTGATTGGAATCTGGAGTGCCCTTATAAGTCCCTAGTATATGGTATACTATGTACCCAGGGCATAGGTACCTCAGAGACCTACCAGGGGCTGCAGCATGTATTGTGCCACCCCTGGAAGGCCATCCAAAATGACACCACAGGTCTGCTACTGCAGCCTGGGTAAGGTGGTGCATGCACCCCTTACTGTGATATAGGTTACCTATATCACTACATATATACACACATATAAACCTATAAGTCACTCCTATGGCAGGCCTTATCAATCCTGAAGGCAGAGTGCTTGGTTCTTATGTGAGAGGGTGCCCCTGCATGAGCAGAGCCCCTCTGCAGCGTTCGGAGACCCTTCTCTGATGCTGTTTGTAGTGCAGCCTGACCATATACTCTTAAGTGCATTATATCCTCGCGGTACAATGCTAACTTTGGACTGGCTGCACCAAAACATGTTGTGTTTGGTGTCAAACATCTTGGAATACTCCCCCCGCCAGTTCTGGCGGCGGGGGTAGCATTCCACCCTTCTAGAGGGAGAGACATGTACACACCGGCCTGCCCGGTAACTTCTTTCCAGAGCCCTGGCATCACAAAATGGATGCCGCTGCCACAGACACGGGTCTGGCCTCCTGCTGCTGACTGAAACTCCGGCAGGGGAGGCCTGGACAATAGGTTTCCTGTCGCAGGGAGGTGTAACCACCTCCCCAGACAGGATAATGTGTATTGGGGCTACTCTCTGGTGCTCAGAAGTCCTGCACTGGGGGCACACTTGGTGTCCCTGTGCATATGCCAGTTCAAACCGGTTGCAGGGGCTACCTGCCCCTGCTCTGGCGCGAAATTGGACAAAGGGAATGGGTGTAACCACCCCTCTTCCCTGACCCTCCCATAGGTGGGTCCCCAGAGTATGTCCAACCCCCTAACTTGGTATAAGTATGGGACCCCAGTCCTTAGGACTTTAGATTTACCTGGACGAAACTCTGATACAGAATCCTGGACCTTCGATGCTCTACTTTAAGATTAGAGGACTGAAGAATCTCCCTTGGGGTCAAGGAGTGACTCCCCTGCTTGGCAGGCACCTAAGAAGCAATTGTCTGGTCTGCATCGCTGAAGCTCCCGCCGGACGCCGAAGTCTTTGCATCACCAGAGGTGGATTTCCAGACTTCCCCGAGGTTGCCCTGAGTCCTCAGCAAAGCGGAGGCCCGTAGCTGTCGTGGGTAACGTGGAACCGTGACCCCTGGACACCAAGTACTTTTGCAAGTGCATCCTCTTCCTGGTCTCCCACAAAGTTGTGCTTTGGGCTCTGAGTAGCCACCGCCTCCAGCACCGACTTTACTGAAGATCACTGGCCTCCACTCCACGAGTATCCTGTGAGCCAGCTCTAAGTGCATCCACTCAAGGCTCCTTTGTGGTCGCTAGTCCGTTGGCTAGTGGGCCCTCCCGAAGGCAACTCTTCTTCTGTTTGGGCTTTCCTGATTGCTCCAGATGTGCCCTGACTTACCCTTGCTGGGTGAGTCCCCCAGACCTTGCTGATCTGCATCAACGTCCTTTCTTTGTTTCTACAAGACTTGCCGTTGCCAAGGTTTGTTGGGTCCAATCCGGTCGCCGACACCCCTGCAATCGACAGACGTTGTGGGACAGCTCGAATCCAGCTCCTGGTTGTTGTCGATGCCTCCTGGACCTCGTGGCTGAAGAGTCAAGACGACCGTCAACCTACCTGAAGCACCCGACATCGGTGGGCATCTGCTCTTCACCTTCCTGGTCACTGGCTAGTGACCCAGACTCTGTCCCCTCTGCTTTCAGGTTCTGCAAATCTTCGAACCACCTTTGGATCCACCCGAACACTTTCGACTTGGTCGCCAGCAGCACTTTGCAGCAGATCGCCATTGAAAACGACGACGAAACCCGACCCCGAAAGACACCTATGCACCCGGCTTCCCTGGGTGAGGTAACTCGAGTACTCCTGTGCTCCTGTGGGTATAGACTCTAGAACAACCTAGTTCTAAAGGGGTTTGCTCCAAGTCCTCCTCTAAGTGTCCTTTTTCTTTAAAACTCCAACCGCGACATTCCCCATAGAAGTCAACGGCGGCTCGCGGCTGTGTTCTCACACTGCACGTGTCCCCCGTGGGTCCCCGGTGTCACTACCTTGGGTGGTTCCTTGAGGGCCAAGCACTTCTACAGGCTCTAGGCCTTGTGTCTAGCTCAGTCGTGGTTCTTATACCACTTTATTGGTATATGGTTTGGTACGCCCCTAGGGCTCAAACGTGTATTTGTGCTATTACTGTTGATATTCGACTTGTAACTTATGTACTTCGAACTCTAGTCTCATAAAGAGACTAGAGGGTGTGTTTAAGACTAAATACATATATTTTAAATATATACCTGGTGTGGTCCTCTTTCATTTTGTCCCTCAAGAGATTATAGACTGGTAAAACAAGCTGCTTTACATTCCTTCAAGACTTAGCCTGAAGGCTGCTCTCCATAGCTACCACTAGGATAGCTTTCAATAAAGGTTGTCTTTAACCTATCTCCAATAAGGGGTTGTTTGGACTGGTGCAAGGTGCCCACTATAATTAGTGGACAGCATATACCAGGCCAACTTCTCACACCCATCAGGGTAGTGATTGGTCTCCCCTGCGTTTTGGCTGGAAGGGGGTTGTGTTGGACTTGGCCCTTTTTGCAGGGTCATCCCTGAACTTTTTGCCTTCCTCCTGTATTTTCTCTGACCTGTTTTTGTTGGTTTTATGACTCTGGGCACTTTACCACTGCTGATCAGTGCTTAAGTGCATATGCTCTCCCTATTGTAAATTGATGTATTGATTAGTGACTCCATGATTGGATCATTTGATTTACTTATCAGACCCTAGTATAGTGCACCAGGTGTGCCCAGGGCTTGTAAATGAAGTGCTGCTGGTGGGCTTGCAGCACTGGTTGTGCCACCCACAGAAGCAGCTTGTAAAGTGTGTCTCAGGCCTGCCATTGCAGAGCCTGTGTGCTGTCTGACTGCCATGTCGACTTGGCAAGTGCACCCACTTGCCAGTCCCTAAACCTTCCCTTATCTTCATATCAGACACCCCTAAGGTAGGCCCAAGGGCAGGGTGCATTGTAAGTATAAGGTAGGACATGCCCTGGTGTGTGTGGCATGTCCTGATAGTGAATTACAGCCATTTTCGTTTTTCACTATTGCAAGGCTACCTGTTCCCCATAGGCCAGAATGGGCAGTTAGATTATTACATCTTATAATCCTAACTGACTCAGGGAACCAGGTAGAAATTCGAGTTGAGTATGCCTGAACTCAGAATGATAAAATACATCTTTTAGTGAAGTTGGTTTTAACATTCTGTGTTTGAAAATACCACTTTTAGAAAGTGGGTATTTTCTTGCCTAACTATCCAAGCCTGCCTCTGCTAGGTTGTGTATTCCTTGTCTGGAGTTTGAGTGACAGGGGCTGGGGGCTGCCAGGAGACAGTGTGAGTCAGCACAAGGCTGAATAGAGAGATCTGCATGCAGATAGGAGGGAGGAGTTGCACCTGGTACCTGAATAGGGCTGTGCCTTCCCTCCACAATGCTGGCTCCACCTCCTGTGGTGTGTCTGATGTCCCTGGCCTACACTGTGAAAGGTAAGAAGGAGTCTTGTCAACAAAGTGCTCCAGGACTGACCAGAACTGGTTTTGACTAGGCAAAGGCCTCTCTGCCTTCAGAGAACAAAGAGAAAAGTAGTATAAATATTGGGACCCAGACCCAAGAACTTTAGATCACTTCTGGAACAACAAGACGGACCTCTGCCAAGGAGAAGAACCAAAGGAAGCTGTAGGAGTTGGACTGCCCCCCTGCCAGTGTGCTGTGTTGCTGGGTTGGCCTACAGTGGTGTCTTCAGTGCCAAGGAGAGGGGAAAGGAACTGTGTGTGTACGTTCATCATCTCGCAGAATATTACTCCAAGGGCTTGATTTGAGCTTGCCTCCTGACCGAAGTCTCAGGGATACCAGACTTCACCCCCTTCTGTTTGCCTGCATCTGGAACTTGCTGTTCTGGTGCTACAGAAGGAATTTGCAACACCGACGCCGGCGAGCGACGCCGTCTCCTGCATCGAAGCCGTGAGCGCTGCTCCGACTTGCAACGAAGACCCGATGCCGACCGCCGTGCCACATCGACGCCAACGAGCAACATCGTAAGCCTGCCATAGCCGTGAGCGCTGCTCCGACTTACGACGCCAGCCCGACGCCTGCTGCTGTGCCGCATCGACTCCGAAGCCAACATCATCGCGGAGCCGATCGTCGACGTGGGTGGTCAAGAATCTATCGACATCGTGACATCGTACGGAACCGTGGCTTCGGCGCCATCGTGACGTCACCTCCTCTCCGGCACCGGAACCGACGCCTCCCCTGCCTGAGCAAGCATCCAGGTCCCGACGCATCATCTCCTCCGAAGCAAGGAACCGACGCCGCACCTCCCCGACACCGTGAGCTGTCTTTGTTTTCGCTTTTCCAAGGTACTGTTCTTTGTGGGTCTGTTTTGACTCCGGGCCCGACGCCGCGCACCTCGCGGTCGGCGCCGTACTTTGGGATTTCTTTGACCTCGACGTCGTAATAACTCCAGTTGGGGTTATTTGTTGCTAAAGACTGCTTTTAAGTGAAGAACCTATTTTTAAATCATTTCTACCATCCTGAAGTATTATTGATTACAGTATTGTGGATTTTTGTCGTTTGTGGTCTTGTGATAAATCTATATAAAGTATACTTATTTTTATAAAACCTGTGTGGTGTCCATCTGTAGTGTTTTCACTGTATTACTGTATGTGTTCACAAATGCTTAACACACTGCCTCTGAGATAAGCCTGTCTGCTCGTGCCAAGCTATCAAGGGGGTGAGCAGGGGTTATCCAGTAGTGTAATCCCCTTTCCCTGACTTAGAAGCAAGGGTCCCTATTTGGTCAAAGGTGCATACCATAGCCAACTAGAGACCCCCAGTTCTAACAATGGGGACGATACACATAGAGAAATAAATATTAATTCCCCGAAAACGAGTGCAGTTAGCATATTCTGTGGGACTCGTGTATGTATCAGTGAACAGGCATCTGTTTATTGACGCTCTCACAAGGGGCCCGATCAATCCCTGAATGCAAGGAAGTTCTGGCAAAAGACAGAGTCCAGTTTCAAACCGAGGCCTGATCCCCATACAGATATTCAGAAACAAGGCCTGCATACCCACATGCACTGTCCAAATCTAGACTGTTTTATTGTGCTACATTTTTAAAAACTTTAAGAAAATGTTACTATCCAAACAACATATTTTGTCAAACTGTCAGAGGATATTCAGTTGTTTTATCACAGCATATTCACCCATCAATCTTCTATAACATTCTGTTCAACCAGACACTTATGTTACACAGAAGGGGCTGCAGATGCATGAAGAGCCCCTTGTTTAAAGCCCACAGCTTAAGTGCACATTCCACTCTTGTCCAGTGTCAAGAGGGCAATCCTATATTTCATTGGTGGTGTGCCCAATTCAAATGAGGGAAAACCTTTGCCCTTCAGCTTGCACCAGATTGTGCCAAGTATGAAGTATCATATAACTAGTACACTCCCGAGGGCATATGGAATATCACTGGGAGTCCGAGGTGCACCATCTAAAGGCAGGCCAGGCCACAAGCAGGGGGACATGGAACTGCAGTTTGAAACCACTCTTCCGCCTTTTACTGTTGCCAGAGACGTTTTAAGGCATGGAAAAAGGGGCTCTGGCCCAGGGCCCCAGCCTTTCAGGGAACCCCCCTGATAGAACCAACTGTGTTCTGCAAAGAAACTTGCCCGGATGACCTTTAATAATTTTTAAACAGATTGTTTTAAATACGGTTTTCCTTTAATTTTTAATGTGGGTGATGTGTGAGAGTCTATTACAGACATTTTCCAGAGAAATGTTGTGTTAATCTTTCATGCAACATCCATAAAATAATTTTCTTTTAGATCGAAACCAGACCTCACATATTAGAAATGGGATGGTGTCACAGAGATTATTTGCAGTAATGTGAGCTGCTGCTGTTTTACAATATTGAAAACACGTCACTATCCCTGAATTTTAGATGTAAACACATTTATGATTTGGATTAGTGTGCCTGTGCACTGGCCAAAGAGGTTATGAAAGAGTTTAAACTGGATCATAAATTCAAAGCTGTTATGAATAGGGGCCCCCAAAATAGGTTTGGCCCAGGGCCCCCCAAATCTTTAATATGTCTCTGACTGCTGCACTCTCTCCAGTGCAGATGCAGGCTCTCAGTTCACACCAGTGCCTGATTTATACATGCCAGCAGACCTATTTAGGCAGAAGACTCTCGATTTTTAAAGCCTAAGAAAGCTTCTTTCCTGCCTAAAATTGCCTGTTTCATAGTTAGTCAATGGGGAAAATGAATTCCCCCAATTTCTCTCACTTGCTAATTCTTTCCTGTTTGGAAATGTTGGCATGTATGCTGAAAGAGTGTTTTTTAGGAATCTAGTTGATGGTTATGGTAGCACTGGACTCACCCAAAACAAGCATTGGCATAGCCAATAGGTCTCGCCTTTGGGATCTTATAAGTGTTTAGCCATACAACAGTTGATGTTGTTGCACCAAGGATATTGTGCTGCATAACTAAATACTTAAAAGGTCCCAAAAGCGAGACCTATTGGCTATGCCAATGCTTGTTTTTGCTTGTATTCTGTTCAATGGCTTTCCTTGCTTCAGCCTGTCCATCTTGTGGTTTGTCCCTCCCATGGGGCATAGCATCCAGGGTCGAAGTGGTAACGCGGGCACTTGGGCAATGCCCGAGGGCCGGTGTCCAGTTCTAGCTGTGGGCTGCTTTTTTGAGCAGTCTGGGGGCTGATTTGGGTGGTTTCTGCGTTGTCCGGATACCGCCACCGGCCCAGTGGGTGCCTGAGTGGCCTTTCTGGAGGCAGATGGGCGTCCATCGCCTCCCTTTTATCAGGGCAGAGGTGTCACTCCCTTTCTCTCACTGGGTGGGCAAATTAATGTGTGCATACTGAGCGGGGGCAGGGGGCCTGAGCAGAAGTGGCCTTACTTGTTTTCAGGTGTGTTTCACCAGTGTAAACTAATCCCTGCATTTTTTTTACCCTCCTCCCTCCCCCCCCCTTTTTTTTAAATAAAATTTCGCCGATGCAGTGTTTTGCGGAAAGGCAATATGCAAATGTGGGTCACTTTTTTTTTTAGCGTGCCCGGGCCGATTTTTAATCCGAATCCAACCCTGATAGCATCTTTAGCACCTTTTTGATTGGTTGGCTTTTATGTTTCCTATGTTCGCTTTAGGGAACGACTTTTTCGTTTAACTTAAGCACTGCATGAGAGGGCATGTGTTTCCAGCTGTCTCCCTTGCTTACGTCTCTCTACCCTGCTCCTCCTTGTTGAACTTTCTCGTCTCCTCCCCGCCACTTCTGCCGATTGCTCCATCAACCTCTCCCTGCGGTTCTCTCCCCAAGCCCTTCCTCCTCGATTTTCATCAGGCCCAACAGTTGCAGTTTGCTGCCACACCTAACAATCGGCTATAAAGTACAGAGAGCACGAGCCATTGACACGGCACCAAACATCTCACGTTTCCATCAGTTCTCGGATTTCTGTTTGTACCTCGCGAACACTTTGAGGCATCCATTCGCTGCTTGAGGGAGGCTACTTTGACAGTGTTTTGAATCACAATGACGTTAACATTTGCTTCACAGGGTTTAGGTACTGTGGCAATAAAAAAGTGGGGAACAAAGAAATGTCCATTAGCCGTAAAAGAGAATAAAATGCCAGATCACACTGTTACAATAATTTTCCTCATAAGACGTCCTTAAGAGCAGACATTCAATAAATGCTTCATCAAAAAGTCAAAAAAGCAAAAACTGAAAATAGTGCTTCTCTTGACATCACAGCAAAGGCAGCATGCCATTTCCTAGAATCAATATTTGTGGAGCTCAAAACCTATCATAAGTTTGTTACAAAGTTGAGAATTACCCCACTTGGAAGAAAGCTTTGGAAGCGTCAAGACAAACAAGCACTAAAACACAAGTGCGGCCCCGCGCCGTGGCCGCAAAAGTGAAAGGGGAGGGAGGGGTGGGGGAGTGCGATTCCCTTGCGGGAGCGGCGGCGCCAGGAGCGATAATTGCTACCATATGGCGCCAGCTGCTCGCTCCTGCAAGTGAATCGCCAAACGTGCACGCGTTGCCATTGAAGGCAATGGAACGCGTGCACGTTTTTGGCTGAAAAGCCGAATCGAGTGCAAAAGGTCTTTTTGCCTATGCAGCGCATGCGCGCTGCGTAGGCGAGACCTAAAAAGGTGCACATTGGCGCAGACTGGGACCCTGCCTTTTCATAAAGTTGTGCACAATACATGCCCATCACCTCATAATAGAGGAAGGTACAACTGTACTACTGTGCCAGATTATGAGCACACTTTTTTGCCAAGTTTTGTGGTTTTCGATTTCTTTCTCTCACCTCTATTCTCAAATCTCTCTTTCCTCCCTTGTCAACCATCTTCTCTCTCTGTCTCTCTCAATCTCTTAACCTGTTTTTTTTTTGTCCCTTTGTGGTTTTTCTCATCTCACTTAGGGGCATATTAGCAAGACCCACCTTAAAATTATCGCCGTTTTAGCGGCAGGAAACTGCCGCTAAAACGGCGATAATGGGCTTGCTAATATGCGTTATGGAATTCCAATAGAAGCCCATGTTAGATGTCCTGCACATCTAACATGGGCTTCTATTGGAATTCTATAACGCATATTAGCAAGCCCATTATCGCCGTTTTAGCGGCAGTTTCCTGCCGCTAAAACAGCGATAATTTTAACGTGGGTCTTGCTAATATGCCCCTTAGTTCTCCCACCCCCTTCCTCTCTCCTGCCATTTTTCTCTTAACTCCCGTCTGTCCTGTCTAATTAGTCCTCTTTCTTCTCTCCCTTTTCAATACCACCTGTTACTGTGCCACCTGCCTCCCTCTCTATATCTTACTTGCTCAGCTGACTTTTTATTACGTTTCTCTTTTCCTCATCCATCTCCCATCATGACAAGGGGTTCTCTCTCAAATATATCTGTATTTTGTAATCACCCCTCTTTCCCTTAGCTGCCTCCTTCTTAGTTATTGCTGTTACTTTACCACCTCTCTATCTCACCTATCTCCCTCTCTAGCTCAGTTACCTTTTTCTTACTTATCTATCTCTTTATCATCCCTTTCTCACAAGTCTCCCTCCTGTCTCACTTCCTTAGCCATCTCTTTCTTACCTGTCTGTCACACATTTGCCTGCCTGCATATCAAACTCTATCTACCACCTGCCCTAGTCTCTCTTAGTTGTCTCTTTCTAACATCTTTCATCATCAACCCTGCCTTTCACATTCTCTGTCTCTCTGTCTCTCTTTCAGCCATCTTTGTCATTTTTCTGTCTATCACCACTTCTTTCCTTTTTCTCACCTTTCCTTCTCCCCAGTCAATGTCTTTATCATCTTCCTCTCATCTGTCTCACCCTATCGTCCAGCTATTTTTTCCTCATCTCTCTGTGTCTTTATCAATGCACTCGTTTGTCTTCCTCTCTCTCAACGGGCTCCATTTTTGTCTCTGTTCTCTCACCTGCCCGCCTCTCTTGCGGCTCTTTTTGTCACCTACATCAAACCTATAAATCCTCCCTACCCCAATAAGCTATTTTCATCTAAGCTGCTCTCTCTTTATCAACCCTCACTCTCTCACCTGTCTCCCTCTCTCTAAGCGCTTGCATCAGTTTCTCTTTTTCCCCTTAAACTATCTCCTACTTTGTCACTGAACAAAGTCTTTGATGCAGATGAGGGGTGAGAATCCAAAGCTGTTGAGGTGGTTCATTTTACAGGGGATGGACTTCATGGTGGAACACCGCCCTGGTACAGAACACGCCAATGCTGATGGTCTGTCCAGATTTTTCCGCCTTAGTGAAGAGAACTTCCAAGTGGGTGGGTAGTTCTCCCCACATTTCAGCTGGAGGGGACACGTGTTAGACCTGGCACCATTGACGTGGGTCTCCCTTCCATTTTTTTGCTGTTGCCTCCTGTGTTTTGCTATGTTTTTGCTGGTCTAGATGCTTTGGGCACTTTGCCACTGCTGTTCAGTGCCAAAGTGCAAGTGCTCCCTTTTGTAAATTGATGCATGGATTAGTGATTCCATGATTTGTTATTTGATTTACTTGTCAGACCCTAGTACAGTGCACCATGTGTGCCCAGGGCCTGTAAATCAAATGCTGCTGGTGGGCTTGCAGCACTGATTGTGCCACCCACAGAAGCAGCTTGTAAAATGTGGCTCAGGCCTTCCATTGCAGAGCCTGTGTGCAGTCTGGGACTGCCATGTCGACTTGGCAAGTGCACACACTTGCCAGTCCCTAAACCTTCCCTTTTCTGCATGTTAGTCACCCCTAAGGTAGGCCAAAGGTACCCCTGTGGGCAGGGTGCATTGTATGTGAAAGATAGGACATGCCCTGATGTGTGTGGCATGTCCTGATAGTGAATACTGCCAATTTCGTTTTTCACTATTGCAAGGCTATCTGTTCCCATAGGACAGAATGGGGAGTTTGTTTATAACATCTTATAAACATAACTGACCCTGGGAACAAGATAGTAAAGTTTAGTATGCCTGAACTCAGAATGTTAAAGTGCATCTTTTAGGGAGGGTGATTTTTACATTCTGCGTTTGAAAATACCACTTTTAGAAAGTAGGTATTTTCTTGCCTAACCATCCAGTATGCCTCTGCTAGGTTTGTGTATTGCATGTCTGGCGTGTGTGTGACAGGAGTTGGAAGAGGGCAGTGGCTCCGGCAGTCTGATGGGTCAGGGCTGGGCTGAATGGGACCTGGGTTGAATTTAGAGTAGGGGGAGGAGATTTCCTTTCACCTGCCTGCGCCAGGTCTGCTTTCAACAATGCTGTCTCCACCTCCTGCCAGGAAGCTGCACCAGGGAGGACAGGACTGGTTTTGGCTGGATACAGACGCTCTCTGCCTTCAGAGACAAAGGATTTGTGTGTATAAAAAGGGGGACCCAGACCCCAGAATTTTAGATCACTTCTGGGAAATCAAGAAGAACCTTTGCCAAGGAGAAGGACCGGAGAAGCTGAAGGAAGATTACTGCCCCTGTGCTGTTTGCTGTTGGGGTTGGCCTGCAGTGGTTACTTTATTGCCAAGGAAAGGAGAAAAGGACTTTGCTGTATTTGCTTTGTCATCTTGAGGAAGATCTCCAAGGGCTTGTGACTGAGCTTGCCTCCTGTTCTGAAGTCTCAGGGACACAAAGACTTCACCACCAGCTCCCCTGAATTTCCTTGCTGGGAATTCTATCCTGAAGAGAGAGGCCTGCTGCTGTTTAGGACCTCTAGAGACTGTTTGTTGCTGGGAGCTGGAAAGTCGACGCATCAAGGAAGAAGCGTGTCACCGCCGCTGCTGTTGCCGTCGCATCGCCGAAGAAGCGTGTCGCCGCCGCTGCTGTGGCCGCCACATCGCCGAAGAAGCGAGTCGCAGCGCCTATCGCGGCGTAAGAAGTCGCTGCATGACGCAACGGGTGCATCGATCTCCGAAGACCGGGACCGGCGCACCGAGTTCAACGCAGGGCCGCTGGGTGTATACGCATTGTACCGAAATCGACGCACCGCATCAAAGACGCCATCTTGTCGCATCGCACCGGATCGTCGCATCGCATTGAGTCGCCATCTTGTCGCATCATAACCGGAACGCAGTAAGAAACCGACGCTTCAACTCCCCACACGGTAAGGAAGCGACGCATCACCTGCCCTGCAGTAAGGAACTGACGCATCCACTCCCCTGAGTGTAAGGAACGGTGCATTACCTTCCCTGCGACCCTTTTGTTTGCTTTGCGTAACGCATCCAAGGTACTTTGAGAGAAACGTGTCGCATTTACCATCTGCATTGAAATGAGTTAGTTCTACCATTTGAGAGTCATATTTTTGATACTGTATTGTGGATTTTTGTCGTTTGGTCTTGTTTAAATGAAGATTACTTATTTTTCTAAACTGGTGTGGTGTCCATTTGTAGTGTTTCACTGTGTTACTGTATGTGTTCACAAATGCTTTACACACTGCCTCTGAGATAAGGCTGTCTGCTCGTGCCAAGCTACCAAGGGGGTGAGCAGGGGTTATTCTAGGAGTGTATCCCCCTTTCCCTGACTAGAAGCAAGGGTCCCTATTTGGACAACGGTGCAAACCATTGCCAACTCGAGACCCCCATTTCTAACATTGGTGGTCAGCGGTGAGGATTTGGACTTGCATTTGTGGCTTACATACAGTGATTGGTGTACACTACTAGTGAGTGCAGACCATTATGCGACCACATACATTTTTGGTAGACTCTTTTCCTTGGAACTTCTATTTTTGTTGAGAACTGCCAATTTTCTTTCACCATGAGCAAAGCAGCATCCATCGCACCTGCAGATTTTGATTTTGAAGAAGAAAGGGTTGATACCTACACTGTGCCACAACTCAAAGCTGTCTGCAAAAATTTTAAATCTCCATGAAGGGCCTCACCAGAAAGGAGGAATACCAAAAGGCGCTGAGGGCCTGGTTGGAAGCAAGGAGTGCCAGTGAGCATCCTGAAGATCCTATGGTTGAGGGGGAGGATTTAGAGGGGCAGCGAGAGGGGCCATTGGGCCTGGATGGTGGGAAAGTGCCTTCCAGAGTGGGCAGAAGTGTTTCTTCAAAGGGCCCTACCCCAGAAGAGCTGGAGGACAGGGAGAGGAGTAGAGTGCATGCAATGGAGCTAGCCAAGCTCTAGGTGAGGAGTCAGAATGACATAGAAAAGGGGAAATTGGAATTAGAAAACAAGAGGTTGGCCTTGGAAGAAAAGAGGATGCTTTTAGAGCATGAGAGAGTGGTGAGGGAGCTGGAGCTCAAAGCAAAGAGTTTAGAGATCACTCCCTCTGGTGGCAGCACACTGTCAGTGCCTGTAGAAGGGAAAGTATACATACCCAAAGATGTGATTAAGGACTTTGTGAAGCATGAGGACATTGGGCAGTGGTTTAAGGCTTATGAGGTAGCCATGACATCCCATAGAATCCCTGAGAAGGACTGGGGAGCGGGGCTGTGGGGCCGCTTTGTCAGTGATGGGAGGGGCACCTTGTTAGACCTGCCCAGAGAGGATCAGCATTACTATGCTTCCATGAAAGAAGCCTTAATGTCCAGGTATGGGTTGACCCCAGAGCTTTATAGGCAGAAATTTAGGAATTGCAAGAAGCTGGAGTCTAGTACCTGGCTGGAGTATGTGTCTTTGTTTTGCAGAGCATTGGATGGTTGGGTGAAGGGTAGCAAAGTAAATGATTTTCAGGCGCTCTATGATTTGGTTGAATGGGAGCACTTGTCCAGTAATTGTTTTCCAGAGCTACGGCAGCACCTGATTGATATTAAGCTAACTGTGCCTAGAGAGCTTGCTATGGAGGCGGACCGCTGGGTCAGTACCCGGGTCCACAAGGGTCATGTGGGAGACTTCGCCAAAGGTGGGCAGGGTCCCCAGCAGAAGAGTGGGGGGGACAAGGGTAAACAGAGGGAGTTCCAGAAAGGGCCCCAAAGTAATCCCCAAGGGAACCAAGGGAAGGGTTCCCAGCCTCCCACTGAGAAGAAGCCAGGGGCCCGACAGATAAGCCTGTTCAGAGGGGTCCCAAGAAATGTTTTGGTTGTGGTCAGGTGGGTCACTTCTTTTGGGATCCTAAGTGTCCCAACAAGGGTAACACAGCACCCTCTGGTGTACCGCCCCAGCAGATGGCTAGTGTAGCCCTGGGGGAGGAGATGGGTGCCCAAGGTGGGTGGGGCCCGCAGAGATGTCCCTAGTCTCTTTAGGAGACAGTGAGATGGTCCCTAGGACCCAGCTGCCTGATAACACTAAGAAGTACAGGCAGTGGGTGACCATCAATGGCCATAGGGTGGAGGCTCTGAGAGACACCGGAGCCAGTGTGACAGCTGTCAGTTGTCGGCTGGTGTCTGAAGAGCAGGTGATCCCCAATGCATTCTACCCGGTAGTTGCCGCTGACAATTCAGAGAGCCGCTGCAAGGTGGCTCAGGTTCCCTTTGAGTGGGGGGGGTCTCAGGTACCTTTCAAGTAGCTGTGAGGCCAGCCATGCCTGTTGACTGTCTGCTAGGCAATGATTTGGAGAGCTCCCCTTGGGCCAAGATGGAGAAAAGGTCTCATTTGGAGATGTTGGGTCTGCCAGAGTGGGCGTGTGTGATCACTCGGTCAATGGCAGCCGGTAAGGGTATTCAAGAGGACCTGGAGCCTGAAAGAGTGGCCCAGGTGCCTGCCTTAAAGAGAAAAGGAAGGGGGCGCGGGAAACCTGCCCCCGAAGTTCCCACGGTCCAGGAGGAGGCAGAGTTTGAGGGGGATGCCCTGGAACCTACAGAGGAACAAGTAGCTGAACTGGGGAACCTGCCTGAGCTGACCCATTGGCAGCAGGAAGGAGGACCCTCCAGGGAAGAGTTCTGCGGGGAGCAGAAGAATTGCCCTTCTCTTGTGGGTTTGTGGCAACAGGCTGCAAACCAGGCAGCAGGTGATCAGTCTGGATCACATTGGATTTACTGGGAGAATGGTCTCCTATATAGCGAGCCTAAGGTTGCTGAGCCTGGGTCAGCCCGTGTGCTGGTGGTACCCCAGCGCTTCAGAGCCTTCCTACTGGGTCTGGCTCATGATGTGCCTTTAGCAGGACATTTGGGGCAAGACAAGACCTTTGAGAGGCTTGTCACCCACTTTTTATTGGCCCCAAATGCGCAAGAGTTCAGACACTCATTGCAGGACCTGTCAGACTTGCCAGGCAAGTGGTAAGAGTGGGAGGAAGCACAAGGCTCCTCTCCAGCCTTTCCCTGTGGTCAGCACGCCCTTTGAAAGGGTGGGCATTGACATTGTGGGGCCTCTGGATCCCAAGACAGCCATGGGCAACAGGTTCATTCTGGTCTTGGTGGACCATGCCACCCGGTACCCGGAAGCCATCCCTCTCCGGACTGTGATGGCCCCCGTGGTGGGTCGTGCATTGATGGGGATTTTCTCCCGTGTGGGGTTCCCCAGAGAGGTGGTGTCAGACCGTGGTACCAACTTCATATCTAAGTATATGAAGTCCCTGTGGCAGGAGTGCGGTGTAACCTATAAGTTCACCACCCCTTACCACCCCTAAGGTATTGGGCTGGTTGAGAGATTCAACCGGACCCTGAAGGGCATGATTATGGGTCTTGAGGAACCCATGAGGCGTAAGTGGGACGTCCTCTTGCCATGCCTTCTGTTTGCTTACAGAGAGCTGCCACAAAAGTCCTTAGGGTTCAGTCCCTTTGAACTGCTGTATGGTCACCCTGTAAGAGGACCTCTGAGTCTGGTGAAAGAAGGCTGGGAGAAAGCTCCCAGTAAACCTCCCCAGGATGTATATAGCTACATGCTGGCCTTCAGAAACCAGACTAGGCGTTTCAGACAATTCGCTCAGGCGAACCTGGAAGCCAGCCAGAAGGAGATGAAACGTTGGTACGATCAGAATGCCACTCTGATCGAGTTTCAGCCCGGACAAAAAGTTTGGGTCATGGCCCCAGTGGAGCCTTGTGCGCTCCAGGATAAGTGGACCGGACCATTTGAGGTGGTGGAGCGCAAGAGTAATATCACCTACTTGGTGGATTTGCAGTCTCCTAGGAACCCTTTGTGGGTCCTGCATGTGAACCGCCTGAAGCCCCACTTGGAGAGGTCCGAAGTGGGCATGCTCCTAGCA
This sequence comes from Calotriton arnoldi, assembly GCA_963921515.1. Taxonomy (NCBI): domain Eukaryota; kingdom Metazoa; phylum Chordata; class Amphibia; order Caudata; family Salamandridae; genus Calotriton; species Calotriton arnoldi. The sequence goes on from CAWUFW010002869.1 coordinate 1,838,669, forward strand.
ACAGATGATGGGATGGAAGAGGAGACTGAGCCTCTTCCTGACCTCCTGTCTGCAAAAGAGCAAGATGGGCCAGTGGACTGTGTGAGCCTCTCTACCACCCTGACCCCTGAGCAGCAGAATGACTGTCGCCAACTGTCGGGGCAGTTTCCTGATCTGTTCTCCCTGACTCCCGGTGTCACTCAGTGGTGTGTCCATGATGTAGACACTGGGGACAGTCCTCCTGTATAACATAACATTTACAGAGTGACTGACAGGGTCAGAGGTTGCATCAAGGAGGAGGTCTTCAAGATGCTAGCGTTAGGGGTGATTGAGTCCTCAAACAGACCATGGGCCAGCCCAGTGGTCTTGGTCCCAAAGGCGGCTGCGCCGGGTGCCACACCAGAACTCCGGTTCTGTGTGGACTACCGAGGACTCAATTCAGTCACCAGGACTGACGCGCACCCATCCCCAGAGCTGATGAGCTCATCGATCGGTTGGGGGCTGCCCGGTACCTCAGTACGTTTGATTTAATGTCTGGGTACTGGCAGATCGCCTTAACCGATGGGGCAAGAGAGAGGTCAGCATTCTCCACACCAGATGGGCACTACCAATTCCGGGTGATGCCCTTTGGGATGAAGAATGCCCCTGCCACCTTTCAGAGGTTGGTCAACCAGGTGTTGGCTGGGCTGGAGGATTTCAGTGCCGCCTACCTGGATGACATTGCAGTGTTCAGTGCCACTTGGGAGGAACATCTGCACCACCTCTGGGAAGTGTTGAAGGCGCTGCAGAGAGCAGGCCTCACGATCAAGGCGAGTAAGTGCCAGATTGGGCAGGGTTCTGTGGTCTACTTGGGACACCAGGTTGGGAGCGGCCAGGTGGCGCCCCTACAGCCCAGAATTGATACCATCCTGGCTTGGGAACCCCCCAAGACCCAGACAGAGGTGAGAGCCTTTTTAGGACTCACAGGGTATTACAGGAGATTTGTCAAGGGGTATGGCAGCATTGTTGCACCCTTGACAGAGCTGACTTCCCGGAAGCAGCCCAAGAAAGTGAACTGGACTGATGCCTGCCAGAAAGCTTTTGATGCCCTGAAATCTGCCATGTGCACGGCGCCCGTGCTTCAGGCGCCCAACTTCTCAAAGGAATTCATTGTGCAGACAGACGCTTCAGAGCATGGTGTGGGGGCTGTACTTTCACAGATGAATGAAGTGGGCCTAGACCAACCTGTAGCCTTCATTAGTAGGAGGTTACTTCCACGGGAACAGAGGTGGAGTGCAATTGAGCGTGAGGCATTTGCTGTGGTCTGGGCACCGAAGAAGCTGAGACCATACTTGTTTGGGACTCACTTCCGGGTTCAGACAGACCACAGGCCCCTCAGATGGTTGATGCAGATGAGGGGTGAGAATCCAAAGCTGTTGAGGTGGTCCATTTCCCTACAGGGGATGGACTTCACGGTGGAACACCGTCCTGGTACAGAACACGCCAATGCTGATGGTATGTCCAGATTTTTCCGCCTTAGTGAAGAGAACTCCCAAGTGGGTGGGTAGTTCTCCCCACATTTCAGCTGGAGGGGACACGTGTTAGACCTGGCACCATTGGCGTGCGTCTCCATTCCATTTTTTTGCTGTTGCCTCCTGTGTTTTGCTATGTTTTTGCTGGTCTAGATGCTATGGGCACTTTGCCACTGCTGTTCAGTGCCAAAGTGCAAGTGCTCCCTTTTGTAAATTGATGCATGGATTAGTGATTCCATGATTTGTTATTTGATTTACTTGTCAGACCCTAGTACAGTGCACCATGTGTGCCCAGGGCCTGTAAATCAAATGCTGCTGGTGGGCTTGCAGCACTGATTGTGCCACCCACAGAAGCAGCTTGTAAAATGTGGCTCAGGCGTGCCATTGCAGAGCCTGTGTGCAGTCTGGGACTGCCATGTCGACTTGGCAAGTGCACACACTTGCCAGTCCCTAAACTTTCCCTTTTCTGCATGTTAGTCACCCCTAAGGTAGGCCCAAGGTACCCCTGTGGGCAGGGTGCATTGTATGTGAAAGGTAGGACATGCCCTGATGTGTGTGGCATGTCCTGATAGTGAATTACTGTCAATTTCGTTTTTCACTATTGCAAGGCTATCTGTTCCCATAGGCCAGAATGGCCAGTTGGATTATAACACCTTATAAACATAACTGACCCAGGGAACAAGATAGGAAAATAAAGGCCCATATTATCAAGAACGGCGATAACATTATCGCCACTTTAGCGGCAGGAAACTGACGCTAAAGCGGCGATAAGGGGCTTGATAATATGCCCTAAAGAATTCCAATAGAAGCCCAGGTTTGATGTCCTTCACACCAGAACCTGGGCTTCTATTGGAATTCTATAGGGCATATTATCAAGCCCCTTATCACCGCTTTAGCGGCAGTTTCCTGCCGCTAATGTTATCGCCGTTCTTGATAATATGGCCCCAAGTTTAGAATGCCTGAACTCAGAATGTTAAAGTGCATCTTTTAGTGTGGGTGATTTTTACATTCTGTGTTTGAAAATACCACTTTTAGAAAGTAGGTATTTTCTTGCCTAACCATCCAGTATGCCTCTGCTAGGTCTGTGTATTGCATGTCTGGCTTGTGAGTGACAGGAGCTGGGAGAGGGCAGTGGCTCTGGCAGTCTGATGGGTCAGGGCTGGGCTGAATGGGACCTGGGTTGAATTTAGAGTAGGGGGAGGAGATTTCCTTTCACCTGCCTGCGCCAGGTCTGCTTTCAACAATGCTGTCTCCACCTCCTGCCTGGAAGCTGCACCAGGGAGGACAGAACTGATTTTGGCTGGATACAGACACTGAGACAAAGGATTTGCGTGTAAAAAAGGGGGACCCAGACCCCAGAATTTTAGATCATTTCTGGGAAATCAAGAAGAACCTTTGCCAAGGAAAAGGACCGGAGAAGCTGAAGAAAGATTACTGCCTGCTGCTGTTTAGGACCGCTAGAGACTGTTTGTCGCTGGGAGCTGGAAAGTTGACGCATCGAGGAAGAAGCGTGTCGCCGCCGCTGCTGTTGCAGTCGCATCGCCGAAGAAGCGTGTCGCCGCCGCTGCTGTGGCCGCCGCATCGCCGAAGAAGCGAGTCGCAGCGCCTGTCGTGGCGTAAGAAGTGGGCGCACGACGCAACGGGTGCATCGATCTCCGAAGACCGGGACCGGCACACCGAGTTCAACACAAGGCCGCTGGGTGTGCACGCATCGTACCAAAATCGTCGCACCGCATCAAAGACGCCATCTTGTCGCATCGCACCGGATCGTCGCATCGCATCAAGGCGCCATCTTGTCGCATCATAACCGGAACACAGTAAGAAATCGACGCATCAACTCCCCACACAGTAAGGAAGCGACGCATCACCTCCCCTGCGCTGCAGTAAGGAACTGACGCATCCACTCCCCTGAGTGTAAGGAACGGCGCATCACCTTCCCTGCGACCCTTTTGTTTGCTTTGCGTAACGCATCCAAGGTACTTTGAGAGAAACGTGTCGCATTTACCATCTGCATTGAATTGAGTTAGTTCTACCATTTGAGAGTCATATTTTTGATACTGTATTGTGGATTTTTGTCGTTTGGTCTTGTTTAGATAAAGATTACTTATTTTTCTAAACTGGTGTGGTGTCCATTTGTAGTGTTTCACTGTGTTACTGTATGTGTTCACAAATGCTTTAAACACTGCCTCTGAGATAAGCCTGTCTGCTCGTGCCAAGCTACCAAGGGGGTGAGCAGGGGTTATTCTAGGAGTGTATCCCCCTTTCCCTGACTAGAAGCAAGGGTCCCTATTTGGACAAAGGTGCAAACCATTGCCAACTAGAGACCCCCATATCTAACACTAATCAACTAGGATTTCGCAATCTTCCTGTATTTAGGAATAACACCCAAAGAAGCCCAATAGGAATCAGACACAAATTACTAGGAAAAAACATGCATGCAGCCCCAATTGTTTTACTTGACTAGTTAGCCACCTGACAGTCTCTGACCTTCTGCAGTGGATCATCACTTGGCAAAAGGTGCACCCAGATAACTGTCAATCACAGATTTATGAAATGATGCTACTTATTTTTGGTTGTAAAATACAACCATTCGGTATTAGGACAGCTGTGACTCACCTACCATGCTGGAGACGGGGCACAAATACTTTTTAAAAACACATGGCTTAGCCATTATTTTAAAAACTGTTTTTAGGTCGAGCTTTCGACCTCTTGTGTATACTTTAGTCACCCCACGCCCCATGTGCTGGGATTTACAAGCAGTTTAAAAAAACACCGACCTTCAGATGTCACCTCAAATGCCAGGTACTCCCAATACACAGTACTTTCTACAACACGTCCCCATTTTAGGGCAACACACCAACCTACATTTTACTAGCCCCCAAAAGGGCAAGGATTACCGAGAAGTTTCTAAAAAAACCCAGAATCCTTTATTTGGAAATCCTGAGTGCATTCGAATGTAAACAGTTCCCACAGGGGCTGTGATTACCGAGAGGTTTCTAAAAAGCAGGTCTCCACAATCTCTGGAGCATTGTAATATGAGGAGCAGCCATTCTGTGAACTGGGATTCATCCATCCATCCAATGTCCTCCTCTCATCCATCCATCCATCCATCCATCCATCCATCACCTCGTCTCTCCTCTTATCCATTTAATGACAAACTCCCCATCCACGCATCAGTTCTCTCTCTCCTTCTGCAATCCATCCAACTCCCACCTATCCATTCATCTACCATTCCCTCTGGTATTCTCTCATCCATCCAACGCCCACCTCCTCATCCATCCATTCATCCCTTCTGTCCTTCTCTCATCCATTCAACATCCTCCTCCTCTCCAACCATCCATGCATCACCTCACCTCATCTCTCCTCTCATTCATCGAATGACAAACTCCCCGTCCATCCATCCCTCTGTCCTTCTCTCATCCATTCAACATCCTCCCGCTCTCCATCCATTCTATTTTTTTTTTGTATTTAAGAATAAAGTCTTTATTGTTTGATTAATAAAAATCATTGCAATTAAGACATCTAATAATCGGATAATATAAAAAAAACATTATCACATTTAGTTACAGGCCAGTAATAAAACTATTTGTGAGCATCTTTTTAAAACAATGACAAAAATATTCTTCACAATTTATAAATACATTCATATTTATGCAATAAAACTAATTAACTTCATCAATCATTATACAAATCAACTAGAAAATCTATTCAGACATAGGCTGGATCATTACATATTAAGGTGCAAACGTGCGGTAAACAGTAGTTCCATTGTGCAAACAGGCTATGAAAGTGCATCACTAATTTCCATTACAAACAAAATAACTTCATTATTTACATTTCTAGTTGTTACCCTAGCAGCATAGACACTAAATTCCACAAGAGGCCGTACAGTGCAAATAGGCAGGAAAAAAAATGCATTCAAGATTTCTCTTGAAGCCATGGGATTTGATTGTGATACTTCTTGAACAGTCGATACCAAACATTTTTTGGCAGCAACTAAAATCTTTATCAATTGACATAGCAGCGGAATCGACTCGCCTGATAAACAAAAAATAAGGGCCTGGAGAGCCGATCTGATCCCAATCTTCAAAAATAAGGGTTTTTAAAATATGTGCCGTATTTTAAGGAATTTGGGACACACGCATACTATATGCAAAAAAGATTCACGTGGCCACCCACAGAGTCTACAATTGGTGTCAGGCCACTGCTGAATCCAAGACGGCGTACCCTCCTTAGTTGGGTTTCTCCCCAATCTTATTTTTAAAAAGTTTTATTTTTGCTGAGAAGTGAGCATTAAGGTATGGCTGAATACGTAAAAACTGGTGTGAGTTAATCACATACCATGCATAATGTTTTGCGGCTATAACAGTTTTATCCTCAATAAGGGATTTAGCTTTGATTTGTTTTTTTAGGATTCATTTATAATTGGGCATTTTCAATTCATGAAGCCCAATCTGCAGGCCAATATCATGTAAGCAAGTTAGAATATGAGATCGCCAGGTAGCAGCATAAGCAGATTTAGTTATTTCAAGCTGCAGTTGTGCGCTAGGGAAGCAGGAGCGGAAGAGAACATAGAGAACATAGCCTGCACGCAAATGTTGTTAGGCTGGACAATGCAATTTTTGCATGCAGGCCATACATTTCAGAAAAGTCCCTTGCGACACCAAACACTGACTTTGGAGAACAAATTCCAATCTTATTTCAGCTTGACCCACTGACCTGGGAATCCCAAAAGTTGCTTTATAAGCCTTGTCTACTAATAAATCCAGTAGCTTTGCATCTTTCCCCCTGGTGATGGGTGAGGCATATGAAATGGTTAGCTGTAGTTTTGCTCTCATGACTTTGAGAATATGTTCATAAGATTAGCAACTCTATGATTTTTGCAAACATTTAAAAGCATAAATTAAAGTCACAGTTTTTGCCCTTAAATCTTTAAAATGGTTCTTAAAAGAAACTCTATTATCAAACACAGCCCCTAAATATCTATATTTTTTAACAACTTCAATTAGCCCACCTCTGGCTCTAAATGAGTTAGACTTCAGTTTTACTGTACCAATTTTCATAATTTTAGTTTTTTTAACATTCAGTTTAAGGCCATTCATTAATATATAATCATCAAAAGCATTTATCAGTCTTTTCAGCCCAATAGGGGTTTGGCTCAAAAGAATAGTATGATCTGCATAGTGAAGATACCTAATTTGCACCTCATCGAATCTTGGAGAATGGGCGTTAACAGAGTCAAGGTGCTGCAGAAGATCCGATAAAAATAAGGTAAAAGGAAAGGAGCAAGAACACAGCCCTGCTTTAAGCCATTATATGTTCTAATTTTCTGCGATAAAGAGCCACCATCACCCAGCCTGACCTGAGCCCAAGTGTCCGTATACAGAAGAATTATGACTTCTATCAATTTCCGTGAAATATCCCAGCCAACCAGTTTGTTACATAGTAAGTTTTGTGGGACTGAATCAAAAGCTGCCTTTAAATCTATAAAGGCGATATATACATTTTTTTATTTAAAACAGCCCGCTCTGCAAGTAAAGTAAGGGCCAACAGATTGGTAGTGGTAGTTTGTCCCTTCCGAAAACCAGTTTGATTAAGTGGGATTATATCTTGCTGCATTGCCCATTTTTCCAATTCTATCAACAAATGTGAGGCAAAAACATTAGCGTCAACATCGGTTAGTGAAATTAACCAGTAGTTAGCAGGGTAATCAACCGTACTACTTTTATAAATAGGCTGCAGGATACTACCTTGCCATGATACAGGTACAGTTTCCGATGTCAATATCTCATTAAACAATTGGGTTAGTAATTCAGCCCACATGTCAATATAGGCACGAAACAAGGCATTAGGCAACCCGTTGGGGCTGGGAACACCATTTATACGAAGGCCACGTAGAAGAATAGTTACTTCATTACAACTTTTGTGGTCCAGGACACTCCTCGAGTCAGAACTGTTATCACTAAATTTCACAATATTGTTCATACCCAGACTCATACCACTTTCCATATCAGTGTTTGGTTTACTATTATTTCCATAATTGAAACACATATCTAGTTTTTTTACAGCTTGATCCACCATGCCATACAGATTAGTAATAAAATGAATCCATTCAGTTTCCGATATGTTCACACAATATGCCCTGCAGCCTCCCCTTTCGAGTTCGTTGATTACTTCCCAAAACATTTTTGCTTTATTTTGTTTGGAGGCATATAATAATCTGTTCCAAAGCCCTGTGCAATAGTAAAATTTAGCCATCCAAACTTCTTGTTTATAAGCTTTTCTTAGTGCCGTCATTTTATCCTTATAGGCAAAATAGGATTGCTGGAATCTATGGGAATGGGCACCCCGTACAGCTCTATTAAGTGAATTTTTAGCTTGAATAGTTTAGTAGTAAACCATTTGTTCGGGGATCTTAATGTACTATTTGTTGTCTGATGATATTGAACTGAAAATTTCCCCACCAGGGATGATATTATTAATTCCATTTATTAATCATGTTGACAGCCCCCACCTTGCATTGGTCACCATCCTTTATTATTAATTTAGTGACTTCTATTATTTCTTCTTGTTTATCCATATGCCAAACTAACCTCTTCAGATTGTATGAGGAATGGGCCATATTGGGGAGCTCATTAAATCTAGTGTTACGGTTTACTGAAGAGTTCAATATAACTATCTGTAGATTATGATCACTCTCGAGTCTCTGGGTTACCTTATAACCAAACAATTTTGATCTTACATTTTTGGACATAAAAGTATAGTCAATGATTGAACCATGTTTAGATTATTTAAAAGATGGAATGAACCTGGATTTTTCTTTCAACACGGTAAACCCAAACTGGTGCATTATGTCACAACACTCATTTGCAGTACAGTTAATCTTTCCATTTCCGGGATTTAAAGAAATCAAATGTAGATTAAAATCACCAGAAACTATAAAACCGGCTTCTGAGTGCTGGATTATTAATGTATTTAGGATATCCCGCAAGATATACAACTGTGTAGTCTTAGATTTCCTAGCACTTAAATAAACATTAAGTATAATTAGACTAAAACCTTTGTACTGCAAAACAAGGCATTGTAACCAGTCCAGATCAAGATTGATCACTTCTACTACTAAGTTTAGGTCAGCCGCAATGTAGCACGACAGCCCACACTTTGCACGGCCTGATTTATTAGTGCATACTGCCGGGAGATTATACTCATTAAACCCAAGCAAGGGTGTCGCTTGTTCTCTCCACGTTTCTTGGAACAGTAAAATTGCAAAAGAATTTAAAAATAAAATTGTATCTGAGTCAGACAATAAATGGGTCAACCCATTCACATTCCATGAACATAGTCTCAATTGCACATCTTTATCGTTTGAAGCTGATAACATTCAATTCTCTTCTACTCGATGCACATTTGTAAGGGTAGCTGGAAGCCAAGACCAATCCTCCGCTCGCATATTATTTTTAGATAACCATTCACAGGTACGCCCTCCTGTTAATGTATTAGTAACCAGCAGGCCTGTGTTGCAAGGTGAATTATCTGTTGGACCTGTTGCACCTCTAAGTACTGAATTTGACTTATTACTTTCCACCTTTATTCTTTCTTTTTCCACCTAAGGGGCCAATACCTCTAAAATCGAAGAATATTTTAAAGGAATCCAATTCTCAAACTTAACACCACATTCCATAAAATACGCACTTGAGTCTAAGATTTTATTCACCACTTCATTAGTGATCCAAGTTGTAATAGTGGACTCACGAAGTGAGTTAGGTTGTATTTGTTTGAACTGCACAGACAAATTAATAAATGATAAATCAGGCATGGTTGAGATTATTTTTAGGATTAAACTCCGATTAAGACTGTCGTGAGTGCCCCGAGATTCATATAGGGGATGCAGTACTAATTTCACCCTGTTAGGGGTATTATTTTCTGGTATAGCATGTAGAGATCTTATTGGGCCTGGTTTACTATCATTAACTGGATAGTTAATTTTATATTCTTTAAGGGGCGTTAGACTCTGAGTGACACAGGGCTTCATCATATCGGCTGGACTAAACCTGTGCGGTGTGTGAACTACTTGGTCTTGGGACGAGAGCATAGTCTCTTTCTATACTTTTAATTTAATCTCAGGTTGCGGATGACAGATTAGCTCTCTACCTTGGCATCCCAGGGTCTGCTTACTCTCACTCAAAATCTGGGGCTTGCTGTCATACTTAGGCACAGCTCCATTATTAATGCCAACTGTATCAGGGGTCGTCATAACGGTGGCAGTGTGAACTTCTTTTTTTATTACCCTTTACAGAGAGCTGAACCTCACTTCTCAATTCGGGGTTCTGATGCCTCAATAGGTCAGAAGGAGATTCTGCACCCTCTTGGGAGCAGTCCCGGCCTTGGCATTTCTGATTAACTGGTTTAAAAATAGGGTAACAATCCCTGAAATTTGCTACTGAGGCCACTGGAACGACAGACTTCTTGGCTTTGTTCTTAGCCTTCTGCAACCTTTTCCTAGCCCTTTTCGATAGTGGGGCAACACCACTAGAGCTATCGCCTAAGCTTGAACATATGGAATTAACAACCTGGATTGTATCGGCTTTATCTTTTCCCTGAAAAACTTGACATTTATCGATTGGAGTGGCTAAACCCCAGACATACCTCTGACTCCCCATCAACTTTCGCTGGTGCCCTAGTATAATTGAGGGGCACATCTTGCTGAGATTGTTGCGGCTTTATGCTCCCACTAGTTACACCGATTCCTAATTCATTATAACGAACGGGGGATCGTTCTGGGTATGATTTCCCAACTACTTTTTAGACTTCATCAACGAGTGAACCTACTGTTGTCGGGAGGTCAGATACTTTATCTAGAATGTGTGAACACGTGCATCTGATTAATTGATTGCTGACATCAGTCTGGGCCTTTACCACCAAATTTGTAAGGTTATTTTGTATCAATGCCCACCACATAAACTGCTAAGGTATTTAGTAATTCCACCTATATATCAAGCTTATTTGAGTGGAAATTTAATGCTGTCGTTATTGCATCCATTGTGTTCAAACATTTTGCCACACTCCATTATTATCTGCACTTTTATATTTAGCAGAACGCAGTTATAGTAGAGACATCATATTTCTCTAGGAATGAGAGGTCTGCAGAGTTCAGGGAATTATCTACTTGGGCTACATTGTTTAGACCCCATTCAAAATTTGTAGATTTACTCTTTAAAGGGACTAAAGTTGGATGAACATCTGGGACCTGTTCCTCATCACCTAATTAAGGACTAAATGGGTTTAAGACATCCTTATTGTTCGAGAACTGATTTCTTGATGTCCCTAGACTCTCGCAGACACTCTCAGTCTCAGTCTTAGGTGACCTAGATTTAATGGAGCTGTGGTTAGTTTGTAATTCACCCAAACAAATAACAGAAACATCACAGTAAGTTGAGCCATTATTACTCTCGGTTGTATCCCAAGGATTATCTTCCGCCTGTAGTGCACAGTTCTTTTAGCTACCACTACATGAGAGTTCCCCCCTTCATATGGGGTATTTGTTGCAGCAGATGCATTTGAGGTCAAAGAAGTAGAAGCAGCAGACTGTTTCACGCATTCTCTCATTTCATCACCTTGGAGTAGAGCACCATCACAAACGGTCTGAACTATTGACACACATATGTTTTTAAGTGCAGGCATAGACAAAGATGCCTCTGCTTCACATTGGGCTTCACATTGGGCTCTTTTTGACTGTTTAAAATATTCCGTAATGCTAGGCTGAGAAAAGTAGGTCCCACCGGCCCCACTGGCGGGAGATTAATTGTATATTTGACCCACAACAGTTAATGCACACTCCGGACTTAGTAATGACCTATTAATGGCCGACAGTTCCTCAAGATCCATTTCATTAACATGCGATATATCCTTTTGGGAAGGGGTTTGAGTTTTCTTTGCAGATTTTCGCCTTTTTTGTAGTTGGTCTTGAAACGAAGATTGTATTGGTCCCCTTGTGCGACCGGATCTCATGATATGAGGCTTGTTACTCCGAGGAGGCAGCAGGGAGGCAAATATCACCACAACAAGCTCTTATTGTGGACCAACAGAGTTCAAAACACAGGTCAGCTCAAGACAGCTCAAGACCTCATTATTACCTCAGGCCACAAGTGAAAGTCCTCCTCCTCTTGCTTTTTCCTCGAGCCCCACCTGGCCACCTGGCACACACTGCCAGAGGAGTAGAAATGCCAATACGCCACAGGAAAACCCCATACGCAGCTACCTAGCTGTTTTAAAAAAACAGGGACAGAGGGCAGAGGGTCGGCCTTGCAATTCGCCTTCTCTTTCCTTCTATTTTTTTTTTTTCTTTTCACTCACTTTCTTTTCACTCACTTTGCCCTTGCTCCTTTTACCCCTTACACTCTCCTGGTTCTCCCTTGCACAGGAGCCGGGGGGGGAAGAAGCAGGGAATTACCTAATAACTAGAGGATGGCTACTACTGCTGGTAGCCAGTAAGATACGGCCCAAGTCTGCAGTATTTAATTTAATTGAATTAAAAACAAGGTTTCCAGCAGGCAGCGTGCAGCATACAGCGTGTGGCTTAACAGAGGCAAAGGTCACCAAAGTCACCAAAGTCACTGAAGGCAATGCAGGGCCTACCGCTGGCCCCTTCTGCTCTACCTATGTGACCCACGTGGTTCTGAGCCTTACCTCTTGTGATATGCCTCTCGCAACTTTGCGTTCTGCCGCGTTCCTTCACTGCACTGCCACTTGTCGCTGCATCTCTTTGCTCCACTATACTCCAGACGTGGGTCCCGGGCTCACTGTGCTCACTGTGCCACTCTGTAATGCTCATCTGAATGCTAGTCTGCACCCCTCCCCGGGTGCACCGGGAGTACCAATACACAGGAGCCCACGACCGGCCCACCCGGCCCGCGACCCGGTCCCGAGGTCCAATGGATGGAGGAGAAAACGAGCGGGAGCAAATGCTGGCAGCGGGCCTAGCAGCTGTCGATCTGTCGATGGCGTACATACGTTGAGCGTGATCCCGTCACGTCAGACTTCAGGAGATTCATCACCTCAACTCTCCTATCATCCATCCAATAACAAACTCTCCATCCATCCATCCCCTCTCTCTCCTCATCCATCCATCCACTTCAATCCATCCTCTTCTTTCTACCCAGAACCATCCACCCATCCGATACATCCATCCATCCATCTATCCATCATCCATCGTCTTCTGTCTGCTCAGTACACGTACCCAATCGATCCATTCTTCCATGCATCACCTCTGTCCTTCTCTCATCCATCGAACTTCTACCTCCTTTCCCATCCATCCGTCACCTCTGTCCTTCTCTCATCCATTCAACGTCCACCTCCTCTCCATCCATTCAACGTCCACCTCCTCTCCATCCATCCATCAATCCACTCTCCGCTGTCCACATTGCCCCGACTCCACATTCCTTCCTCCTTGTTAGCTGTTTATCGGCCTTCCCTCCGTAATAAACAAAAAAAGCGCTATGGCGCGGCCAGAGCTTAGCGCGCCATAGCGCTTTTTAAAGATCAGCCACACTGCACAGCACACTCTGAAATGTGTTCTGCCTGGGAAACAAGAGGTGAGTTCGCAGCCAGACCTGCATTCCTGTAATTTAACAGGTGTTTATTACTTCACTGCCCTCAGAAATGCACACGCTCTAAGTGGACCAAAAGGAGTTTTTGCTGTTCATCCATTACAAAAATATGATTCCAGTCTGTGTTACTATAAAAATGCTCATATCTTGTTACTTTAAGCATGTGGGTATTTGCAGATTTCTAGATAAGTCTAGTTAATGTTTAAATCATTCCAAAAGTACTTGGATCTTAATGTATTGTAGTACATTTTGCACAGCATCTAATACCTCTGACTAGACCCAGAAGTGCTTCTCTGTAGTTGACTAGTACTCTACTACTTTCTTTGTACCTCATTGAGTTTATAGTTTAGCCTCTATGGAAATGAGGGAGACTAAACCTGAGGTTACTACTCCACAACACAAAATACCATACCACATAATTACTCTACATAACACACAATCCCACTCTACCTACTTCCTATACACTAAATACCACATAATTTCTATCCACATAATTCCACTGCACAACATACCACATAATTCCACCACACACCAAGTACATCCACTCCACTCTAAAACACATTCGTGAAAGCCTTTACATCTACAACGCCAATAGCTCTAACTCGCAAATGCGAGACTTATTGCATTGCAAATGCTTGTTTAGTTCTTTATAATGCTTTCTGGGAAACAATCACAGGAATTCTTGCTCTGGGGGTCTTTCAAAATAGTGTCATGCCAGGCTACTTTGTTAAGCTTGGTAGTCCTAGCAAGGAGCTGTCAAGGCTTTCAGGTAGAGAAAGCTAATTTTAATCAATTGTCTTTGCCGCCTATGTAACTTGTGTGTGAATGAAACTTGTTTATTTTTCCTAAGTGGACTTGTGGTTATGTAATGTTGATTCACATGTTCAATTTTACCACAGATAAAACAATTTTAGCCTAAGCTGTTTAAAAGCTTTTGTGTCCTGTCACTTTAGACACACTTGTACAAATATTAAGTATGCCTCATTTTTGTACATTATGCACATATATTTTGCAGGCTTCGAGTCACTAATTATAGGCCACATAACTAATGTTAAAGTTGTTTCTATAATATGGCATAAAGAGGTTATTTTGATATGGGGCTGCTGTAATAACCTCCATGGTCATTGAGATCTACAATGACACTTCTGTAACAGCGCTTAATTTGGGCTGGTGGTTTCCGGTGCTGGGCACCGCCACTTAATTATCATCAGAACACTTATGACACTTGGCCACATGGTGGCGCTGCTCATCTAATTTAGAGATGAATACAATATATCTAAAAAATTAAATCCTGCCTCCCCAGCCATTCCTTTAGCTTTGGGCACCTGGAATATTCTGAACTGTCGCACTTGCAGGCAAGAGAGATGGTTAGTAGTTGTTTTGGTACCATCATTGGCAGCGATGACAGGGCAATGGGTGGTGCAAGCTGTAGTGGCCTCCTGGTCAGGGCCCTGGCACTTATTATTTTACAAAATAAGCACTGTTCTGGAGATATGTTTTTAAACATGCTCATGTGGGTGGGATGCTACTAACTTTTATATTGCTGTTGCACATTCTGTGCTAATTTAGGTTTCAGTACCTTTTGATTAGCATTTAGTTTCATTGGTACAAAAAGCACAGGAGACTGTTCAGTTTGACTGCGCTGAGACAAAACCCTCCTCCACCTCCCTCCACTTTCCCGAACAATTTCTCCCCTTCGAAACCCCCCTCCTTCCACCTCTATCTCCCGTAGTCCAAGGCTCGCTGGCTATCACCAAGATCAGCTAGAGTAATAAATCTCTCTCACCAAGTGTAAACAACTCAAGTTTCTGACTGTGTGGCTGGTTTCTATTGTGTCATAGAATTGTAACTTTCCAATTTGGAGTCATCTAGAATGTTCGCAGTCTTTCGGGGCACGTAAGTTATTTATAGTCAGAAGGAAAGAAAGTTCGTAGGCAGCCCCATTGTTTGGGGAACTCTTTTTCTCTTCCCTGTCCTGCAGAGAGAATTTTTCTATGCCCAGAATCCACCACAGTTTCTCCAGCCATTTTTGCTTCGAGGGCGGATGACATTGTCCCCAGAGCCACAGGACTGCCAAATAGGCCGCTAATAATAGGTGGGAGATCAAGCGCCTTAAGATCCATACAGTGGGTAAATTTCCAGGGCTTGACATCCCAATTTATTTATATATTTAATTTAAAGTTTTATATTGCGCGAACAAGACCCTATTGGGTGACAGAGCGCTTTAGAAGAATAACAAAGAAGGTGTGGTACAAAAACGATAGGCAATATGCAAAACATGGTACAGGTCATGAGGCCACTATTTGCAAGAGCAAGAGAGATAAGAGCACATAGTCAATCATCAATACTGGCATGAGCAGAGTCCGATAGGTGTCAGAATGGTGTGAAAATGTGATACAAAATCGTAAGCATTATACAAAAACATGGTTTAAGTCATGAATCCTGAGTTTACAAGACTAAATTGTAAAAGGGGAGATAGGAACACGTGGACAATCATAGGTACTGGCATGAGCAAAGTCCAATGGGTGTCACAACGGTATGAAGATGGCTGGAAAATGTAGGACAATATCGTGGTTATCAGGGATATGTGCGAAGGTGTGAAGAAGAAGCAACGACAAGCCGGCAGGTAAGAGTTGTTCAGGAGGAGAAGGATGTATGTCCTCAATGTGAGAGGAATTTGTTGGATAGTAGAATTTTTCCTGAGGATAGTTGTGGATGGACAGCATCTGATCTCGGAAGGGAGAGAGTTCCAGATTTTGGGGGCAATTCTGGAGAAGGATCTGTTGTAGGTTTTCTTTTTGTTTAATTTTTGTGGTTTAAGTAGTAGGTACCTGTGCTTCTGGAAGATCTGTTTCCACCTGAAAGGGTCAGTTTCTGGGTCAGGTAAAAGGGGGTATTGTGGTGCAGCAATGTTTGGGTCATACATGCAATTTTGAGATGGATCCTAGCCTCATAGGGTAGCCATTTCAAACCTTGGAGGTCAGTGGTGGTATGATCACTTTTTTTCGATCCGGTGATGAACCTAGCAGCTGCATTCAAAGTAGCCTTAATAATCTGATTATCTTCATAATTTCGATAACACAAGAGCTTAAACCGCTCTTTTGAGGTCTGCAAAGGGAAGAAAGGCTTTAGTTTCCTTAGTGCATGCAATTAAAGGTTGGGTCCTCTGGTGGTGGAAATGAAGTTCTTTTATATGGAGAGTGCTGCAGCAACAAATGATGGACGGAATGCTGAATAAATCAAACTTTCACCCCCAGTCAAGAGAATCGGTTTAAATCCATTGTTCTTTTGTTCACAATGCCACCCCAGTTTGGACCCAGCCTAATGCAAATCAGTCTTGACCCTGCTGCTCATGGGAACAGTCCAGCCCAAACTGCCAAGCTGGATCCTCCCTGGACCGGAAACAAACATCCTGGGACCGGTTTCGGGGTATCACCCCTCATCAGTCAGGCCAGCTCGAATCCAGTCACACAGCGAGCAAGGGACCCACATCTGGGCATACCCATCCCACATAGAGTGAAAAATGCTGCAGCAACAAATGATGGATGGAATGCTGAACCAGTCCCAGGATGCTTGTTTCTGGTCCAGGGAGGACTTGCCTTGGCAGTTCGGGCTGGACAAACAACATAAAACAATTTGGCAGGCTCACTACACTATGGAGGTAGTCATTTTGCAGCTGGGAGTCGGGAGGAGACCACCACCACGGAGGCAGCGAAGGAGAAGGGAGTGTGTGTTCCGGCAGTGCATATCCCTCATTGACCTCGTAGGATGAGATCATCACATTACACAGAGCCAGGAGGGACTCTATCATTCAATTGCTCCATGAGATTGGGCCAATTCTCCAGCCACCAACTGCCAGGCCCAATAACATCCCTCCACAGGTGAAACTGATGGCAATGTTCCACATGCTGGCATATGGTTACTTCCAGGTCATAACAGCCAGAGTGGCAGGAACATCACAGACATCATTTTCTGCCTTCCTACCCTCTGTCCTGGATGCCATAATCAGGCTCACACCCCAGTACCTCCTCTTCCCTAAGACCCAACAACAACAATTGGACACCAAGCAAGGATTCTATGCCATTGCTGGATTTTCCCATGTCTTAGGTGCCATTGATTGCACACATGTGCAATTTGTTCCTCCTGCCGAAACATCCCACCTACTCCATCAACGTCCAGGCCATTGTGGACCATCTGGGGATGTTCACCAATGTGCTGGCCAAATACCCTGTTATGTTCCATATAGGTACCCCAATATAGGCTCAGGAAGTCACCTAACTTTTCACCAATATTCTCCCCTACCATTACACTACATAACGGTTCTTAGTACTGACCTTTTACCTAGTTACGGTAATGTCCAAAGATGACATGGGGTTTTCTCCAAAAAACTTAAGCCTCATTCATTATGCATGAGGATTCTTGGAATCACAGCAGGACAGCAGGCCTACCATCTCCTGCATATTAAGTATGTATAAGGGTCATTCCTTCCGTCATCCTAGTCCGACATGACACAGCATGGTATATCCCCAGGGGGTACCACTTTGGGTATATATACACCATATCTTGCTGAGGTAGTCAGAGGAGAAAAGGACTTCCATGCCGACACACTGACGCGAGACGCTGAGGCTCCTGCACGCAGACACTCCAACTCGCAGTGGTCTGACATCCCTTGCGGGGTGTCCATCTCGAGACCAAGACGGGGTCCTTCATACATGCTAGGTACACTTAGGTACATCTCGTTAGGACCGCATCGTAGGAGTACGCATTTTACTGTCATCTATTTTATGTACTTGCCTGTATTCATTGTTTTAGCACGATGGTGGAAATCTACCATCCTTTTACTCTGTTAGTGTTTATAATCATTTATATCTGTTACTGTCTAATGGTTGTTTCAGCACACCTATTTTACACTAGAATGACGCTGGTTCAATAAATGCTTATTGAAAAATGTCCCCACCGTTTATTCTGTGTATCTCTCTGAGACGAAGTGAGCACGAGTGACTGAACAAAAAGTAGTACACTGTTTCCACGATCCTGAAGGGATCAGGGTTGTCATGTTCGATAGTTGCCAAGAACTATTCTCTCCTTGGTAAGAGGGGTTTCTAGCGGCACTGTGAGCTAACTGGTAAACCCAGTAGGGATGTCTAGAATCAGTCTGACACCAATCCTATAGTGTATGTTGTTTAAATGCGCACATCCTATATAGGTTTATAGGAGCTACACGACAACCCTGGAAGTGCACATGATGCCTAACTCTTCCAGCACAGTATCATAAATGAGCAGTTCCAGAATGGGGGATATGGAAATGACCTACTTGCTGGTAAGGAAATCTGAAGTATGCAACATACCAACTACAATTTAGAAATGTACGACATAATAGCCATTTCTGTGCCTGTTGATGGGGCATGGGGCACATTTATGAGAGGTGTGACTCATACTTGCGCTATGCATTGTGGTACATGTGTGATGCCAACCCCTAAGTCAGATATTTGAAGACACTTAAAGCTGCTTTGCATGGCTATGCATGGTGTAAAACATCTTGAGTAATGTAACGCAGCGCAAAATGTTGTGTTGCGTTACTCTGTGCAAGAGAGGTGTTCCATGGGCGTTGCATGGGTGTATCCATGTATACCAAACCAGGTAAACCTGGAAATGTGCCAAATAAATATGCCTCCCCAGGTGATGTGCAACGAGGATAAATAACTTAAATCATCCAAGTAATTTTTCTTCTATGTGTGCTGCATTTTGTGGCACACATAGATAGAGGAATATTCCTCTAAAGATTGTTTATATGCCGGAAGGTGCCCCTTTCTGCACTAAAACAAACCTGCGTATGATGCAAGTGCACTTGCACCATGGTGCAAGGGTGCCTGTGTTTGTGCTAGCCACCCCATTGTGTGGTAATGCAGGGTTAAAGGAAAGGAATGTGCCATATGGCCGAAATACTGTGCACTCCTGCCCTTTCCCAGTGACTCAGTGCAGCACAGCAAGGTGACTTGCGCTGTGCTGTGCCACTTTGCAAAATATCTGGCCCCTAATGTCATGTGCACATAGTGGTAACAATATACTGCAACGTGTAGACAATGATTTTCCAATCTGTCATTCCATCACTAATCCTGCAATGGAAGTAGCAACAGAACATCTGTGTGTAGTATTGTGTCATCTCACACTGTGTGAATGGACAGAACCACATCATCTGCACTGGTTAACAAATGTAGAAACAAATCATGTGGTACACAAGACAGGTCAATATGAGTACAAAGGGCACATAATAGATAAGTGTGAGATGAGTGTCTCCTCAATGGCATACCTAGTCTCGGTATCAGTTAAAGTTCCACAAAGTCAATGGTGTGTGAACAAATACTGTGTTCATAAGTAGGTGTGTCACACATGGCAGTATACTTGTATGCTGACCAAAGTTTCTGGAGCAACACTGAAGAAGTAGTTGCAAAGTCCAATGCAATGTACGTGTAGGCCCCAAACACAATGCTGTGAGACATGGCATACATCAGTAAGTAATATAGAATAAAATACAACCAGGACAAGGTATCACAGTGTAGTCAGGATACCAACCTCAACATTCACTTGCCACATCAATGATGACAGAATCAAGGCATAGAAGCACAGAATCCCCTACAAGTTAGAATCACACATACACATGTGAAAACGTAAAGTATTGTGTCCAGGTCTGTAGTAGAAAGCTAATTGTAGCAACATTAGCGTGTCATACATCAAGATGGCCCAAATTGCAAGACCTATGTGTCAATCCAAGTGAACCACGACAACTTATCTGACAAAAAACTTTATCTGAAGGCTTACAACAAGTTGTATAACTATCCATGTTACATGTTGGAAATGCACCATATGTATGCAGCAAATTCCCATGTTAAATCAAGTGAACCATTCATAGGCTGTGTCAATGTCATGTAGGCAACCAACATCAGACTATCACAAGGACATATGTTTGTGTGAGTGTCAAACATGTTGGCACTGTCACAACCTACATAGGGATGAACATATGGCTACAAATCAGATCACAAATTTGTCACTTTGCACATGTAGTGAGTGCACATAACATAGAGAGCTCACGAACATGTTAAAATACCTATCACGGTAATCTAAAAGTGCCTAAACATGAAAGTCAGCATGTAAAAGTGTTCAAAGTATTAGGGCATTGTCAACATTTGCAATGACACGTAGAACTGGAAGATACATGCGTAAACCAATGGTTAACTGTATATATAACACGTTTTGTCAAATGTTGTAAGAAAGGTGTATGAGCCAGTCAGTACACATTACACACATGGGCAGGAATTACTCTGTAACAATTTGCATATTCATTAACAGTTGTTTTGGTTTCTACTTTCAGCTGACCAAGAATATGGTCTGCAGGCATGGGTCATGACCCCAATTGTACATCCCCAGATGAAGCCAGAAAAACACTGCAACCAGGCACTTATTAAGACCAGGAATGTGGTAGAAATGTCATTTGGTGTACTGAAGTCCAGGTTCTGATGCCTGGACATATCAGGGGGAAGGTTGCTATAGTCACCCCAATGGTGTGCAAAATTATACTTGTATGTGCCATCCTCCACAATGAGAACTAATGTCCAGTGGGACTTGGAGCCTGAAGAGACTGAGCCAATGGAGGATGAGGAGGAGGATGGAGGAGAGATCCAACACACTATGGCTGGTCGGCGGTGATGCAACCACATTGTGGCAAATTTCTTTTCGTAAATGATCTGAACTGATGGACACATTGACTGCAATTGTCTGAAATGTTCAACATGAGAATTAATGTCTTAACTTATTCGTTGTGTTGCTTTTTATGTCACAGTCAATGTAAACATCAAGTCACTCACATCTTCTCAACTAGAAGTACGCCTCAACATGTAACAATCATGTTGTCAGAACTGTTGAACAACATGGGGTCATGGCTCATAATTGGTAATCAATCAATGCAGCAATGCAATGTAATGCAGTGTACTGCATTAAAGGGACAGGCCAGGCTTGCCACATATCCGCATACAAATTGACCATTCCTGTCCTCATGCACTTGAGCAGTGCAGTGCTGCACAGCTAGCAGTCTTGCTGTGTTCTGCAGCAGCAAATTGTGCTTCAGATGGGACTTAGTGAGTGTTGGAACACAAACCACCCAATATGTCCACCCCTGAGACAAACCCCTCATTGTAGTGTGTCTCACCAATGCAGTATCAGGCAAAATGGCAGTACTTTTCTGGAACAAATGTTGTGACAGATACCATCAAAGATCATGAGTGACAGTTGTCATGGACAAAGGCCAAGTATCATGTGAACATATAAAAATGTTGTATAAAGAATGTATACATGCATTTGTGGTGATCCACAAAACACTACATATGTGACTCAATTCCTAGCCAGAGTGTCATGTATACCACATCATGCCAAAGATGAAAATTTGCACATTTCCCATGCATTGCACAGCAACACGATGCGGCTCAAAGGCCTATAATACAACACTATGAACAGATGACCTTGCAATGTGTGGAATTACCCAGAGAAATAAGGCAATGGGGATGTTCTTGCAACCATCACATCACCTGAAGAATATAGAGATGGCAAAAGTGTGAAGTGTCTATGTCGCAAATGACATGCATGTGTACATACACTATCTCATTTAACATGGTGCAATGGAGGATTTTGGCTATGAACTTACCTCTGCATGGTAACAGTAGTTTACCCCTGCCCTGAGTGTACAAGTGCATAGTTGAGGGGATCACACAGCCTGTCACATTCCAAAGGGGATATGGCATTTGAGTGTGTGCCATTATATAGACCTGTTGTAGGGATTCTGCACATATACAGAGCTATGCACAGGATAATAGGACCTCGGAGTATAGTGGTGAACCAACCATGCACCTTAGTACCCACAATCCCAATCCGACTAGCTTTAGAGTCTCATTCGCAGTGAAGCTACCAATGATTAGACAACCCAGAACACGGTCTCTCTCAGGACTCGAGGGAGCAAGAACACCCTTTCATAACTCACTCATACTTGTCCACAACGTGCGTAATAAGAGACACAGTATAGTTTAAAATGTTTATTTCAACTATCGTGCTCTAAGATACAGTACACGTGCCAGTACTATCAGCATAATGCATAATGATAAAATAAGAAGCATAGTTACAATTCCATAGAATACAAACGGGGAAAGCATTTTATAAAGCAGTGGATATAGGGCTAAATGGCCTTACCACCCTCCCCGTGCTATTAACTAGTTTATTATAAAAATAGAAGACCTCTGGGCTTTGTCAGGCGGACCCTCATACCTCAATATCTAGATGCAAGGTTTACATCATCAGACAAACACAGCTCTTCTCCCTGGAAAGGTTTTCATCCGAGTGCCACAAACAGCGAGATCACCATATTAAAAGCACACGAATTTCCCCAGTGCAGCTGTACTTCGTGTTATGTCTAAGTGCGAGGGGCTGACCAGATCAGCAAGAACAAGGGACGTTGTTTTTCGACCTTGTACATGATGTGCAGACGAAACCCACAGGGAACAGGAGAAAAGGTGAAAGGCAAAAAGGCAGACAGTTCTAATATAGCCGGGCACAAGCAGAGGCTGGAAAAACAAAGTCACAAAGTAACATGTGCAAAAAGGCATCATGGCAGCCAGGCCTAAGCTAACTTAGCAACGTAGACAATGAGGCCACAAACCACACGACAGACCTGTGTCATGGAGTGCAGCATTCTTGGAACAGGAGTGTCACACAAAGACCTGCCCTCAGAGTAGATGTACTGCTTCTGCCTTTGACAGGAGTAAGACAGAGCTAAAGTGTGGTTGGCACCATGATGTTTAGTTAACAGTAGTAGTGAACATGACCATGTGACCCTGGTTTACTGCAGTGAGGCCTACTGGCTGCCTCACCTCTTATAACAGTCTGTTGATGTGTGTTACACTCACCCCTGCCCAACATCATGTTGCTGAAAATATGTGTGCATGATAAAACCATGTACAGAATGCATGTGCCTGTGCAAGACATACACCACATATGGGTTTCAATGTGGAACAGTGTGCATATGGTGAATGTGTGCGTGCTGGTAGTGTGTACACTCAAGTACAGTAAAAAGGGAGAGTAGCACCAATCAGTGTGTGGCGATTGAGTGTGTGTGCTGCATGTCATACTGCAGCAGTGTTAGCCAAACACATGTGTATCATAGTATGCGTTTATGTGTTTATGGTTTTATAGAGCGCATGGCTGCCCGAAGGCTTCCCAGCGCTGAGGAGAAGGTGCAGTCAGGAAGAAGAAGTTAGCTGGGGAAGAGCCATGTTTTTAGTTTTTTCCTAAATACCAGTTCATCTCTTAGCGATCGCATTTCTTTAGGTAGGGAATTCCACAGACTAGGAGCCAGGTGTGAAAAAGATCTTCCTCCCCATCTCGATCTCTTTATTCTTGTCCTCTTCATGAGAAGCTCTGATGAGGCTCTTAGAGATCTACCCAGAACATAAGGAGCTACAAGCTTTCTTATTAGGGCAGGGCCTTTCTCATTCATGGCTTTGTGGGCAATACATAGCGATTTAAATTTGATCCTGGCTTGGATCGGGAGCCAGTGCACAATTTTCAGAGCAGCTTTCGTTGAGTCTTGTCTGGGGATGCCTAGGAATATCTGGCTGCGGCATTCTGAACCAGCTGTAGTCTGTTCACTACATATTTGGGGGAGCCCAGATGGAGGGAGTTGCCGTAGTCCAGCCGTGATATCACCAAGGCCTGAACCACAGTTCTCCGGGCCTGTTCAGGGATAAGAGGTAAAATCTTCCGGATCATGCGGAGTATTCCACAACAGGAGGCAGCCAGTTTTTTGGCTTGTGTCTCCAGTTTTGCTCCACAAATGTCTTGTGACAGTAAACAGAGGGGTATCATATGAGCATGGCCACACATTGCATGGCAGGAAGTCACCCTACTGCACTGCTATGTGTGAAAGCTAAAGGGCAGGAATCTTCTGCATCATCTAATAGTATTCAATGCATTCCTGCTTTTTCCCATTTGTCTTTGCTTTTTTGGTTGGCTAGGCCCAACGCCGGCATCATTGCACAATGGTGCAGGGATGCTTCTTTTGCATGCAGGAATGTATTTGTGCATGAAGGTGTGCCTTCCTGCTAAGTAAAATATCCTGTGAGGTATATTCCACCATGTATGTGTGCTGCAAAATGCAGCACACATTGAAAGATGAATAAGGACAATCAAATTATAACACCTTGTTACCCCACTCCTGCGAAGGTTGTACTTTCTGGTGCATTCCCAGGTTTCCCTGGTTTACTACATCTGGGAATGTGTCTCAAACCATGGACATTGCATGGGTACACCCATGCAATGGACATGGAACCTCTCTTTGGTGCTGAGTCAGGTAATGCAGTGTTTTCTTTTGCATTGCATCACACAAGATAAATAACCCCTCACAGGGCTATGCAAGGTGGACTTGGGTTGGAGAGAATGTAGCATAAGAGATGTGCATTGCAGATGTCCCATGTTGCATTGTGGAAGCACCACACAACTCAGGTCATACATATATCCCTGAGTGACTGAAGTGCCTGCTCCACTATATTACATGGCTGACCTTGCCTAGCTTTGTGTGTAAGATATAGTTTACTCCCAAAAACATGTTGCAATTTGGATTTACACCTGATGGTGTTCAAAAATACTGGAAATGTGCGAGCTGGGTGGGACATACACTGCAGTATGGGTGAGCCAGCCTGCATTTATGCTTCCCCAAGTGTGTGTTGCATCTGTGACACATCACAATGACAGGTGGCTCACACTTTGCATGAAAACAGAGCCTAGCCAGAACAGGGAATACAATAACATGGCACATAGGCCCCAGAAGCCATCTTTACATGCACATATGACTGTGGGGGACATCCAGGTGTGCACCCTGGTAATGGCTGTGATAACTGATGTGTGATCCTGCAGCCAATAATGTCTGCCTTGCTGTGCTGCCATGCTGCCGACTGTTTCCCATGGCATGGTGATAGGGACCGCACATGCATTCTTTGGACCCAGGCTGACTCAATAGGCAATCTGTTGCCCCACCGGTACATGCTGCGACATCTGTCATGAAGGTACATGACAGACTTACAACCACCCAGATTAACCACCTGGACCCTACGCCCTGTCACATAGACCTGCCAAGTGGTGCCACCCCAGTCCTGGCTCAATGGCACGGTGCCCAATGTGTGTGATCCAGCATCACATAGACCTCTATAGTTGAATAAACACATTTGGCCAGTTGTGTGAGCCACAACCCGCGTATTGTCTCTGTTGCACCGTTCATTGCAACACGTGCGTCGATCGAAAGCTGTGCATATAAGCCAATGCGTGGAACCCAACTGCAGAAGTGCCACTGTGCAGTCTAGGAATGATGCATTGGCCATTTAAGTAGTGATGCATCATAAAAAAGCGACACAAATGTTGGAAATGGATGGGATACACCCAGGAAATGACACAATGGGTGTGGCAGGCTGCAAACTAGGAGGTGTGAAACTTAGTTTCACTTTCTCTTACAGAGTTTGTGCTGGGTGTTGTAGGTGTTTTGGAGAGTGGCTGGTGGTTTGTGGTGAATTTTGGTTTTGTCGGAGAATGCTCTGTCCCTGTCTTGTGTATATTGTGATTATTGTGTATTGTGGTTGTAAAGAACAAGTTACTTACCTTTGGCAATGATGGATCTGTAACAGACATATATTAGTTATAGATTACTTATCTTAGAATTCCCCCCATGCGTTAGGCTGGATCTGGTAAATTTTTCTTCAGCAATACCCCTACGCGTTGGTAGGTGGCGACGGTCGACTCCACATCCGTCGTCGGCGTCGTGGTCACCGGGATGACATCGCGGTGCCTAGTTAAAGGTCACCCCTGCGCGCTGACGTCAGTTCTGACACGACTTTCCACGCCAGAAGTGCAGAGCCATGAAAGACACTGACCACTGGTGCGCTACAACTAGGGCCCTGTTAGGGAGTCCCTATCCCTAAAAGTCAGTTTGCAGAGCGGGGACGAAGGGGGGGGGGGCGATAAGGAATCTATAACTAATATATGTCTCTTACAGATACATCATTACCGAACTTGTACATCTGAAAGAGACTATTATTTATAGATTCCTTACCTTAGAATAGATACCCCAGCAATACCATCCCCGGAGGAGGGTCTGCGAACTAAGTTCACACCAGAAAGTCCTGGAGGACAGAACGGGCAAAGTAGTCGTCCCTCCAGACTTGACTATCCAGGCAGTAATGTCCGGTGAACGTGTGCATAGAAGCCCACGTGGCCACCTGGCAGATATCGATGAGTGGAACTCCACGTGACAAAGCAGTGGTGCCGCTGTAGCTCTAGTGGAATGAGCTCGCAGCCCCACTGGAGGTTATTTTTTAGCCAAAGCATAACAAATCTTGATACAAAGGACTACCCATTGAGAGATGGTATGCTTTTGCACAGCCCGACCTTTTTTGACACCTATATAGCCAACAAAGAGTTGATCATCCACCTGGAAATCCTTTGTGCGATCAAGGTAGAAAGACAGCGCACGTTTCGGGTCCAGACGGTGGAGTCTCTCCTCCTCCTTGTAAGGGTGCGGAGGCGGGAAAAAGGTGGGCAGAGTAATAGTGTGTCCGATGTGAAAAGGAGTGACAACTTTAGGCAGGAACAAGGGCCTTGTTTGAAGCACCAGTTTGTCTGGATGGACCGAGAAGAAAGGGGGCTTAGAAGAAAGAGCCTGAAGCTCACTTACCCTGCGAGCAGAGGTGATAGCAACAAGAAAGGCAGTCTTAAGAAAGAGAAGCCTGAGAGGACAATTGTGAAGAGGCTCGAAGGGAGCGCACATGAGGTAAGTCAAAACAAGGTTCAAGTCCCACTGAGGCATTATGAAAGGAGATGGAGGAAAGAGATGAATAATGCCTTTAAAGAATCTACTTACAATAGGGTACTCGAACAAAGAGGGCTGATCTGGTAGCCGAAGAAAAGCAGAAATGGCTGCCAGGTAGCCTTTAAAAGTGCCCAGAGCAGAGCCCTGTGGGCCAAAGACAAAAAAAACTCAGAAAGAGGGACAGAAAGGGGATCCACAGCCTTTGCTTGCACCATGCCACAAACTTGTTCCATTGACAGGCGTATACCGTCTTAGCGGAGGGACGCCTGGCTGCCAAGATGACATTACAGACTTCGGGAGGAAGGTCAAAAGCTGTCAACTGTCGCCGCTCAATCTCCACGCAAGGAGGTGGAGGCCAGACAGGTTCGGGTGGAGGACCGTCCCCTGCTGCTGCGACAGAAGTTCCTCCCGAAGGGGCAGTTTGATCAGAGGATCGATGGCCATGCTCAGGAGCTCGGGGTACCAGACTCTTCGTGCCCAGTGCGGAGCCACAAGAATGACTTGGGCCCGGTCGTGCTTGATCTTCTTCAGCACTCGGGGCAGAAGTGGTACAGGCGGAAAAGCGTACAGAAGGCCGCAGCTCCACTCACGACAAAAGCATCACAGAGCGAGTGCTGCCTTGGAAACTCCGCTGCGCCGAACTGCTGACATTGCGCGTTCTCTTCGGTGGAGAACAGATCTAACCAGGGCTCTCCCCACTGCTGAAAGAGACTTTGTACCACTTCCGAGTGAAGATGCCATTCGTGACCCACCAGGCACCGGCGGCTGAGTTTGTCCCCCCTGGCATTCAGAGAACCTGCCAGGTGTTGAACCACCAGGGTAATGCCCTGATGTTCCAGCCATGTCCAAAGGTGAAGAGCCTCTTGGCAAAGGGTCGAGGACCCCACCCGCCTTGCTTGTTGCAGTACCACATGGCGGTGGTGTTGTTCGTGAACACCTGCACTGCCTTCCCCTTGAGGGAGCGAAGGAATACCTTCAGTGCCAAGCGAATCGCCCGGAGCTCCAACAGGTTGATATGGAGACCAGACTCTGCCGGAGACCAGACTCCTCTGATCTCCACCTCTCCCAGGTGGCCCCTCTATCCCAGAAGTGATGCATCAGTCACGGAAGGGAGAGGGATCTGCCTCTGACCCAATCCTGGTTTGTCAACCACCACTGCAGATGTCACGTAGTTCACTCCGAGATCTGGATGTTGTCGGGAAGATTCCCCTGATGCTGCGCCCACTGGAACTTCAGGTCCCACTGAAGAGCCTGCATATGCCACCTGGCATGATCAATCAACAGGATGCAGGAAGCCATGAGGCCCAGCAGCCTCAGGGTCATTCTCACTGAAATCCGGGATAGATGCTGAAACATCGATATCATAGCCCGAATATCCCAGACTCGCTGCTCGGGAGGATAGGCCCGAAATTGTACTGTGTCCAGAACAAATCCGATGAAAGGGAGCGTCTGAGAGGGAGTCAGGTGTGACTTCGGCACGTTGATAATGAACCCCAGCGAATGCAGGAGGTCCGCTGTAGTCCCGAGGTGGGAGACGACAGCCTGGGGCGAGCCCGCCTTCAACAGCCAGTGGTCGAGATAGGGGAAGACTGGAACCCCTGATTTCCGCTAATGAGCTGCGACCACTGCCATCACTTTCGTGAACACCGGAGGGGCACTGGTAAGGCTGAAGGGGAGCATGGTGAACTGAAAATGCTCATGGCCTACCGTGAACTGTAAGTAACGCCTGTGGGCTGGCAGGACGGGGATGTGAAAATAGGCATCCTGCAAGTCCAACACCACCATTCAGTCTCCGGGGTCGAAGGCAGACAGGACCTGAGCCAAGATTAGCATTTTTAACTTCTCCTTCCGGAGGAAGCGGTTTAGGGCCCTGAGATCTAAGATAGGATGCAGGCCATTGTCCTTCTTGGGTACCGGAAAGTAGCGGGAATAGCAACCACAACCTACTTCTGGTGGCAGGGACCCTCTCGATAGCTCCCTTGGCCAAGAGAGCTGAGACTTTCTGGCTGAGAAGTGTCAGATGATCCCCCTACATGCGATTGAAAGATGGTGGCATGGAGGGAGGGGTAGTCTCGAAGGGGAGGTAGTAGCCCCTTCAGACTATCTGCAAAACCCACCTGTCTGACGTGTTGGATTGCCAGTGGGGGAGGTGGTGGCGAATCCTTCTACCCACTGGCCGCTGATGGCCCTGAAAGGTCTGACTAGGAGAGTTTGGAGGCTGCTGCAGGGGGGAAAGGATGGACAGGCCCGCCCGCTGGTTCCCAGACCCGCGTCGCTGGGTCCCGCGTCCGCGGCCAGGCAGAGGCTGGGCAGCTTGCATGGGCCGGTGGCTGGACTGGGTCGAACGTGGTGGGGTGCCCCTTCCGTAGCCACGAAAGGGACGAAAGGCAGACTGTGGGGGACGGGAGGCCGCAGCAAGGCCTAAGGATCTGGCCATAGCCCGTGAATCCTTAAAACGCTTGAGTGCCGAGTCCGCCTTGTCACCACAGAGCCGACGGCCATCGAAGGACATGTCCAGCAAGGTTGCTTGAATATCCCCCATAAAACCAGACATCCTCAACCAGGCGTAGTGCTGAAGTGCTACCAATGTGGCAATGGTTCTGCCCAGAGAGTCGGGAGTATCCAGTCCACAGCGGATTGTGAATTTAGCTGCATCTCTCCCATCCGCCACTGCCTGGGAGAGAATGGGCCGGGCCGCCTCCGGGCACTGAGGCAGCACCTGCGCAACCGTATCCCAGACTGTGGGTATAGCGGCCCAAGAGGCATCGGGTATTCACGGACCGCAGCACCAAAATGGAGGAAGAGAACATAGGCTTCCCAAGATGATCCAGCTTCTTGGATTCCCTATCCGGGGGTGCAGAAGTCAATGCGCCCTTGAAAGAAGAGACTTGGACCACCAAGCTCTCGGGGGAAGGGTGTTGGGAGAGGAAAAAGGGATCGCCCGGAGCTGGGCGGTGGCAGTGGGTAATCGTCCGTTCCACAGGAGCCCCTGTGCTGGGCTTGGACCAAGTGACCAGAAGGATGTCCGTGAGGGCTTCATTGAAGAGTCAGAGGGGGTCAGAGGAAGTTGCCGCCAGTTGAAGCACCTCCGTCAGGAGGCTAGTCCTGACTGCCACTGTAGGGAGCTCCAGGCCCAAAGCCTCGGCTGCCCTACGCACCACTACTGCATAGAACACTCCCTCCTCCATAGCCACGGTAGGGGGAGAAAGCATGCCAAGGTCTGGGGAGGTATCCAGACCACTGGCATCACCCAATTCCTCTCTCCAGTCCGGCTCTTCCAGCTGGTCGGTTAAAGGGTCCAGCGACCACTCCCAGTCCTCATCACCAACCTCAGGGCGATAGGGAACACCTGGGATGAACAAGGGAACAAAAGTACCCTCCGGCGTCGGATTCGACATCGTCCGACGTCGATTCAGCTCCGGGCCCATCTCGGGAATGAGGATGGGGACGACGTCGGCCGGGGGCACGGCCGATGCCAGGGACGTTGTCGCCGGGATCGGTGCCGGGGAAAGGTCGAGTAAGGTCGATGGACGTCGATCCAGATCCAGGCCAGGATCCATGGGGACCCTGCGTCGCCGGGGCCGGAGCCGCTGGCATCGAAGGCCCAGGGCCCCCAACCGGCTCCGCGGGGCCGAAGGCGCACCAGCGGAGTCGGGCTGCCCAAAGATATGGTGGAGGGCTTCATAGAACGTACAAAGCTGGGCAGGGGATGCCCCGGCTCCCAGAAACAGGGGGAGGTGTGGAGTCATCCATGATTCAGGCACCGGAGACAGAGCCTTGGAGCGACGACGCATTTGTTTCCGCGTCGCATCAGCCGACCAACAGGGAGAAAGCGAAGAGAGATGGTGCTTCTTCGCCTTCTTCTTGTGCTTTGACTTACCTGAGGAGTACAAAGACTTGGATAAGGTGTGGTGGCTCCGCGACCGGTCTCGAGACCTTCCCCTCGAGCAAGACCGGGAGCAATGCGGAGCCGACTGCCGTGCTTTCAGGACTGCTCCCGCAAAGACTTCGGATTCATGGCTTGACAGTTGGAGCACGACTTCGGGTTGTGGTAACGCTCAAGGCACCAGAGGCACACGAGGTGCGGATCCGTCACAGACATCAGCTTGTGACAGGACTCACAAGGCTTGAATCTGGTTCGACGATGTGACATCCCTCGCGCACCAGGAGTTGAAGACTCAAAAAAAGATGTCGACAAAAGTCGAAAAAAGTTTAGTCAAAAAATGACTAAGGGGCAAGCTGTCTCTGGATCTGCGATAAGCTGGCGCGGAAAAAGAAAAAACTGATGTCCGCGCGCATGGGCAGCATCCAAGTAGGCACTGCAACGTCATCCCGGCGACCACGACGCCGACGACGGACGCGGAGTCAACTGAACCACATCTACCGACGCGCAGGGGTATTGCTGAAGAAAAATTCTCCGGATCCAGTCTGATGACTGGGGGTAATTCTAAGGTAAGGAATCTATAACTAATAGTCTCTTTCAGATTTGTATTGTTATTGTCAGTGTTTTGTCAGGTGTTTGTCAGTTTAGGGGTTTACTATTTTAGGGGTAGGGGTTAGATTAAGGAGTGTTTGTTTTGAGGTTAGGGAGTCTAGAGAAGGTTGGGCCATGTCGGGGAAGGGTACGGTGAAAAACTTTTCAGAGGGACAGTTTGTGGGCCTGCTATTGATGCAGGTTCATTACGTACCCAACATGATGGCATCAGGGGTAAGGTCAGCCAGGGCTACCCCACCAAGGAACAGAAGCAGCACTGGGAGAGGGTACAGTGGCACATGTCAAGGGTGTTTGTGGTCGAGCGCATCGTCCACCAGCTCAAGCATCGAAGGGCAGATGTGATGTCCCGAGAGGCGGATCTCTTAGACCACCTCAGAATGGATGTTGGTAGCCCCGTAGGTATGTATGTGTGTACCATCTGCATGTAGTTGTGTCTCTATCACATATTACATTTTTTATTACATGTAAAGGCCAGATCATTTAAGGGGAAGGTTACATAAATCCAGTGCAATACCCTGCCCCAGGGGGCTGTTCAAGGTGTTGTGGGTTTCAAATTACATTCACATGCATGTATTCGTAAATATGACCTGATTTCACATACGTGATTGTGCAGGGCATGGTCTGAATTTTTAAAACCCTGCACAGGTGTTGTATTAGGAGGAATGTAATGATCAATCTCCTATAATATTAACCTTCCTATGGGTGCTGCATTGTTCATCACAAGTAGAAAGTTTAACATGCCCTAGGCAATTGTATTTTTTCTGGAAGGTGGCCCTTTCATGACTGAAATGTGATCCCGTCTTCCAATCCATGCATCCTTGCACAATATTGCAAGGCAGCATGCTTTGCGGCTAGTCAGCACTCTGTACACCAGTGACATTAATAGTTTGATATTGTCCTTACAATGTTACATACAGCGTATACCTGTCCTTTTCCATCCCAGCACTACTCTGCCCTGCCTAAGGCCATTGGTTTTCCCCCTTGTGTCAAGGTGCAAGCTGGCCTGAGTTGATGCTGCACAACTGTACACAAAACATCACATGTCAGAGGCATGCTTCAGGCATTTGATGCGAGATATCTCTGAGCGTCAACATCCAGCCACTTCTGCCCTGTAAGTGACAAGCTGCATCTCAGATATACAGACAATGTATACATATGTGTGTCCAACGTGTTGCATATACCAGATCACTGGGATGTCATAGTACTGTTCATGATATGTAGACATTGTGTATTTGCACTGTTCACAAAGCAATGTTCAAAGTATTGTCTTGTAGGTGTACCTGCACCATACACCAGGGGTAAAGTTGAGACCTTCCTGGATCCCAACACTACCAGTAAGTGTAATAAGTATATGGTTGTAGCTCTGTAAGGTTTGTGTGTGTTCTATGATAATTGTAACATTGTAAAGAGTATGGGGGTGTATCAATCACCTGTAACCAAATGGCACTCAGTGTACAAACACAACTGAACTTGTACACAGAATAATGTGAAATGAACAAGGACATATGTCAATGTGCATGTAGGGGCAATGTAAGCAGGCCCACAAAATTTAACATCTTTACCTGCTGTGGTGATGTTTACTCACCTACTGCGTATATGCTTATGGCACATGTACCATCATCTAGCACTAAATCTGCAGATGGTCCAAAGTTTTATTGTTTTACACCTAACACATGGACCAAACATTATAGCCTATGGTTCAACAAATGTTGCTGCAAAGTGGAATGCGTGACCCCTGGACACCGATCGCATTTGCAAGTGCATCCTCTTCTGGGTCTCCCACGAAGTCGTGCTTTGGGATCCGAGTAGCCCCAGCCTCCAGCACCAACTGCATCGAAGATCACTGGCCTCCACTCCACGAGTGTCCTGTGAGCCAGCTCCACATGCGTCGACTCGTGGCTCCTTCGCGGTCGCTAGTCCATTGGCTAGTAGGCCCTCCCGAAGGCCAATCTTCTTCTGCTTGGGCTCCCTGGTTGCTCCAGGCGTGCCCTGACTTACCCTCGCTGGGTGAGTCCCACAGACCTTGCTGGTCTGCAACATCGTCCTTCTTTCATTTCCACAAGACTTGCTGTTGCCAAGGCTTGTTGGGTCCAATCCGGTTGCCGACACCCCTGCAATCGACAGACGTCGTGGGACAGCTCGAATCCAGCTCCTGGTTGTCGTCGACGCCTCCTGGACCTCGTGGCTGAAGAGTCAAGACGACCGTCAACCTACCTGAAGCACTCAACATCGGTGGGCATCTGCTCATCGCCTTCCTGGTCACTGGCTAGTGACCCAGACTCTGTCCCCTCTGCTTTCAGTACCAAACAAGTATGGCCTCAACTTCTTCAGAGCCCAGACCACAGCAAAGGCCTCCCTCTCAATGGCTGACCAACGTTTCTCTCTAGGGGTCAGCCTTCTGCTAATAAAAGCTACTGGCTGATCCTGACCTTCATCATTCAATTGTGACAGTACAGCCCCTACCCCCAATTCAGATGCATCTGTTTGGACAATGAACTTCTTGGAGTAATCAGGACTCTGTAGAATGGGAGCAGTGCACATGGCCTGCTTTAGGTCATCAAATGCCTTTTGACAGCTAACTGTCCACTGAACCTTTTGGGCATTTTCTTGGAAGTTAAGTCATTCAGGGGTGTCACTATTGATCCATACCCCTTGACAAATCTCCTATAGTACCCAGTCAGGCCTAAGAAGGCTCTCACCTGAGTCTGGGTAGTCGGAGCAGTCCAGTCCATGATGGTCTGGATCTTGCTCTGCAGTGGTTGAACCTGGCCTCCACCCACAAGGTGGCCCAGGTACACAACCTGACTCTGCCCTATCTGGCACTTGGTGGCCTTGATAGTCAGGCCTGCTTTCTGCAGGGCCTGCAAAACATTTCTGAGGTGGACCAGGTGATCCTCCCAGGTGGAGCTAAAGACAGCAATATCATCTAGATATGCGGCACTATAGGCTTCCAGACCTGTAAGGACTGTATTCACCAACCTCTGAAAAGTGGCAGGTGCATTCTTCAGACCAAAGGGCATCACCACAAATTGATAATGCCCACTAGGGGTTGAGAATGCTGTCTTTGGCTTTGCATCATCAGCTAGTCTGATCTGCCAGTAGCCAGCTGTCAGGTCAAATGTGCTTAGATACTTGGCTGAGGCCAAAGTGTCTATTAGCTCATCTGCCCTAGGTATTGGATGGGCATCAGTCCTAGTGACTGCATTGAGACCCCTGTAGTCCACACAAAACCTCATCTCTCTTTTCCCACCATTGGTGTGAGGTTTTGGCACAAGGACCACTGGACTAGCCCAAGGGCTATCTGAAGGTTCAATAACTCCCAAATCCAACATCTTCTGGACTTCTGTCCTGATACAGTCCCTGACATGGTCAGGTTGCCTATAAATCTTATTTTTAATAGGCAGACTGTCCCCAGTGTCCACTTCATGAGTGCACCAGGTAGTCTGACTGGGTGTCAGTGAGAATATGTGTCTGAACTGATTGAGCACCTGTCTGCAATCAGTCTGCTGCTGGGTAGTGAGGCTGCCTGCCAAGGCTACACCATCCACTGACCCATCATCAGGATTCTGTGAGAGCAGGTCAGGGAGTGGGTCACTCTCTTCCTCCTGTCCCTCATCAGTAGCCATGAGCAAGCCCATGTCTGCCCTGTCCACATATGGTTTTAACCTGTTGACATGGAGAACCCTGTGGGGACTCCTGGGTGTTCCTAGGTCCACCAAATAGGTAACCTCACCCTTCTGTTCAACAATGGTATGGGGTCCACTCCATTTGTCTTGGAGAGCTGCTGGGGCCACTGGCTCCAACACCCACACCTTCTGTCCTGGCTGGTAAACAGTCAGTTTCCGCCTTTTGGTCATGCCAGGCTTTTTGAAGTTCCTGGCTAGCCTCAAGGTTTTTAGTTGCCTTTTTCATATACTCAGCCATCCGGGAGCGGAGACCAAGTACATAGTCCACTATGTCTTGCTTTGGGGGCTTGAGAGGTAACTCCCATCCTTCCTTCACCAAGCACAATGGACCCCTGACAGGGTAACCAAACAAAAGTTCAAAAGGGCTGTAGCCAACCCCCTTTTGAGGCACCTCCCTGTATGCAAATAAAAGGCAGGGCAAGAGTATGTCCCATCTTCGCCTAAGCTTTTCTGGGAGCCCTTTAATCATGCCCTTCAAGGTTTTGTTGAATCGCTCAACTAAACCGTTGCATTGTGGGTGATAGGGTGTGGTGAACTTGTAAGTCACTCCACACTCCTTCCACATTGCTTTTAAGTATCCAGACATAAAGTTAGCACCCTGTCTGATACAACCTCCTTAGGGAAGCCCACTCTTGAGAAAATTCCCAGGAGGGCTCTTGCCACCACAGGTGCTGTAGTGGTCCTAAGGGGAATAGCCTCTGGGTACCTGGTGGCATGATCCACTACCACCAGGATAAACCTGTGCCCATATGCTGTTTGGGGATCCATGGGACCAACAATGTCAATCCCCACCCTTTCAAAGGGAACCCCCACCACAGGTAGTGGTATCAGGGGGCCTTTGTAGTGCCACCTGCCTTGCCACTGGCCTGGCAGGTTACACAGGAGCAACAAAACTCCTTGGTGTCTTCAGACATGTGGGGCCAGTGAAAGTGAGGGACAATCCTGTCCCAAGTCTTGTTCTGGCCCAGGTGACCTGCTAAGGGAATGTCATGGGCTAGGGTCAATAGGAAGCCCCTGAACTTCAGAGGTATAACCAACCTCCTGGTGGCACCAGGCTTGGGGTCTCTACACTCTGAGTACAAGAGTCCATCATCCCAATACACAGTATGGGGACCACTAGCTTTCTCAGCAGCCTCAGCAGCAGCTTGCTGTCTGAGGGGTTCAAGAGAGGGGCAGCTCTGCTGCTCCTGGCTCAGATCTGCCCTGGAAGGGCCCCCTGTCCCCAAGAACTCGACCTGGTCAGGTTCAAGCTCCTCTGGGACAGTTCCTTCCTCAGGACTGAGAGCATCCCCCTCAAGAGACTGATCTTCCTTCTGAGCCAAGGGGGAAGGCACTGCCTTTACCCTACTACTCCTCTTCTTGGAGGGCACTTGGTCCATTATTCCAGAATCCAAGGCCTGTTCAGTGTTAGACATTTTGGCTTGTGACCTGGTCACAGCAAACACATCTGCAGGGATGCCCAGCATTTCTGCATGGGTCCTGAGCTCCACTTCTGCCCAAGCTGAAGTTTCTAAGTCATTGCCAAGCAAGCATTCAACGGGTAGGTCTGCACTTACCACAACCTTCTTAAGGCCAGTTACCCCTCCCCAGGAGAAGTTAACAACTGCCAGAGTATGGTCTGTTCTGACGTTGCTAGCATTGGTAACTTAGTACATTTCACCAAGTATAATCTGCCCAGGATCCACAAGGTCTTGTGTCACCATGGTGACACTTGCCCCTGTGTCCCTAAATGCCAAAGCCTCTTTTCCATTGATTAAGGGCTGTTGCCTGTACTTGCCCAGATTACTGGGACTCACAGAGGAGGTCATATCCATGCCTCCATCACAGACTAGGACAGCCTGAGTGAGTTCTCTGACTAGGTCAGAGCTCATCTCCTTACCCAGGGTCAACCCTACTAAACCCTTGGCTTGTGTAGTCCCACCACCAACTGTAACTGTACTAGGGGGAGCAGGTGCCTTAGGGGCATTGGTGGGGGCTGGAGTAGAGTCTTTGGACTTGGTGCAATCACTGGTCCATTGGGTCTTTTGCTTACAGACCTTGCACCATGGTTTCTTTTGGCCTTTCCCTTTGTTAGACTGTGAATCCCCACCTGAAGAAGATTTTTGGGGGCCTTGTGAAGACTTTTGGTCTTTACCCTTCTCCCCACCCTTATCAGAGTTTTTCGAATCTTGCTTCTTAGGGTCACCACCTTGGTTCTGTACCTTCTGCCTCACCCTGGTTCTGACCCATTTGTCTGCCTTCTTTCCCAATTCTTGGGGAGAGGTCAGATCAGAGTCCACCAGGTGCTGATGCAACAGCTGATTTTGACAATTGTTAAGGATCTGCTACCTCATGATAAGATTGTACAATCCTGTGAAGTCACATACCTTACTGCCCAATAACCAACCTTCCAGAGCCTTGGCAGAACAATCAACAAAGTCCACCCAGTCTTGAGTCTGTGCCTTTTGGGTATCCCTGAACTTTAACCTGTATTGTACAGTGGTTAGGCCAAACCCATCAATTAGAGCACTCTGTAATTATCAGCATCCTCCTCTCTAACAGTGAGGAGCTTATCTCTACCTTTGTCTGCAAAGGAGAGCCACAAGATTGCTGCCCACTGCTCCTGAGGGACCCTCTGTACTTTACAGGCCCTCTCTAGAGCAGTTATCCATTTGTGGATGTCATCCCCACTCTGGTAGGGAGGGACAATCTTGCTCAGGTTTCTATGGTCATAAGACCTTTCCCTATCTTTGGGGAAATTGCTGCCACCATGGGACTCTAGTCCCATCTTTTGTCTCTCTCTATAGAGATCTAGGGACTCCCTGTCTATAGCCAATTGCTGTTTTCTGAGCTCAAGCTGGGCTTGTTCATACTGAAGCAATCTCTTTCTCCTTTCATGAGAGGATTCCCTCCTATGAGAGGAGACAGAGGTCCCTATTGAGGTGTCAGAGTGGTTAGACTCCTGAGAAGGAGATCTAGACCTTCTGGGCACACTCAGTACTCTTCCTGGGGGACAAAGGGAGGTCATTCTGATCCCCCTCCTCCACAGGAGGAATTGGGTTTTCCAGGACAAGGTCATTTTCACCTTCCTGGCCAGTTTCAGAGGGGGGGGGCTGGGTTTCTTCACCCCTGGCCCCTTCCTCATCTTCTGCCCCACCCTCTCTGCCTACCCCTTCAGACCCTATGGATCTGCTGAGATCATCAGCTAGTAACACCTCCCTGAGGTGTTGAGTGCTGGCACTTTTGCCTGCCTTCAACTTCCTAGTATTGCATAATGCTCTCAATTCCAAGAATGGGAGTTTATCATACTTGGAGGGAAGAAGCCCACTGGCTTCTGGCAAGGACTCACTGGGTCCTGGCTTTGAAGACATTACTAGTGAGGTGTGGTGTATGCACTACCTACTCTAGTGTGGCCTACTAAACTCTCTTGAGTTGTAGAAAGGGTGTGCTATCCCTTAACACACAACTCTAAGTTCAGTAGAACTTACTGTATTACTAAGCTTGATTTATATGTACCTTAGGTACCCTTAGTGGTTTTCAGTTGATCAATTCAATTGAGATTATCTGGTAAAACAATAGCAAGCTGGAATCCCACACGCTGCACACCAATGTGAGAAGTTGGCCTGGCATATGCTGTCCACTAATTATAGTGGGCACCTTGCACCAGTCCAAACAACCCCTTATTGGAGATAGGTTAAAGACAACCTTTATTGAAAGCTATCCTAGTGGTAGCTATGGAGAGCAGCCTTCAGGCTAAGTCTTGAAGGAATGTAAAGCAGCTTGTTTTACCAGTCTATAATCTCTTGAGTGACCAAATGAAAGAGGACCACACCAGGTATATATTCAAAAGATATGTATTTATTGCTAAACACACCCCTCTAGTCTCTTTATGAGGCTAGAGTTTGAAGTACATAAATTATAAGTTAGTTATCTACAGTAATAGCACAAATACACGTTTGAGCCCTAGGGGCGTACCAAACCATATACCAATAAAGTGGTATAAGAACCACGACTGAGCTAGACACAGGGCCTAGAGCCTGTAGAAGTGCTTGGACCACAAGGAACCACCCTAGGTAGTGACACAGGGGACCCACGGGGACGCGTACAGTGTATGAACACAGCCGCGAATCGCCGTTAACTTCTATGGGGAAAGTCGCGATTTGAATTTAAAAGAAAAGGGACACTTAGAGGAGGACTTGGAGCAAACACTTTGAGAACTAGGCTGTTCTAGTGTCAATACCCACGGGAGCACCGGAGTACTCGAGTTACCTC
This sequence comes from Calotriton arnoldi, assembly GCA_963921515.1. Lineage (NCBI taxonomy): Eukaryota > Metazoa > Chordata > Amphibia > Caudata > Salamandridae > Calotriton > Calotriton arnoldi. Next base: position 1,878,091 of record CAWUFW010002869.1, read on the forward strand.
ACCCAGGGGAGCCGGGTGCATAGGTGTCTTTCGGGGTCGGGTTTCGTCGTCGCTTTCAATGGCGATCTGCTGCAAAGTGCTGCTGGCGGCCAAGTCGAAAGTGTTCGGGTCCATCCAAAGGTGGATCGAAGATCTGAAGAACCTGAAAGCAGAGAGGACAGAGTCTGGGTCACTAGCTAGTGACCAGGAAGGCGATGAGCAGATGCCCACCGATGTCGAGTGCTTCAGGTAGGTTGATGGTCGTCTTGACTCTTCAGCCACGAGGTCCAGGAGGCGTCGACGACAACCAGGAGCTGGATTCGAGCTTTCCCATGACGTCTGTCGATTGCAGGGGTATCGGCAACTGGATTGGACCCAACAAGCCTTGGCAACGGTAAGTCTCGTTGAAATGGAAGAAGGACGATGTTGCACACCAGCAAGGTCTGTGGGACTCACCCAGCGAGGGTAAGTCAGGGCACACCTGGAGCAACCAGGGAGCCCAAGTAGAAGAAGATTGGCCTTCGGGAGGGCCTACTAGCCAACGGACTAGCGACCGCAAAGGAGCCTCGAGTCGACGCATGTGGAGCTGGCTCACAGGACACTCGTGGAGTGGAGGCCAGTGATCTTCGGTGCAGTTGGTGCTGGAGGCTGGAGCTACTCGGAGCCCAAAGCCCGACTTTGTGGGAGACCCAGAAGAGGATGCACTTGCAAATGCGATCGGTGTCCAGGGGTCACGGTTCCACGTTACCCACGACAGGTACAGGCCTCAGCTTTGCTGGGGACTCAGGGCAGCCTCGGGGAAGTCTGGAAATCTACCTCTGGTGATGCAAAGACTTCGGCGTCCGGCAGGAGCGTCAGCGATGCAGACCGGACAATTGCTTCTTTGGTGCCTGCCAAGCAGGGGAGTCACTCCTTGACCCCAAGGGAGATTCTTCAGTCCTCTAATCTTAAAGTAGAGCGTCGAAGGTCCAGGATTCTGTGTCAGAGTTTCATCCAGGTAAATCTAAGGTCCTAAGGACTGGGGTCCCATACTTATACTAAGGTAGGGTGTTGGACATACTCTGTGGCCCCACCTATGGGAGGGTCAGGGCAGAAGGGTGGTTACACCCTTTCCCTTTGTCCAGTTTCGCACCAGAGCAGGGGCTGGAAGCCCCTGAGCCGGTTTGAACTGGGGTATGCACAGGGACACCAAATGTGCCCCCAGTGCAGGACTTCAAAGCACCAGAGAGTGCTCCCGCCCAGCCCCAATACACACTATCCTGTCTGGGGAGGTGGTTACACCTCCCTGGGACAGGAAACCTATTGTCCAGGCCTCCCCTGCCGGAGTTTCGGTCAGCAGCAGGAGGCCAGACTCGTGTCTGTGGCAGCGGCATCCATTTTGTGATGCCAGGGCTCTGGAAAGTCAGTACCGGGTATACTGGTGTGTACATGTCTCTCCTCTAGAAGGGTGGAATGCTACCCCCGCCGCCAGAACTGGCGGGGGGTAGTATTCCAAGATGTTTGACACCAAACACGACATGTTTCCGTGCAGCCATCCCAAAGTTAGCATTTAACGCGAGGTTATAATGCGCTTAAGAGTATATGGTCAGGCTGCACTACAAACAGCATCAGAGAAGGGTCTCCGAACGCTGCAGAGGGGCCCAGCTCATGCAGGGGCACCCTCTCACATAGGAACCACGCACTCTGCCTTCAGGATTGATAAGGCCTGCCATAGGAGTGACTTATAGGTTTATATGTGTGTATGTATGTAGTGATATAGGTAGCCTATATCACAGTAAGGGGTGCATGCACCACCTTACCCAGGCTGCAGTAGCAGACCTGTGGTGTCATTTTGGATGGCCTTCCAGGGGTGGCACAATACATGCTGCAGCCCCTGGTAGGCCTCTGAGGTACCTATGCCCTGGGTACATAGTATACCATATACTAGGGACTTATAAGGGCACTCCAGATTCCAATCAGAGATGTGCCTAAGGCACATGGAAACCATTTTAAAGAGGAAGCAGCTAGGCTGGGGTTCTGATTAGCAGGGCCCCAGCCAGACTAAGGTCGAAAAACAGTGAAGCATCAGCAAAAAGTGGGGGTACCCATGTGAAGCAGATCCTACTCTCCTACAGTGTCCACCACATCAGTCTGGTGGACCGGAAACTGCCCAAAACAACAGACACAACAGCAACAGGGATAGGAACGACCAGGGACTGGGGGGACGGGGGGAGATGGGCACAATGGCACACATGCACAATTAAGCACAGCACAACTGCAGACAAACCATGCCCAAGAGTAACAACACCAACCAAGAGCACAAGTCACCCAACCCGACAATATCACACCACTGAACAAGCACAGAAGTGAAAACCACACTGCGTGAAAGGGAGAAGGGTGAGCCAAATCAGAGCTGAAGGGACATATCACACACAATGCAGCACACACACATAGGAAGCAGAGCACCACAACATCGAACACAATGTGGTACAAACACCAACATTCGCACAACCGAACACAGGACACAAATGCACCCGCTTGTGGCCGGTAAACGGCCATACGCATCTGGCAAAGCACGAAACAGGGGCATGATAATGCACAAGTACAAACCCACAGCCCTGATGGGGTAGCAATGCACGTATGGCAGGGAGCCAGAGAGTCCGTGACACACACATTGGCATACAAATCAAGACACAACACAGTTGGAGACAAGTGAAAGTGCGGAAACTTTAACAACAAGTGCGTGTCAGTACGGCCAAGAGAAGTGCCACGATATGCAGACCAATGCAGCAGCATGTCTGAATGAGGAACGTAGGAAAGCGCCCATGTCCACCCCGGGGGAGTCCATCACCAACACAAGTCAGTGCCAACCCGCGTTGGTTGTCCGCGCATGGATCAGGAGTCCAGGCCAATGCAGCCATGTCCACTGTCGTCTTGGGACAAGTGACCAGATTCCCAACATGCAACCAGGCGTCAGGACACGTGCAATGGGTCACATCCAGTTGTGGCTGCAGATACCTTGTCACTCGTCCATGAACGCGAGTGCAGCAGTGTAGGCCAACATCTCCAATGAGAGATCTTTGTCCACCACATCTGACATGTCGTCGACGTAATCTATCAGCTGACCGGGACAGATGTGCTGACTCCAACCCCTGGCCCCAATGTGCACCAAAGCCCAATCGGGTAGTGGCTCAATGTGCTCACTGCACACAACGACTTGTACAATCTCCCAGGTCCAGTTGCCAGCATGCATGCCAAACATCCATGCATCCCATAAACGGGCATCACGGTGACACTCCTGGTTGTGGGCCAACAGGGGGCGCACACACACGTCGAAATCCAGGTCAGCTACCATTACGTTGGAGAGGCAGACGTCCATGGACCACTCGAATATGCACGAGCGACAATGCAACACAGGCTGAATGCAGGTGACGTTCGCAAGGCGGAAGCTCAGCCGGTAACTGATCCGCAGCACTGCCAACGGCAGTGCCCCCAGTACATGCAGCAGACGTGCACGGTACAGGTCCACGTGACTGGAGTCGAGCATGTATCCGGGATGGTCTGCCATTGCGCCATGGCTCTGCATGAAGCGGCACTGTCTTGCCCTGCGCCAGTCCTGTGGATGAAATGGAACAGCTCGGAGCAATGAGCAGTGTCTGTGTGCAACGGGTGCAGGCCTGGGGTGGGGTGGGAGTACGTGTGAAGGCCATTTCACGCACGCTAACTACGACCAAGGACTTCTACGTGTGGGATGTGTACACGTTGGTCTCACGTCGGGCAGTGCGTAGTGTGGGAGTCGCAAGTAAATGCTATTGTATCTGTCAGGGGGTGCTGGCCACATGCAAGTCCCAGCTCAGAGCTGCAGATGTGCCACCGCCTGATAGTACAGACAAAGGACCCTTCATCCCTACAGTAACTTTACCACCTGCATGCATTCAGGAGATGTACAGAGGCCTGTCGTGGGTGTGGTGGGATGTCTGCGACCCTGGGAATCATGGATGATATTCCCAGCACGTGGCACATGAGCGGCCTCACTGTGTGTTATGTTGCCTCACAGCTGCTCCTCCCTCCCACGAGCCCCCACACTTGTGTGCGCTGCGCGGTTATATCACGTGCACTCCTACGGTACACCATTGTGATGCCTGTCCGCGCATGTCAAGCGGCATGCCAACAACACTGTGACGCTGGCATTTGAAGGTGAGCGGCCACGTGAGTGTAGGCCAATGGTCCGGACAGGGCGGACACAGGTGTACAGTCCATGGCTGGCTGTGATCGCGCTGCGAATGAGGCTAGGCAGCTGACTCATGCAGCCGCAGGACTGATACACATAACACTTGGCATGCATGTGCCAAGACCCCGAGCGGTCTTGCGCTCCTACATTTCCCCATCCATGCGGGCCCGCCCTCCTGGTGCATGATACATTGCAACATCGACTACTGTGGCCCTGGTGGCGACAACACCCCAACACAGAGACACACTTACCGCACATCCTGCCCAAGGCCAGGTCCGAGCCACCCCCTGCTCCCCCTGCCGAATCAGCACACCCCTGCGCTGACCTGACGTACGCCGGACCAGCACACACCGCTTGTGCATGCAGGGGGGGCGGGCGAAGCTACATGTCAAAGGTCACTGCCAACGCTGAGGTGATATGGTATTGTCCGCTGAAGACAGCACACTGTGATGTTGCAGGGCCCGTGCCCATCATGCTGACACAATGACCACACGGACACACTTGCTCAGATGGTGTGAATGGCTACGGGCACGTGTGCCCGGCCACATTTATTAGCAGGCACACATATCGAGTGACACCTGTGTTGGATGTGTGTGGGGTGTGTGCACACGAGCCAGCAAGAGCCTGCCTGGTGCAGTCAGAAATTGACAACAGTGTACATCGTAAAGGACACAACCATTCAACCATAAAGGCCCCATGACTTGTGCTGCACAGAGTTAGTGGCACCAGTGCTGTTAGGGGATGCCGCCTGCGATGAGGCGTGTCCAATGGTGTGGACTCCGCCACATCTTACCCAAGACACAGTTCCACATGTGTGACCTACTGGACCGCAGTGTAGGCCTGAGGCAGCGGTCAGCACGGGCCATTCACCGAGTGTCGCGGGCTTAGGTTGGATGGTCCCACCGGCCTGCGTAGTTCAGGTTCAGTGGCACCACGGGACGCGGACTTGCGGTGAACAGGGTTGATGGCACCAGGTCAGTTGTTGATAGTGTTCGATCACCTCTGTGACTCTGATCCGGCTTTCGTCTGGACTGAGCCGCATCTTCCTCTTACTCCTCTCCGTGCGTTCACTGGTGTGTACTCTGCCATTCATGATTCGCGACTAAGTGCTGGATGTGGGACCTACTGGTCCACAGGGTAGGCCTGAGCCCTCATCCACGTGTCGCTGGCTTGCGTTGAACAGGGTTAGTGGCACCACGTGTCGCTGGCTTGCGTTGAGCAGGGTTAGTGGCACCACGTGTCACCGGCTTGCGTTGAACAGGGTTAGAGGCACCACGTGTCGCCGGCTTGCGTTGAACAGGGTTAGTGGCACCACGTGTCGCCGGCTTGCGTTGAACAGGGTTAGTGGCACCACGTGTCGCCGGCTTGCGTTGAACAGGGTTAGTGGCACCACGTGTCGCAGGCCTGCGATACGGAATTATGCTTCACTGATCGAAGCGAGTCTGGTGCTGTGGCTGCTGCCACGGACTTGGGGTCACTGCCATTCAAGACTCAGGACACAGTTCCACATGTGGGACCTACTGGGCCGAAGAGGACGCCGGTGGAGTATGTCAATGAGAAAGGAGTAATGTGGGCCAGCGTCGGGGGGGCCAGTGATGGTCTGCGGAGGCTGCAGAGGTCGCAGGACTGGGGCTTGGAGCTTGCACCGGCACGTGGTGGGCCCTCTTTGACACACGCCGGTGTAGGCAGGTGAGCGGAGCCTCGTTGGTGCGCTGGGGCAGGCATGACGGGTCTGGGGACCAGCGGCCCGGGGTGCAGCAGGCGCACTGGGACGCAGGCCCCGCCGCGCTCGACGCAGGACTCATGGCGGGCTGAGAGGCGCCGCCCTGGCAGACTCGTTGTCCATTCCGAATCAGAACCACGCCCAGTGCGACGGGCTTTTTGTTCACACCCCTACGCAGGCCTGGCGTACGCAGGTCCAACCCACTCCGCCTGCGCATGCAGGGGGGGACGTAACGTGCAACATTTCCGCGTTCTGCCCCACAGCCTGTGGGGACATGGTAGCGTCCACTGGCCACTACACTCCCTGCACCAGCAGGTGATCTCCACATGACCATTTCCGTGGTTTGCACACTGTGGTCTGTCCGGCACCTCCACGCCACACCTGGCATTGGGTAGGTTCACATTCCTTAGTCACTTGCCGCTCTCGCACATGCCTGCTCCATGCCTCTCCTCACATCCTGCTATTGTGTGTCTGTGGTGCCATGCCGTGGCTGGGTTGTGGGCATGGCAAGGCCAAGTTCCCAATGGAGTTGTGTTGTCGTGTCTGGTCGGTTGGCATGTTGTGTGGCATGTTGAATGTAGTTGTGCTGCGTGCCCATTGCCAGTGTCGTGAGTTGCATGACTGTGGGCTGGAGGTGTGTGGTGTGTTCATTTTGGACTTACCAACGAGCACTGCATTTCCATGGGTGCCATCCTGGGAGCACTGGGTGATGATGGACTGTCGGGAGATGTGAGAATCATGCACTCTGCCTGGGGAGTTGGCCACGACATTGTTGAGTAGTCCCGGGCGGTCCACTATTGCCTGCACATTCATGGGATGCGTGTGCTTTCTGTTGTGGTAGTTGTGTGCAGTGTCGGCAGGGAGCATGAGGGGTACATGTGTGCAGTTGATTGGCCCTGACACGTGAGGGAATCCAGCTATGGCGTAGGGGCCTTGCTTGGTCTCCAGCTGCTCCTGCGCAGTGTGGGTGAAGTGGAGGTGCTGGGGTACCAGGCTGATGTTGGCATCCAGGACAGGTGTGATGACCTTGGATGGGGCTGGCTGTGTGACTCCTCCGACTCTGGCAGTTGTGGGTTGGATGGTACCAGAGGCCGACATGTGCTGCGCAGCTGGCAGCTTTGTCTGCGGAGGGATGTTGGTTGTCCGCTAGGTTGGTACCATCAGCAGGTGGGGGATATGGGTCAGGATGCGGGGATGGCTGTCCTTTTGGGCCTGTAGTGGGCAATGTCCTCCTCTGGCGTTGGGTCTGGGCGGCAGGTGCGTTTCAGGTGGGTCCGCTGTCTTTGTGTACGCTGCCTCTGTGGTGTTCCCGGGGGAGGGGGGCGGGACGGGTCCTGGGGGTGGTGGTGGGCCTGCGGTGGGTGTTGTGGCCCTCATGGGTCTCGGAGCTGCATGATCATTGTCTCCATGGCATCTGTGGGTCTTCAGATGTGGCTCTTGGCTGGGCTCCCTTTCATGCTGTAGGTAGTCATCCTGCTTAACACCAGCAAAAGGCAGGTGTTAAATCCCTGCTGCTACCGCGGCTTATCGCGTGGTTTTGACTCGCATCGCAGATCTGGCAGTTCGTTGTGAAAGTGGTGTTGTGGTTTTTTCATGTGTTTTTGCACGGGAACGCCTACTCTGCATCTCATTAGGGTTAGTTGGTGGTGTCCACCGTGGAGATACATTTTGGGTCAGTTATCGCGGGAATACTGGCGATGTCTGCAGTTTGCACCCGCTTGTGAATGGGGTGTTAAATCGATCTCCACTTTTGATGGGTTAAGGTGGAGATAAATCGGCGGTAGGTCCTTGTGAATATGCCCCTGTGAGTGCAGATGTCCACATGGCAGGGTGTGGACATGTGGCTTGGCAGGTCATGACAAGATGTCAGGAATCACATCTTAGTGCTAACAGAATTTATTGGAGTACATTGGGCACATGTCACCAGTCTGCACATGGAATTGCAGTAAAATGCTAAACTCATGGTCTCATATACCCTGCGTCCCATTTCTGGGAGGAATTTATATAATGCCAGGTAGTTAGTTATTTTGCTGCAATGTGGAAAAGACCACATGCAGGGATGCACTGTGTCAGCATTATACAGCCCATTACACTGCTCACTTACTGGTTGGGTGACTTCTACTGGCTAGCACCAAAGCTGTCACCCTTGACTCGTGATGCAAGGTTCCCCACATCACACACCACAAAGAACTTGTACATATGAGAATTCCAGCATGCATGCACACACTCCTGATATGCATTGTCTAATTTATAATGTGCAGCAAGGAAAGCAGCCTTTTGGAAATGTGCGTACAGACACTCGAATATGTTTAGGTCACCATGGTAGTGCTACAATTGTATACCAAAAGCTATATGTTAGGTCTCCTGGTCTTTGCCTGAGTCTATATTGGTGAAGAGTACAACAGTTATGTCTTACGGGAGGTAGCTACCCACCCGCCATCTATGTTTTGACTACCTGGCACTGAGTCAGTCAAGACGGCAATGTATGTTGCCTTGTGTATTTCCAGATGGGTAAAACAATGCAGAGGCACACTACCTCTACTTACTTGACTTAACTCATTTCAGATTTGTTAATGAGCAAATAGACAAACCCAGTTGCATGATGCAATACCAACACCAAAGTCTCCATATCTGGACCATGTATCCTATTCCATATTTACGCAACATCATGCTTGCGACTCAGTGTCAGGAATGATATGGTTATAAGTAAATTTGTGACTACATTGCCATATCGTATACCTACACTGCCAACACTTGAGTAAGTTTGACTTGTTTGATCAGGAGATGTATTTGAACAGAAGGTATACTGTTCTTATCTCTTTCTCAATATTTGATGTTGGGCTGGCCTGCCACATGTAATTATATGACAATGTAAGCCTATTATTGCAGACATCATATTCATTTTTAACTTGAGCTGACACGTTATTTCCTTAACTCCCTAGACAACATGATAGATGAAGAGGCCAAGCAACACCATATCCGCTTAGAGCGCTAGGCCATCCCAGGTCCATCTACACCCCATCAGGTGGCAGCAACACAGGGCATACCTCCGACCCCTGCCACAGAATCATTATTTGAGGTGCAGGCCCTTAAAGACCTACAAGAACTTAAAATCAGAATGCATTGAATTGACAATAAGCTGGCAAGCCTCCGTGCCATCATGCTTGCATTGCAGGAGCCCATAGAGCGCATTAGTGTACAGATTTAACCCTCCCTTGGACATTTTACTTTCCCCAATATTTTACGTTGTCTTTATAGTGTTAGTGATGTAGGCATAGTTTTAGTTAGGATTTAGTAAAGGTATGGTGTTAGTTTTATACATGTTTAATGAGATAGTAGTTTCAAGTGTGATTTCAGACTGGCAGGATTTTAAGTGGGTGGGGGTTTGATGTTTAGTGTGTGTTTAAAAAAGTAAAGAGACAAACCCCAAAAATATATATTTGTTTAGATTGACATGAATAGGTAGTGTATGCTTAGGATGTGGTTGTTTTCTGTATTGTGCTGATTAAGATAGTTTAGGCTTGAGTTAAGGTTAATTATGATAGGCTAGGTAGGTGTGGGTTGTTTTAGATAATTTAGGCTAGTGTAAGGTAGTGTTAAGGTTAGTTAGTTTAAGCTAAATAGGTTTCGGTAAATTAGATTTCTTTACTTCTCATCATTTCATAATTATGATTTGCTAGCATGGAGTGAGTTGAGTTGTGCACATGATGTAGCTACTGTCCTGCAGGCTTTGGATTTAAGTGTGCAGGTCAGTGTTGTTTTGTGAGAGTCCTATGGGGAATTGATAGTCTACCTGACAATTGAGTCAAGTGTGGTGGCTTTTAAAACATTACCCACTGTAAGTGGGCCTCTTAAAAATTTTACTCACAGCACAACACAGTTATGCATACTACTGTTGTACTCTGTGTGAAAGTGATGGAGCAAGTATAGTTTTGACACAACAGATTCCAGATTCCAGGCTGCGGTGGCACACACTGGTGCCTGCCAGTAGCACATACACCCTTGCACCGTTGTGCAAGTGGGTCATTGTTGTTGGCTGGCAACAAATCATGAATGTATCCTCACCTGCCTGTAGAAATTCCATCATCATTGCAATTGACTACTTGGTAGGTATTGAACTCCGTGCTATAAGTCTCCTATGTCGTCTTCCCCTGGGGAGGTGTTGCTTTGTGCCTGTTTCTGTGCTCCGTCTCCCATGCAGCATTATGTGTGCAATGTACCATAGATTTAATGTAGTTACATTTGCACTCAAAACATATGCGGCCTCTCAGGGGCAGAGGAACACATTTACCCTCCTTACCACACTGTAGCATTATTCAGCATTTACCAGTTGACACTGGGGCCCAACAGTGAGCTCTTGCATTTCTTGCATTCTGACATCCAAGGTATTGGATTGGCCTTGTGCATCCTTGAGTGGCACAGGTATGATGCTAATTCAAAAGGAGCATTGGCATGACTATCTGCCTATCATTAGTGCAAGCATGATAATTTATGTACTTTAGGATCACTTCAGTGTGAGCATTGAGGCAATCATATGGGTTTCATCATGTTGTCATGTTCACTGAGCCAGAAATATGTGGATGAATGGAACAGTGTTATTGGCTCACATGCCTCACAGATCCCATTTTTAGAAGGTAGGCCGTTTGTGTTTAGTTTGAGCTTTTCACTGTGTGCCAGTCAAGTACCTGAAGCTTATCGTCACACCCTGATGTTCCATTGGAAAGCAACACATTCCTCATTATGCCATCGCAGTGGATGTACTTGTTGTTGCTTCATATTCAAAGAGAGCTGGTGCTATTGACTTTAGCTCACTCTCTTTGAGATGCTATGAAGTGATTTATGTTAATACACATCCACCTTGGTATGAGTAGTCCTTTCATCAACAAACAAACATGCAGCACTTTGTAGTAGTGAATTTATTAGCAAATGTGGGTGGGTCAGCATGAGCATTTTTGCAGTGTTTGGGGCAACAACACCAACATTGATTGAGAGCAAAAGATGTCCCGACAGAGTCCATTTGGGAAACTTGTCATGCAACATTTAGATGTGAGGAGAATTTCAGTGAGGAGGTACAAATTGCCATTAGGGAGGTAGACTTCTTCAAAAGTCCACAAGTGGATAAGATTAACAGGTGCACAAACAAAAAAGGACAGTAATGGGTGACACAGGAGGTGGCATGATTACAGACACAGGACCACTGGGAAACCGACTAGAGGGCACAGACAAATGTTACCTGGCAGTTCGGTGATGAAAACTGGTGATATCCACATCTTCCTCCCCTGATGGATGGTGTGCCTCCCCTGCAGTTGGTGGTGTTTGTGTGGGAGACATCTGAGGCACACACACATCAGGGGCAGAAGATATGGCTCTCTTGTCCCCACTAGAATTTGTCTGTGCCAGCAATGTTGTCATCACAGCGCTGACAAGGGATTGATTGCTTCTCAACAATACAACAACGTCGCTGTGGAGAGCAGCCATTGTTGTTATGCAGGAGTCGAACTTGCGCTCCATAGTTGCCATGATATTAATGATGGTCCCCAGCTTGGTGGCAAGCTCACTGGTGTCAGATGTTGAGGCCTGTTGTTCTTGCGTACCCCTCATGACACCAGAAATGTCAGCTAGGTACTCATTAACCCTATGGAGGAGAGGGTAGGTGCCTTTAATTACCTCAGATGTATCCTTATTAAGACTGAGGCACCTACAGACTCCCTCTAGGCTGCTGGCTCTAATCTCCATCCTCGCCCGCACCACATAAACCATCTGCTGCTGGGCTACTACCACTCACCATTGGAAGACAACTTGGAGGTCCTCTGAATCTGCAGCTGGGCTTGGACTGGCAGATGAGCAATGTCCTGTGGGTGGTGGTTCTTCTGGAGACCCTGCGATGCTATCATCCCTTGCCATGTACGGAGAAGGAGATTCTATGGAGTCCAGGATTTGCTGTAAGGTGTCACCGTCCATGGGGGGGCAGGATGTCATCACCAACAGGTTGGTCATCCAGGACAGGCTGCTGAACGGGAGGTTTTGTTTGTCCCTCTGCAATGAAATTGTAATATGTTTAATGATGATCTATGATAGATGTTGACATTAGTAATTTTGGTGACAGACTTTATTTTCATTCACTTTATGTTACACATAGATGTGTTTAACATGTGCTACTAACAGTAAATGAGGGCAAGTTACACTGTTGTTGCCTTGCACATGGCAATATCTGTACATTGTTTACAAAACCACTGTGTGACAAGGTGGTCATTTTTGTGTCATACCACACATTTCAGCACAGTTACTCAGCTTTCTGGCAGGCCCTGGCTGAAAGGCAGGTAAGGGCTCCATTTACCATGTTGCTTTGCTTATTTTTATATCATGGTCATTTTGATGTAAGGTTTACTTATTGACACTACTACTGAGAACATTGCACCATGTTACCAGGGTGCCTGCCTTCCCTCTAGCCATTAGTTAGCCCACAGCTCCCGGGAAAGTGATGTTAGTTTAGTTATCTATTAGATGTGGGCAAGCACTCTGCCTTTCACACAGTACATCACACCAATCTGCCTTGCAGTGCTGGATTGCATGCAATTTGTGCATTCATGTGGCCAAGGGCTCATATTTGACACACATCCACACAACTCTACACAGCAAGCAGCCTTGCTACACTGCAGGAATGGGTATGGGCATGTACTTACCATTGTTCACGTATGTGTGTGTAATCCTGTGATTTCCTAGCACACACAGTCATCTTCAGTGTCCAGAACAATAGGCACTCTGAATCATCTCTGAAGGGGATAAGCACCGTCACACTGGGAAATATGCAACCACTGAAGCTCACACCATTTCATCATTACCCACGTTGGTCATCTGCAGAGTATCACAAATCTCTTCATTCAGACCGCTCGCTTGTACCTGTACATGACTCCTCTGGCAATCATCATTTAGGCCTAGGGCATGAACTTACTCTCACATACTGATGACACTCAGATCATACATTGACTCTCAGGAGACACCTACATCATTCAACATTTGTTACAAATTGCAGTTGACCAACTTGCCTACCTGTATGTGAGATCTATGACTCATGCTGAACCTCACAAGATAGTAGTTATGATATTTGGTAACATGTACCTTCACTGGTTGCCCAAACGATGAGGCCCAGACACCTCACCCTCCAACCATCCATGAAACCTGACATCATCCTGGACACCTAGCTCATCCTGTCAATTCACAATTCCCTGTTTCACATCCTCCAGACATATGTAGCATAGTCAGACTTTTCTTCTTACGCCTCCCTCCTGACACACCTTCACCCAGGCCCACTTCACATATCGAATGTAGTACACCAATGCCCTCTTCTATGGCATCCCTTCACAGCTGCTACACAAGTGTGACACTATCAAACATAGCAGTGCGTGACTATCACTCAGGCTACATTGCGACACACACATCACACATCACCTCTTTGAGATTCAATGGCTCTCCATTCAGACATGCTGCCAGTTCAATGTGCTCAACCACACCTACATGGTGCTACACTACCAGGGGTCCACCAAGCTCACACACCATCTCTGCTTCCAACAAACACTCATGGACCTCTGGTGTGCATCATTTGCATTCACCCCCTCCCCCAATATTTATTTGTACAAGAAAGGAGGTAGTATGGTCTCTAACAATGGCAGGTAACATCTGTGAGATCTCACCCAGCACATCAGGACAGCTGTGTGCAAAGTGGTTTCATGCTAGTGACTGTACACGTGGCTCTTCACATGATCCTACTTGGAGATGCTTCACATACTCAACACCTGGATCCCCTCTCAGGTGAGAAGTTAATCCTCTGTCAACCCCATTCCATTAGATTACTTTGCATTGCACTTTTGGCTGCAAAGCTCTAAGACAAGCACACTTGCCACATGGTTCAAGGGTGCCTGCATTTTTTACAGTCAGGTTAGGCAGGTTTCCAAGGTCCATGCATGTTGTGCTGCTCCAGTCCAGGTTTTTTGCCTTGCATTGTGGGACTTGTAGTCCTGGTCCCTCATGTTATACCTTCCGCTACAAGTTGCAATGTTCAAAGGAGAACCTGGACTGGGTCAGCACTTCACGCATGGACATGACAAACTTGGCAGGGCTGGACTGGGTTGAACAAATTGTCACTGGGCAAAATAACTTACATACATGCGATGTATGAATTAACATGTGGGAGATTTCTGCCCTTTCCCTTGCACATAGCGCAGCACAGCAAAGTATCTTGCTGTACTGCTCTGCATGACAGATTTTACCATATTGTCCCTTGTTTACCCTGTAGATAGCACTGGTCCTCACCCCAGCAAAGTCCTGTCTTTCCACTCCTGCCACCAACTCTGCTGGGATGGCTAACGCCACCTGCTCCTCCAAGGGGTCCAGCTGCTCCTGGTCCATAGGTCCTCCTCAGGTTCTTTTTTTTTTTTTTAATAAATCTTTTTATTAAACAAACTCGAAACATGGTACAGTTCCACAGAGGTCAATTGAAGGGAGTACAATGAATTCAAGTATACATACAGATATTGCATGACAATGCATTGGAAATCAAGGGGAGGGGGGATCATCACAGTCTAGTATACGGGGAGGAGTACATATGTTGCCACGGTATTCATTCCAGGGGGCCCATACCTTGGACCATTTTCGTGGGCAACCCCGTGTCATATACACAGTTTTTTCCCGTAGCATACACCAATCAAGGTCTTTTCCCCAGTCAGTGATTGTAGGTGCCTGTGAAGCCCCCCATAGCTGAGCAATGTTTCTCTTGGCGACCATGTAGCCGAGTGTGGCCCATTGTGTAGCGTGCGTGTTAAGGTCAGTGGGTTCCCAGACGTTGAGGAGGCATCTCGGGGCTTTTGGTGTGAGTTCGACTCCCATTACTTCGCTCATTACTTCGTGTATCTTACGCCAATATTCCTGGATCGGTTCGCAGTGACATAGTATGTGAATAAACGTGCCCAGCTGGGTGCATCCCCTCCTACAAGACCCATCTGCTAGAAAACCCATGTGCATCAATTGGGGACCTGTTATATAAATTCTGTGTAGTATCTTTAGCTGCACAAGGCGGAGACGCGCCGAAATAGCAACAGTTTTGGGGGAGGAGACCGCCGCTTGCCAGTCTTCATCATCTAATTCAACCCCGTCCACGGCCCATTTTTCTCGTAGTGACTGCATGGGGTCCTCCATATTATGGATGAGTTTTCGGTAGGTTAGGGAGATAGCTTTTTCAGGTAAGTGCCCATCCAAAATCCTATCCTCCAGTGGGGAGGCGTCTGATGGAGCAGAGTCACGGGGTAGTACTGTTTGCAATGCGTGTCGGACCTGTAGGTAGCGGAAACGCTCGGAATCCGCAAGGGCATATCGACCCTGTAGGGCTTCAAAGGTTTGCACGCCCTCTTTGCACTAGAGGTCCCTGATGTGAGAGATGCCAATTAAGTCCCATTTGTCAAAGCCTTTGGAGTTTCTTAGGTCTCCAAGTTTTTGGGAGTCCCATAGTGGTGTGGCGAGAGTTAATTTATTGTTCCATCCTAACGATTTGGTTGCCGATTATAAAATTCTAACTGTGTGGTTGGTAGGACCCGTGAGTGGGAATCTGTTTGGTTTGGAGTATAGTGCCCGGGTATATGCCCCGTTTGGGAGAATCCATCTATCCATATTGAACCCCGGGTTGTCAGGCCGCCCGTAGGTGCCATGATTTATTGCTATTAGATGTGCTGCCCAGTAGTATTTTTTAATGTCCGGCAGTCCAATTCCGCCGTCATACCAGCTGAGCGTGAGTTTTTGCTGAGCAATACGCGGCCTTCCATCCCAGAGAAGGTCTCGTTGGAGTCCTTCTATTTCTTTAAAATACGTATTCGGGACAGGGTTTGCCGAGTTCTGCAATGCATACAGGAAGCGGGGTAAGGACAGCATTTTAAAAAGGGCCGCTTTGCCCAGAAGAGAGAGCGGGAGGGCCTTCCAGTGTGCAATGTCACTTTTGAGTCTTTGCAGTGGGGGAGCCAGGTTATGAGCATATTGGAGTGTATGGTCGAGGGAGACGAATATGCCTAAATATTTGAATCCGTCAGAGACTATTGGGATGGGGCAGTGCCGGGGAAGGGGAGGAGAGTCTCCACAAAGGACGTATAAGAGAGATTTCTGCCAGTTGATACAAAACCCAGAGAATCGGCCGAAAAACAGATAGGATGTCAAATACTACAATGAGGGACCTCTGAGGGGATGTGAGGTATAGGAGGATGTCGTCCGCGTATAGGGAAATACGGTCTTCCCAATCTGCCGACCATCGCATTCCACGGATCCTCACGTCTTTGCGGATCCATGCGGCAAGGGGTTCGAGGGCCAGAGCGAAGAGTAAGGGAGAGAGAGGGCATCCCTGCCGGGTCCCTCGGCCAAGTGTGAAGGCCTCAGATTTTTTGTTGTTCACTACCACTTGTGCCATAGGTGTGGCGTATAGCAATCGTACCCACCGTCTAAAGTTCGGTCCGAATCCCAGTTTTGTGAGCACGGCAAAGAGATAGGGCCACTCAAGTGTATCGAAGGCCATTGTGGCGTCTAGGGAGACTATGACTGCATCCTCTCGTATGGTCGGTACCCTGCCCAATACTCCATGCACTCTATGCAGATTTAGAGCTGTGTTTCTCTTTGGCATAAACCCGGATTGATCAGGGTGCACTAAGTCCCCTATTGCTTTAATCAGCCTAGTGGCTAGTACTTTGGCAAGGATTTTTGGCTCTGCATTGAGCAGTGAGATAGGACGGTAGGAGGCGCAGTCTGTTTTGGGTTTCCCTTCCTTGTGGATTGTAACTATGGTTGCAATTCTCTGATCTAGGGGTAGCGATCCCCGTTCAAGGCTGTCTTCAAACATAGTTTTCAGATATGGGGCCAACTTATCTGGACGGAGTTTGTAGAGCTCGATCGGGATGCCATTGGGGCCGAGGGCCTTACCCGAGTGGAGCGCTCGGATTGCAGACGCTATTTCATCAGTGGAGAGAGCACTATCCAAGAATGCCCGATCAGTGGCTGACAGCCTCGGAAGGGAGATATCTTGTAGGAGTTCCGAGGACTCCTCTTCAGTATGTGGGCTCACCGAGCTGTACACTGTGTGAAAGTGTGTTGCAAACTGTTTGGCTATGTCTTGGGGGTCTGTTATGGGGGATCCGTCTGAGTCCCTGATTTCTGGAACAAGCCGATTAGCATGTTCTCTTTTTTCTAACCAGGCGATCAGTTTTCCAGCCTTATCCCCCCATTCATAGAGTCGGCCCAGCCTGTTTTGCCCCATTATTTTGGCGCGGTCAGTGACTAGCGCCCGGTATTCGGCCTGCCGGAGGCGAAGTGTGTGGAGGGTTTCAGGGGACGGGTTAGAGTTCACTTCTTGTTCCAGCCGGTAAATTTCGTGTTCTACATCAGATATGTCTTTTATGTTTTCTTTTTTGTTCCCGCAATTAGAGAGAGGGCCTGGCCCCTAACCACCGTTTTGAAGGCTTCCCATAGCACTTGCGGGAGTCTACAGAATTCTCGTTCTCCAGGAAGTAGTTGTCTACGGCTTTAGTGAGGTCTTTGCGTATTTTGGGGTTTTTGAAGTACCATGGGTTGATAGGGGCAATGCGTCCTACTTGTGTGCGCTCCAGGGCCACGTGGATCCATAGGGGGGAGTGGTCTGAGATACCCCTGGCCAGATGCCTGATCTCTTGGATTTCTGTAACCTGTGAAGCCGGGATAACTATATAGTCCAGGCGAGAGAAGCTATTGTGTGCCCCAGAGTGGAAGGTGTACTGGATCTTGTCAGGATTGTATGTTCTCCACCCGTCCACCAGCCCCATTGCCTCCAGGAAGCTGGAAAAAGAGTGTGCTGTATGTGGGAGAGTGCGGGGAGGGTGTCTGTCAAGGGAGCCCGAAATTATTGAGTTAAAGTCGCCGCCGAGCACTAGGTGTCCCTCTTGCAGTGCTAGCAGCACGGCGCTCAGGTCCGTAAAGGTTGCGGCTTGTAGCCCCGGGGGAGCATATATAGACATGAAGGTGATAGTTCGGCCCTCCCAAGTGCCCGTGATCCCGACATATCTGCCACGGTCGTCTACATAGGTGGACGTAAGTGTCAGGGGGAATGATTTCTTTTGCAGGATGCCCACCCCTCTAGAATTAGATGCGAAACCTGTGTGTGCTACCATTGTGTATCCCCATCTATGGATAGCCTTGCATATGTTACCCACCAGGTGCGTTTCCTGAAGCATTACAATGTCTGGCGACAATCTCCTGATATATTGCAATACTACACTTCTCTTAATTTTGTCCCCCAACCCGTTTACATTCCAACTTAGCATTTTGACTTCCTTGTTCCACTGCACACCCATTGATACCTTAGTGACGCGTAGTGTCTGTTAGTTGCACAAACCAGGACTGTACCATAGAGAGAACGCAAACAAATAAAAACAACAAAATACAATAATCCCTCCCAACAACCCCCACCCTGCTCCCCTGCACTCTGGGCTCCAAACTACCCATAATCATCAAATGCAGAGTGCCTGTCGCCCAACGTTTACTAAATGAAGAAAATGAGGAGAGGCCCCAGCGCCCTGCTGGCCCCCTTTCCTACCGTTACTAGGCAGAGGTACACTTTGTAGTGATGAGCCCAAAGACAAATGGTCAAATCTTTTAGTACATTAGTTTACAAGTCAACGTCTTCAAGCTTTAAAAAGACTGTGTATGATGCTCAATATTTGGGAAGAGTAGACGGATCAAAGCGTTCGAGCGTCAGTTCAAGAAAGGCAAATCCTCGTGTTCAGTGGTTGTTTTGGCTCCGTTCCGGTGAGGTCCTCCAGCCGTCCAGCCAGTCAGATACCAACTCAGGTTGGTCGAAGAAATGAGCTTTCCCATCAGCCTCGACTCGCAGACGCGCAGGGAAAAGCATGGCGTATTTAAGGCCCTTATCACGCAGTCTTCGTTTGACTTCTAGGAAAGAGCGTCAACGCATTTGTACTGCCTGGGTAAAGTCAGGGAAGAAGGCGAGTTCTGAGTTGTCCATTTTAATCAGAGGGGCAACCCTGGCGGCCTGTAGGATCGTGTCTCTGTCTCTGTAATTTAACAGCCTGGCCAATATTGGACGGGGGGGGCTCGCGGTTTCGGGCGTCCCCCAGGTACTCTGTGCGCCCTCTCCACCACAAACAGCTTGGACAGTCCCTTTGGTTGCAGCTTCGTCATTACCAGGTTTTCGATGAACAGATCAGCAGCGGGCCCCTCCGATTTCTCCGGCATTCCAAGAACGCGTATGTTGTTGCGTCTCGAGCGCCCTTCGTAGTCGTCCAGCTTTTCTTCAGCGAACCTACGGAACGCCTGGAGTTCCCTAATGTCCGTCTGCAACTGTGAGGTGTCATCCACCAAGCCCGTGGTGGTGAGCTCCAGCTGCTTGACTTTCTCCCTGTATTTTGTAAGGTCAGCCCTAATCAGAGTCACTTCCGAGGATAGGGTGTCTATGGATGTTCGCACTCCAGTGATAGCCGCCATCAGGTCTTTCATTGTGGGTTCTGAAGGATCATGTTCCGCCCCACCTTGTTGTGTGTCGCCAGGTCCCTTTCGTTCGGGCAATTCCGCCCTTGGGCAGGTGTATCGGTCCAGCTTGCTTTGTTGGGACGTTTTTGTACTCCTCGGGTTAGCCATGACTAGGGCCGGGTTTGCACCGCCGGCGCGTTACGCAGCTTCTGGGGGCTCTGCTCGGCTCAGATCTTTCCTGCCCGGCCTCAAATGTGGGCCTTCGAGCAAAGGCCACCCAGTGATAGGCGGTGGCGTCTAAGGCATGGGCCGCAATCCAGCGGCAGACATCCTGTAGGTGCCGAGGAGCAGGCGCTGTGGGTGCACTCTCTCTAGGGCCCGGTCCGCACCGCAGGGGACGGGGGGGGCCACTTGATGTTGAGGGCCACAAGTCCAATCCCAGGCGTACTCACCGGCGCTGGGCTTCAGTGTCAGGCACCTCCTCCACCTCGGCGCGCCGAAGTACCTCTCCGCCGTTGACCGGCCGAGACCTCCAGGTCCGAGCTCCGGGACTGGCTCCGATGCAGCCGGCCCCGCAGGAAGCTTCCAGGCAGTGTTGCAGCTGGGCAATGCCTCAGCGTGCAGGCTGTCACTAGGTGCCGATGCGCTGCCGCATCAATCGCCTGCGTTCCTCCGGGGGTGGGTGAGGGGGGGTTCCCACCGACACTGCAGGCATTCAGTCCGGTGGGCGTACTCACTCGAGGTCCCGGCTTCCCCAAGGCTGTAGGCCGCAAACTCCGGGCGGGATTTCTCCGCTTTCCGGCGTCTGCCGAAACTCAGGATTGCAGCAAAGTGCACCGCTGCACCTCCGGCGTGCGAATCCAGCTCCGGAGGGTCGGATAAATGGGGCGGATAGACGGGGCAGGAAAGGGGGCCTCAGAGACGCTCTAGCAGGCGGCCATGTTCTTTCGCCGCGAAGCCACCGACTCCCTCCTCAGGTTCTTGGCCAGTTTCTCCTTGATCCTGCGCTTATAATCATGCCAACGCTTCTTGCACTCTGGCACTGTCCTTTTTGTTTGCCCTACACTGTTAATCTTATCCACTATGGACTGGCAAGTGGCTTCGTTCTTTCTTAATGGCAATTTGGAGGTGACAAAGAGAAGGTATTCTTTACCTGTCAACTCAGTTATTAATATTTGGTTCTCTTCCTCATTGAAATTACTCTTCCTCTTCCATTCTGTTTGGACATCTTGACTGGTGTTGGGGTTGTTGCTCTCCCTGCTTGTGCTTTCAGCTCCCTCTATTTCTTCCTTTTGATGTATTGGAAACGTTTTTTTTTGCAATGCGTCGCTTTTTGAGGCTTTGCGATGCATGATGCACGCCAATGTGATGCAAATTGATTTGCGGCACCTAAAGATTGCTTTACAACCTGCAAAGTTTAGCTTCACTTTGGCAGCAGATGCATTACATTCCTGTGCTCCATCTGTCCCACAGATGGGTCACAATTCTTGGCACGGCTTGGGACCTAATAATATGGTATGTCGTGGCGTAAATATGGTGCATCCATGTCATGTGAAAGTGTCATACTGCAGCGCAACTTTTTCTGACCCATCGCTGGGTTACCGCAGTGATGCGTCAGTTCTCATAAATATATGGCACTTAGTTGCCAAGGAACCTCGCAGAGAGCCCCTGCTGCCATTGTGTGGTCAATCATGCACCACCCCATACTCGTTTCCTGCTATGATTAATGTACCAAATAGCATACGTGAACCGCAACATAATAGTGGGCCAGACCTGGTATTCCTCTCCCCCCGCGAAGCAGACATAGAGAGCATTGTTTTCTGGTGATGCGCTCTCTATAACTCGCCCATTGCACATTGACTGTAAGTCTCTAATGTATAATCTCTGTGTATGTAAAGTGGCTGCGTTTGAGATATGTGTAGAATCTTGGGTAGCATTGATATTTTGTATGCGCTGTTAGACCAAGCAAGGAAAGTGTCTTGTATTTCCAGTTATTAAGTTCAGACTTAACCCCTCTTTTCAGTCATTGGAGGTTAATGTCTTTTTGTCCTGGGAAGAGTAGGGGCCAAAAGTAGATTAAGGTGATTAATGTGGTCAGTCACCGACCGGAGCAGGGTCAATTTTTGTAGCTGTTCAACCGTCTTTCAGGGAGTTAAAATGTTTAGAATCTCCGTTTTGGAGACGTGAATTTTGAATTTAGAGACTCTCTGGTATGCAGCTGGTTCCTCTAGGGCACCTCAGGGTGTGTGTTGTAAAGAAGGACGTCATCTAAAAACATTG
The DNA here is from genome assembly GCA_963921515.1 of Calotriton arnoldi. Lineage (NCBI taxonomy): Eukaryota > Metazoa > Chordata > Amphibia > Caudata > Salamandridae > Calotriton > Calotriton arnoldi. The sequence continues at coordinate 1,899,771 of CAWUFW010002869.1, forward strand.
TCAGTTTGATATCCTGGGTGCCAAATTTAATGCCCGCAATGTTGGGATTTGCCCAAATACATTGAGCAATTGGTTCTAGAGTGAGCGTGAAATGAAGGTCAGACAGGGGACTTCTCTGTCTCATGCTGTGGGTAATTGTGACCCATTGTAAGTGGAGAGCATTGATATGTATTTTGCCCTTGGGTTCCTGGTATGTTGACAGAAGCCACCCTATAAAATTCTCTCCCAGTCCCATTAGTCTCAGTGTATCTGCAATAAATACCCAGACCACCCTGTCAAATGCTTTTTCTGCGTCCAGGTTGACTAGGAGTTCCAGTGGCCCCAACATCTAGGAGGCGTAGAGTTTTATTGGTGCTGTCCCCTATTTGCTTTTCAGGTATGAAACTCGATTTGTTCGGATGAACCAGGACCCCATCACTGGTTGCAGTCGCAGTGCAGCCATTTTGGTGAAAATGTCAGTGTCAACGTTGAGGAGAGAGATGGGATGGTAAGAGTTAAAACCTATGAGGTCTTTGACCTGTTTGGGGATTAAGGACTAGATCATGAAAGAGGTCATCTGGCCCTCTCCTATCATTTGCTGGAATACTTGTGTAACAAGGGGAGAAGGGAGGGTGCGAAGCATCAGTAGAAAGCCGCTGTGAAGCAATCTGGGCCCAGAGCCCCAGAGAGGTGCATTTTGGATATTACTTGGAGTATGTCCTCTTTAGTTATGGGTTTGTTCAGGTTCTCCCTATCTGCCTGCTCCCGCTAGATATGAGGCCCGTGTCTGAGGATCAGTATGTTCTTTTGTATACAGGTTTGAATAGTATGCATGAAAACATTTGACTTTCTCAGAGTCGTCAGTTTGTACTCGCCCATGCAGGAATTTTTCTTCTGCTATTGAGTTTTTGATCAGGCACCCAAGAGGAGGTTGGCCAGGAGTTTGCCTGGCTTATTTCCACTCATTTGATATTTGTTGTCAAGTTGAGTGAGAAAGTACACTGCCCTGCCTATTTCCAGAGCACTAAGTTAGCCTCTTACCATAAGGATTTTCCTCCAGAGTTTATGAGGGCAGGAAAACTTATGGTCCTTGTTAGAAATGGGATCTCTAGTTGGCAAGGGCTTGCACCTTTGTCCAAGTAGGGACCCTTCTTCCTAGTCAGGGTAAGGGAGTTACACTCCTAAAATAACCCCTGCTCACCCCCTTGGTAGCTTGGCACGAGCAGTCAGGCTTATTCTAGAGGCAGTGTGTAAAGCATTTGCACATAACCAACAGTAATACAATGTAAGCACTACAAACTGACACCACACCAGTTTAGAAAAATAACCAATATTTTTATATACTTTAAAACAAGACCAAATACGATAAAAATCCACAGTACAGTACTTTAAAAATCTTCTGTTATCAAAATGTCTTTAAAAACAGTTCCTTGATGTCGATAGCTCCGTCCAGGGCTATCACGGCGTCGTGAACAAACAAATCCAAACAGTTCTGGCTGACCGCAGCGTCGCGGGTCAGCTACGGTGTCGGGAAGACCCGCAAACAGTACCTTTCAGAAATGCAGGGCGTCGATGACCTCGCGGTGAGCTTCCGAAAACACGGCGTCCGCAGGCGTCGGTTCCGGAGGTCGGTGCGGCGTCGTCGGGGCCCTCGAAGTCACACGCGTTGCAGATCGATCTCCTCTGTTGAAGTCAGGAGCGCTGGCGTCGGCCGGCGTCGGGTGCTGCGGTGCGAAGTGCAGCGGTGCGGCGTGCGGTGCTCTCAGGTCGCGGTAGCGAGCAGCGGCTCGGTGGCGGCGTCGGATGGCGTAGTCGGTGAGACCAGGGTCGCGGTGTGAGATGAAGGCGGTGCTCGTCACGGTGCTGGCAGGTCACGGTGCAGCAGCGGCGTCGTCGTAGCTGCTGCGCTGTCGTCGGCTGACGAACGGGAGTCGATGGCACCGGCGTCGGTGGGCCAAGGCTGCGGTGCGGGATGAGGGCGGTGCATCGTGTAACTTACGAGTGGTGCCCCCGAACCACGGTGCAAGCAGCGGCGTGGAGTCCGGCGTGGAGCGGCGTCGTCGGGAAGGCCACGGCGTCATCGTGAAGCGAAGCGAGGCGGTGCGGAGTGCGGTGCCCACAGGTCGCGGTGCGAGCAGCGGCTCAGTGGCGGCGTCAGCAGGCGTCGTCGGTGAGACCAGGGTCGCATTGCGGCATTGCGGCGGTGCCCTCTGCGGTGCCGTCGGGACACAGAGTCGGCAGCGGCGTCGTCGACGTCGTCGAGTTGCTTTTCTTCTGTTGCAGCACAAAACACACAGTCCCCAGTGCTGAGGGCAGAAGAACTTGAAGTCTTTGCTGTTCCTGAGACTTCTTGAACAGGGGGCAAGCTCTACCTCAAGCCCTTGGAGACACTCACAAAGTAGATTGCAGAAAGTTCAGTTCCAGTCCTTTCACTGCCCAAGACAGAAGCAGCCACTGCAGGCCAACACAGCAAAGCACACAGCAAAGTGGTAGTTCCTCCTCACAGCTTCTCCAGCTCTTCTTCTTGGTAGTCTTCTTGATCCAAAAGAGTTCCAATTTTCTGGGGTTTGGGTCCCCTTTTTATCCTCAATTTCTCTTTGTCCTCTGAAGGCAGAGAGGCCTTTGCCTAGTCCAAACCAGTTCTGGTCAGTCCTGGAGCACTTTGTTGACAAGTCTCCTTCTTCCCTTTCACAGTGCAGGCCAGGGACATCAGACGCACCACAGGAGGTGGAGCCAGCATTGTGGAGGGAAGGCCCAGCCCTATTCAGGTCCCAGGTGCATCTCCTCCCACCCATCTACATGTAGATCTTGCTATTCAGCCCTGTGCTGACTCACCCTGTCTCCTGGCATCCCCCAGCCCCTGTCACTCACACTCCAGACAAGGAATACACAACCTAGCAGAGGCAGGCTTGGATGGTTAGACAAGAAAATACCCACTTTCTAAAAGTGGTATTTTCAAACACAGAATGTTAAAACCAACTTCACTAAAAGATGCATTTTATCATTCTGAGTCCAGGCATACTAAACTCGAATTTCTACCATGTTCCCTGGGTCAGTTGGGATTATAAGCTGTAATAATCAGAACTGCCCATTCTGGCCTATGGGGAACAGGTATCCTTGCAATAGTGAAAAACGAAATAGGCTGTAATTCACTATCAGGACATGCCACACACACCAGGGCATGTCCTACCTTTCACATACAATGTACCCTGCCCACAGGGGTACCTTGGGCCTACCTTAGGGGTGACTAACATGTAGAAAAGGGAAGGTTTAGGGACTTGCAAGTGTGTGCACTTGCCAAGTCGGCATGGCAGCCCCAGGCTGCACACAGGCTCTGCAATGGCAGGCCAGAGTTACACTTTACGGGCTGTTTGCGTGGGTGGCACAATCCAGTGCTGCAGCCCACCAACAGCATTTGATCTATAGGCCCTGGCACTCTCAGTGCACTTTACAAGGGACTGACACATAAATCAAATAGGCCAATCATGGAAACACCAATCCATAACACATTTTATACAGGAGCACTTGCACTTTCCCACTGGACAGCAGTGAGGAAAGTGCGCAGAATCATTACGCCAGCAAAAACAGAGTAAAAAACCAGTAGGTCAGAAAGCAAAAAGTCAGGGGAAACACGCCAAAAGATGCCAAGTCTAACAGTCCTGCTCTAGCATGTTAAGTTTGTCAATAAGTTTTGTCCTCAGTGCTGTCCATATTATGCGTAAACATGCTGCTTCCGCGATGAAGTTGCCCTAATTAGGGCATCCCAGAGGGTCACTGCCTTCACTTCTCCCATATAATTACGGGAGATGTAGTCAGCAGTATTAGCTTTAATATTAGAGATCTTCACTAGGTGTTGCATGAGAGAGTCCTGAAGTCGCCATGAATTACCCAACCCCCGGAGGATCTGCCCTTTACGCTATAATATGCAGGAGGCAGGACTGTGGTGCATAAAGGTGAAGGGGTGTTGATTCGTCTCTTCCAGGTATGGACTTAGCCGCTTGTCAACAAGGAGGTAATCTAGTCTGACATTGGTTTCATGTGCCCCAGAATAATGTGAATAATCTTGTTCTCATGGATGTCAGGCCCGCTGCAGATAATGCAGTTGATCTCCCCTTACCAGAACTGTCTGTGGCTACACCCACTTGATAGACCAAATCAGAGTTCCCTACCACCACGATCTGTGCAGGGGACCATGCTGGCAGTGCGAAGTGTTTCTGTCAAGAATTTCTCTTGGCCCTGGTTTTGGCTATATAATGATACCAGAGTCAGTAGAGCATTGCTCGGAGTCCCTGTTATTCCTACCTATCGGTCCACTTTATCCTTAAGCATATAAGTTAAGATCAGGGGGCATTGTTGGTGAATTAGGATCCCTACTCTGGTTGTTTTCTTACTGCCAGATGAGAAGTATTGGTCCGGGAGGAAATTCGATTTCAGATGCTGTTGGTCCTTTTTAAAGAGGTTGGTCTCATGGATGCAGTGTTTAATGGCCCAGTCTTCCTTGTCCTGCTATCCTCCTTGTCTGCGAGGATTGTATCTCCACGACTGGTACTCTAGGTCTTCCTGCTTTTCTGGAAGTTCCACAAGTTGTTTGGTAATAGACACCAATTGAGATCGACACTCCTCCATATCCAGGGAGTGTTCATCTGAGGTAGTTTCCAGCAAATTGACCCTTTGACCAAGATTGTCCAAGTCATGCCTAATTTTGAACAGGTTTTCTGCTTGGACTGTCCCAAATTTGACTTTTATGTCCGCAAAGAATTGCAGCATGAAGCCTTTAGTGATAGGTTCATCTGTGGAAGAAGAGGTGGGGACTAGCGGAGGGTCAACGTTGGGTTTTTCCTGCTTGTTTTAATTGGGTCTCCCATCTTCTTTCTTTGTGGGGGGCATTTGGAGATGATCTTTAATCGAGCTGTCATGTCTGTGTCTGGTTGTTGCCATGGTTGACTAGTTGTCCGGGGTTCATCTCAATGCGGGGGCTGGTGGCATGAGATCCATTTAGCCCACTGTTTGTCTATCTAGGGCTCAAGACCGTAGTTCTTTCTCCAGCTGGTCATTAATGCCTCATTTTATGTGATTAGAGGTGTCCCGGGGTCCAAGCAAAGGGCCCAGGCGGGTTGTCACCAAATGAGGTCCTCTGTCCCCACCACAGACTGGCCTTGAGTGAGCTCCAGCCTACAGCTGTCCTCCTTGTGTGAGGTAATACTGCTGCCAGTCGGGCTCTCTTGGCATTGTATGGGGCCATGGGCTGGATTGGGGCAGGCCCTATCCTGCTACTGATCTACTCAGACCAGAAAGGCTGCACCCGATAGGGTCCTCCTGATGATGATGTGGGGCCGGTCATGTGGTCCGGCTGCCCAGGTTCGGGGAACGCGGCTCCTACTCTCTGCTGATTGCTGCTCTGCTGGTGTGATGGTGAGCACACTACATTAGGGCTCCAGGCGGCGATCACCACCATCCCGCCAGGGCCCTCTCCAGGCTGTCAAGGGTGCGCCTTTACCAGGGTCCGCCACGCCTGGTACAGTTGTGTCCCCGTTATTCTCTGGTAAGGTCACTGTAAAGTGGGCACTGCCATCTTGAATCCCTGAGGCCCATTCTGTACTCAGGCCGCCCCAATCAGCAGGTCTCTGGGACCCTCTGGGATCATCACTGGCCACGACTGGGTGGAGAATGGCCCATAGGGGTTTTGTTTGAGCCGGTGACAGAGCTCCAAGCTCACACTTGCTGTGCCATCTTGGGCTTGGCCAAGCCCCCATTCTGTGCTAATTTACAATGGCATTACTTACAAATTAAATGTGCCAGATGGGGTCAGCAAAACGTTTTACCATGATTAAGGATCACATCACATGAATTCAAATTAATTAGTAGTGTCTTAGTGCCCAGAGCCAAAATAAGCCAAAACTCCAGTGTCATAAAGCAAAAATGTGAAAAGAAGAAAATCCCTGCAATTATTATCACACAACTCATATTGTATTTTTGTCAGAATCTGCACAGAAAAATCAATAGTTCTGTCTTGCTGTTTCATAAGTAAATGACACCTGTCCCTGGAATAAGAAACAACTATTCACAGAGAAAGAGTTGTAAGTTGGATCCTCTTTTGTGAATCTTCTATTAGGTATCACTTTCTAAGACATTTACTCTGTGCACCAAAATTATCTGTGTCTATATAATCAGGGTGATCTGGTACCGAAATATTGTTCTCAGTATATTGTTGGTCATGAATATTGTGTCCTAAATATTGTCACCAAAAAATCACCCCATCAGAGTTAATAATAGAAAATCTAACCAAGTGGGACAATAGTTTTGTCAGAGATATTTGGATGTTATATTTATGTGATGCAATATTTCTGTATACTATATCCTGACATACAACTTCCCTTTGCCTTATTTTTTTTTTAATTTGTTTGTTTGTTTCTTTCTTACCAGCTTTCTTTCTTTGCTTCTTTGTTCCTTTTTTACTCTTCACTGTGTAGTGAGCATTGTGCATGATTGTGTACGATGTTTAGGAACAATAGTATTGTATGCCTATCATTCTTGAAAAAGAGAGCACAAGTAACTACTCCACGTTGTCCATTTCCACATAACTATTCCCTTAATACCATTTAGTCAAACAGTCCAGCTTTATGAGTACATGGTAATAAATACCTTCATTGTGGAAGACATTTTGCTCTTTTCCCAGCAACTACTCTATTTCATCGCAATATACTCTCTCTAAGGCTATTGTGTTGAAAACCTTTAATACTTCTCCACAATGTAAAAACTATTAAGTACTTTTTAAGTTTGGTAATTCCCCATTTATATATTGGTGGGTGCAGTGTCTTGATTGTAATGTGTGCAGTGAGTTCACCCTCTGGAGGGTTATTTTAAAATCTGCCTAAATAATGTTAAAAAATTCCCAAAAACCCATATGCAAGAGTTCCCATTTCTCCAAGTCTTCTTTCCTTGATTTGAAAAGTAGTGCTATGTTGGTGGGAGGGTGAAAAGCTGAAATGCTTCCTCATAGGAGTGACCTCAACCCTATTAAATGTCCATTGCAAGAACTCTTTTTTTCTAAACTCTTTATAAATTGGTATGGTCAAAGATTAATGATACGACCAGTGCATAAATTCATAAGGGGCGTCTCTGAAATCAAAAATGTTCTTCACTAGGATCATGTCCACATGGTTTGCTCGAGACTGGCTAACTCACATGTTAAAAATTGGCTGGTTGACTTTGGTGTGAGTCCTGGTCAACCAGCAACCACAATCCTAGTCAGGGTAACGCACAAGCAAACCACTGATAAACCAGTGCTCAAGCCCCTGGTAGCTTGGCACAGAGCAGTCAGGCTTAACTTAGAGGCAATGTGTAAAGTATTCATGCAACACTTTAAACAGTAAAACTGTGAAAACACCACACAAAAAGATCTTACACCAGGTTAGAAAAATAGAGCTTAATTTAATGAATAAAACAAGACCAAAAGTTGAAAACTCAAATCAGTAGAACTGGAGATATATACTTTTAAAGAATAAACTGCAATATAGTGCCTAAAAGCATAAACTGTCAACTATGGCTATCTTGTCACGCTGGACTGGGTCAAAGTCAAAAGTTCAAGCCGACAGCAATGGAGTGCGGGCCGGATACAGTCCCAGATTAGTTTTACTGAAGGTTTACCTTCTCAACGACTGGTGGAATCCTTGCTTGCTGGGTGAAGAGACGGGCTGGCGGCGGCTCAATCTGATTTTTGATGCGAGAGGCACGGTTCTGGTGCAGATAAGTCCATTTGTGGTCACGAAGAGCCCAGAAGCTTGAATTGAAGAGCTCAAGAGCCACATCAAGGGTCCAGGACCTGAGGGGCACCACTTGGGGGTCAGGAACTCACTGAAGTCTGGCCCTGGTGCTGTTGGGGAACCTGCTATGTCCTTGATCAGAAGGGCAGCAGACTAGCTCTTTGAGTCACTCTGGGGTCCTTGGTTCAAGAAGGATTTGCAGGTCCAGTTCTTCCCCAGGCAAGAAGGCAGCAGGCAACAGGTCAGCACAGCAGGGCAATGATTCCTTGTAGAGCAGAGGTTCAGCAGAGTGGTAGTCCATGTAGCATCACAGCAGTCTTTCTTCCTGGCACAGGTCCAGAGGTGTACTGAAGTGGTAGTCTCTGAGTTGCTTCTTTTGTACAAAGGTGCCCTAATGCTGGAAGGTGGAAGAAGCATCTAGACAGTGTCTTTGAAGTGCATGGAATTCCCTACCTCCCCTGCCTGTGTTACAAACTGGCTGAAGTGACAATCCAGGGTCATTAAGCCCTTTGTGTGGACAGGACATAGCCTATTCAGGTGCAAATGAAACTGGCCCCAGCTCCTCCCTCCCATCCTGCCAGTGATGGCCCATCGAGTCACACCTAAGCACCAATTATGTGTGGCTGTCTTGGAACAATACACAAAGCCCAACTGCCATCTACACCCAGTCATGTGACCAGAGACAGGCTGCCGGCACCAAATGGCTAAGGCAAGAAAATGCCAACTTTCTAAATTTGGCATTTTCAGAATTGTAATTCAAAATCCAACTTCACCATAAATTGGTATTCTAAATTAGGATTCCAGAGGCCCCAAACTATCTCTTCCCATTTAGAAATTACACTTATAAAATGTAATAAGGCAACTCCAATGTTATCCTTTGGGAGAGATAGGCCTTGCAGAAGTAAAAAACAAATGTAAGAATTTGTCTCTACTAGGACATGTAAAACTTAAAAGCACATGTCCAACCATTTAAATACACAGCACCCTGCCCTTGAGGCTGTCCACGGCCTACCTTAGGGGATCTTTCGAAAAAGAAGGTTTGGGCCTGGCAAAAGGTTTATTTTGCTAGGTCAACATGGCAGTTTGAACTGCGCACATAGGCTCTGCAATGGAAGGCCTAAGACATGTTTAAAAGGCTACTTAAGTGGGTGGCACCTTCAGTGCTGCAGGCCCACCAGCAGCATTCAATTTACATGCCCTGGGACATGTAGTGCACTTTACTAGGGACTTATAAGTAAATTAAATATGCCGATTGGGTATAAGCCAATGTTACTGTGTTGTAAGAAGACAGCAGAAGCACTTTAGCACTAGTTAGCAATAGTAAAGTGCAAAGAGTCCTAAGGCCAACAAAATGAATTCTGCAAAAAGTAGGAGGGGGAAGGCAAAAAGTTTGGGCATGACTGCAGAGAATTTTTCTAAGCTGTAAATAAAAGACAGGAGTACTTGTGATGGAGTAAATCCATATTGGACTTTCATATTTCACAATGAAGCCTGCATTTATCAGACAGTGTGCCATGGTGATAAGAGAAATGCGTTATGTCAATTAATTTGCAGCGGGGGTTGCTGTTGCGTAAAGTGTTGTTCTTGTGGTAAACAGCCTTTACAATGATGCCTTTACCACACAGAGGGGCCTATTAGCAATAACCGGCGATAATTATCGCTAAGCGCAGTTAGCGCTAGGATAATTATCGCCGGCTATCGCAGGTTTCTATCGCGGAGATAGCGTGCTATCAGCAACGCTTATCTCCAAAGCGATAGAAACCCTGGAGAACAGTGTGAATATCGCTTGAAAACAAGCGATATTCGCACTGTGACCAGTGTTAGCTTGGTAATAGGGCGAGGGGGATTTAGCCATGTAATCCACCTCCCATTGGATTACATGGCTAAGTCAGGTTTGGACCAGGCGTTAACAAACAAGCGCTAAACGTGTTTAGCGCTGGTTCGTTAATCACCTCCCCTGCCTCGCTAATAGGCGATAGCGACCTTAGCGACTGTTTCCAGTCGCTTTTAGGTTGGGAACGCCTACTTTGCATGCCATTAGCGATAAATATCGCTGGCATGCAAATCGGCACCCAACCCGGTCGCTATCGCCTTAAAGCTGTCGCTAACAGCAGTTAGCGACAGCTTGCTAATAGGGCGATTGAATTATCGCCGCTTTAGCGGGAAAAAGTCCCGCTAAAGCGGTGATAATCACGTTGCTAATATGCCCCAATGTCTTTACCACGTAGCCTTTACCACGCATGCCTTTATCACGCACAGGACTTTAACACTCATCCCTTTATCACGCATGGTAAAGGGTGGTAAGGTTAATTTTAGGGATTAGAGGTGGGTAGTGGTAAAGGATGAGAAGGATAATTTCAGGGTTTAAGGATGGGCATTTATAAAGGGATGTAAGGGTAATTTTGGGGTTTATGGGTGCACGGTGCTGTCATCAATGATTCTATTTCAAATGTTGCAGTGATGTTATCAATGATGTTATAGAACATGTCATGAATGACGTAATAATTGGGGTAATTAGCTGTGCATGGTGAAGGCACAAGTTAGAGTTACCTTAGGACATGAGTTATAGTTGCTAGAGATAACAATAACTGGTGAAGTCCAGTTGTTTTTGAGTATAAAACATAATGTTGTCACTGACACCTTTAAATAACTATAACGTCACTTTAACCTTTTTTTAGTGAATTTCTAGGGTTTTTTGTTACTTAAAGTAATATTCTATTACCATATGTATAGCCAGTGTAAGCTGCAGGCAGCTAACTCCAAGCCACACATGACCAAAGGTCATGCACGATGTGAGAATGGCTGCAGGGTCTGACCTGCTGCCAGGACCAGCCTCCAACTCATTGGCACAACCACCCTCCCCAAGCCATTTCAGGCCCCAAGGACCCCCATCCACTAGGTCTTTTTTTTAAGTGGATGGGGTGAACGGCCCCCCTCCAAGAGCCAATAGTAGCCCCTGGGGACTCCATACCACAGGGCCAAAAGATATTTATAAAGGGGAGGGGAGGTGTGGCCACAAGGGTCCCCATCCCTTGGGGCCTTTCAGGGGAGGGGGCACGCAACCCCCTCCCTGAGCCAATAGTGGCCCAGTAGACCCCACCCCCGGGGCCAAAACATATATTTTAAGGGAAGAGGAGCATGTGGTCATCCTCCCCTAGCCAGTATTGGGGCATGCAGCCCCAGCCGGCTCCTCACATGCACCGATCCTGGGTGCTGCAGGAGGTAGCATTGTTCCCACCCAGCGGGAGACGCTGTTTTTGCTTGCTTCTAACAGGCGCGAGCAATGTGTGTTTCCTCGCCCACAAGAGCATGGGTAGGGAACCTGGCTGGAGCAGTTTTAAAGCTCCTGCTGAGTGGGAGCAGACACGCCTTCCCTGCCCACTTTACTGCAAGAAGAGAAGACATGTTTGCTTCCACCGGGTGGGAGCTTTAAAAATGCTCCTGCTAGGTGGGAGCAGACATGTGTTTTTCTGCCCACACACTTGGAGGCAGCGAAACTACTGTGTCCCAAGAGTTGGTCCCCGGGCCACAGTAATTGGGCCCACAAGACTTTAGCGAGATCGTGGCTTTTTAAAAAAAGATATATATTTTAGCCCCAGAGAGGGTATCTCTGGGCTCCCCATAGGGCCTAGCAAGGAGCAGAGTACTCCTACCATGCCCCCTCATATTAGTTTTTACATTTAAGTTCAGTTTAGGGGATTAAGCACCCGAGTCCTGTGCTTCCAACATTTTTATTCATGTTACATGCAGACAATCAGAGTGCTCACTCCATGGGTTTCTCCTGTAGGAGTAAATTGGCCCAAGGGGAAATAGCCCCCTGGGCTAATCAAACCGCTCTATTTTTTAAAATTGGGTTCTAGGGACTCTCGCAAGATTTCCTCGAATCCAACTGTCCAGCTATACCAATATTTTTGTTCCTAAATATGTCCAAAACTACTGAACTGATTTATACTAAATCACAAAAAGCACACTTTCTGGACCAAGATCCAGCTTCCTGCCAAATTTGGTGTAATTCCATTCTATAGTTTTTGCGGTAGTGTTTCTTAAAAAGGTCTATGGAAAATGCTCTGAATTTTGCATTTTTGGAGCCTCCATTTTTCTTGTCCTCTTGATGGATCACCCAAAACTTTCCATGCACAAAGTAGGCAAAAAAGAGCACTTTTAAAAATGTTTTGTGAAGATTCATCAAACGCTGGCAAAGTTATTAACAAAACTAAAAAGACATTTCCCATGGAAATGCTGACCTAACTATAACTATCCAGTAGTGACTGCCACTAAGTAATGCAATATATATATATATATATTTTTTTTTCACTGAAAAACCAAAGGTTACATGGACGTTATAGTTAGGCTCAGATTTCACTCATACAAAACCATAGAAATTTAGCAGTTATAGTTTCCTGAGCTAACTATAACTTATGCCCCTGCAATGCACTGCTTATGACCTCACATATTACATCACTCATGACATGGTCAGTGACATCACGGATGACATCTTAAATGACATCACTGATGACATCATCCACAGAACCACTCACACATCCACTCACACTGAACTTGGGCCCAGGAAGGTGGTGGTCCCCTGGGCCAAGGGGGATCCCAGAGGCCCCCATTATAATGCATTAGCCCCAGGGAGGTGGTGGTCCCCAGGGCATTGGGGTCCAAGAGACCCCCTGATTTGTTTTTGACATTTGGCCCTGGGAAGGCGGTAGTGCCTGGGGCCCGGGGGGTCCAAGAGGCCCCAATACATTTTAAAATAAATAAGCCCCGGGGAGGTGGTGATCTTCCAGAGCATTAATAAGCCACAGGAGGTGGGGCCTGTGCGCCCTACCCTTCTTTATTATGAAAATGTCCCCGGGACCTGGCCCACCCAGGGGCTGATTACTAACAAAGCGCAGGAACCCGCGCTTTATTTTTTAAAACATTTTCAGCGGGAGCCCCGGATCCAGTGCGACTCCTGCCAAAAGTTTTTTTAAAATTAATTTTGGGTCTGTGGGGTCCCTGTGGGACCCACCCAAGAGGCCTCGGGGGTCTGGGTATTTCTACCCTGCCCCCTTTTCTTTTTTTAATGTTTTTTCCAGCACTCGGCTCAAGCTGAGTCCCAAGATGGCTGCCAACACTTCCTGGTTTGAAGTATTGGCAGCCAATCAGATCTCAGCACGAGATTGGGAGGGGTTGCAGATCCTCTGCATCCCTCTATATACAATTGGAAATTTCTTTTAATAGCTCTGCAACTAATGAACAGGTTTACATCAGATGACAAAAAGGCACTTCCCTGAACCAACATATACTTTTCTGCCAAATTTGGTGTGATTCTGTTCAGCAGTTCGGGCTGTAGCCGTGTCTAAAGTTCCTATGGAAATGAACATAGGGAAAACACATTTTGAGACCCCCCATTTTCTCGCCCCCTGCTTGATGGATCACCCCGAAACTTTCAAGACAGCAGCTGAACTAAGTGGCAAACTAGTTTTAAAAATTTCGTGAGGATTCATCAAAGGTTTGCCAAAGTTATTGGCAAATAAAAAAAATGCTTTTCTTATGGAAACCAGCTCCTAACTATAACTACCTACTGGCAATAGCCAGTAGGTAATATATATATATATATAATATATATATGCATATATATATATATATATATATATATATATATATATATATATAGATATATATATATATATATATATATATATACTGAATGCGTCTGCGGTGTGCTTTCTGACCACCGCGGGTGCACATTGGCGTCCGCGCCAGGACGCGTAATATACCACAAATCCAAAAACAAATTGTTCAGACACGGCACTCCTGTGGGGCAGGTTTTTATTGCAAATAAAAATAGTGCATATAGACAAACAAATGTCTACGCGTTTCGGCTAAACTAGCCTTGTTCACAACGTTTTCTCAGTCGATACAGCAGACATTTTGTATGCTTTGATTACACATAAACATAATAAACGGCTTAGCCGCAATAACATGAAAACAAAATACGTGTCAGCCATCTTTTAACATGTTTGAGTCTACAAATCTGTGCAAGAATCAGTCGTTTGTATAAAAAACTTGCAATTGATTGAACATAGTAATGAACATTTTTTAAATATTAATGATAAATAATTGTATTAAGCATACATAATAGCCAAGACGTTATTACCGGTTGTCGAGATCATACCTTGTCAATACAGAAATAGATCTATAAAACAACGTAGCAACATTCATTCAAGAAAACTCTATACAAAAGGAATTACAGTCATATTTGACGAAACAGCTGCTGGAATTGCATCAACCCCTAGAAAACCGGATTGATGTACAGAAGCATAAATAAAGCAAAATACATAGGATAAAGCCCCTTTGGGCAAACGCCTGATTCTTACGACACTTATTTAGGCTTCTGCGTGTGCCCTTCCAGATAATAAATAAATCATCAATATAACGGGTCCATAGGACCACGTTGGTAACCCATTGTTCTGGTCCGTCTGCCCATGCTACGTGTTTTTCCCACCAGCCCATGAAAAGATTTGCTTAGCTGGGGGCGAAGCACGTGCTCATCGCAGTCCCACATTTTTGTTGAAACAGTTGACCTGCAAATGTAAATATGTTGTTTTCTAGGCAAAATCTTGTTATTTCTAACAACATAATGTAATGGTCTCCAAATTTTAAAGCTCTTTTATTTAGAAACCACTTAACCGCTTCCAAGCCCTTCTCATGTTCAATACAGGTGTAGAGGCTTGCTATGTCAAGTGTGATTAATAACATCTCATCCTCCCACTGGATACCGTCAATCAATCTAAGAAAGTCCTGTGTGTCCTTCACATAGGAACTAAGGTCTTTCACAAAGGGAGATAAAAACGAATCAATATAGACAGATGTATTTTCCAATAAGCTATTTTGGGATGCCACTATTGGTCGTCCTGCGGGATCAGTCATGTCTTTATGAACTTTAGGTAAATGATAAAAGGTAGGCAGTACAGGCTATTCACAGAATAGAAACAAATATTCATCCTTGTCTAACATGCCTGTATCTCTCCAGCTTGACATATGCTTGTGAAAACTGTCCACACATTTATCATAGTCAATTTTCTTAATCGGTAAATAACAATGATCATCATTAAGTTGTCTTAACGCTTCCTCGTCATATTGTTCTTTTTTAAAAAGAACAATGTTACCCCCTTTGTCCGAAGGTTTAATGACAAGGGAATCATCCCTTTTCAGATCTTGTATCGCCTTCCAATTTCTAGCTGGAATATTGTAGTTCCTATGCTGATTTTTTGGGTTGTTTAATGCAATTAAATCTTATATGATGGCTTCATGAAACACATCAATGGTGTCATATGGGGTCTGAGTCATAAATTTTGATTTCATTTTTAGGTCACTCATCCCACTCTGTTGTGCAATGCCTGCTCAAGCCAGGCAGGCAGTGATATTATCTCCTGTCTCCTTCATTTGGGAGTCATCAAGGGCCTGCAGTGTCAATAGTGCGTCCAAATCATTCCCAGTTAGAAGATCCATGTCTCCAGTTCCCATAGTCTTATGAGGGGTGTTAGAAACGGGGTAGCGTGGTGCGGAGCGGGTAGGCTAAACCAGGAGCATTGTGTAAAGCATCCGCACAGCCACTCACAAGCGACACACTAGGCACACTACAAAAAGAGACTCCACACCAGGTTGCATGACAAATAACTTGTGTATTAGGTAAAACACATTAGAATGTAATTACAGGTACAGGTCTACTGTGCCAGCCGGCACTGGGTAGCAATTCACAGGGGGGACTATTTACAAGGCAGGGCCAATCGGGCCGCTGCCAGAATCATCATAAGGTACAGAGCATAAATGTAAGACTATCAGCAAGTAATGCGTAGCAGCCAATACCTACTGGCAGAGTAGGAAACTTTGCATCCTCGCAGTAAGCAGAGAGCATTAGGCATAGACATCTGCAGTAGGCATCATCTGCAAAAAGAACATTAGATGTAGAATGCACACAACATTGTATGGCATAGACACATTATGCGCAACACCATCAGCAGTGGGCGCATCTCATTAGCAACAACAACATTAGCATAAGTCCATTATGCCTAGCCTTAGCAACATTGCCATAAACATAAAAGCATTATCATTAGGCATAAACCTGTGGGCATAGACCTCATTAGCATAAATCACATTATACGGTAACATGTGAGCATAGAGGTATCATCACATTAGCATGAGGCCGAAATCAGAGTAGGCATAAACCCAGAACATCATAACCTGACATTAAGCATAGGCCCAAAAACGTACCCAGGCGTGAATCATGAGCATGGAGCATAATCATTAGGCAGAACACCAACAGCATAACCACATTCGGATGGGGCGTAAAACATCTGAGCATGAAGGCATCACCATATTAACGTTAGGCATAACATCAGCGATGCAGACATTAAGGAAAAGCTGCACATATCATCACTGCCATCAACATTGTAGGTTAGCCTTGTGGTGCCACCGCGCCTGGTGAGCCCCTGTTCTGGGACTCTGAGAGAAAACTTGCCCCACGATGTAAGTTGGAGTCCCTCTTCTGGCCTCGAATGCACAATTGCCCAAAAAGAGTATTGGCACCCCCGTGCCCTGGGGAGCCCCACTCGGGGACTCAGGAATGCAAAAATTATATGGCCCACACAGTACCGGCCAGTTGGGGGTCCCCTCCTGGGACCCGAGGCTCAGGAAAAATGCCTCCCATTGCAGCGACCCACAACTGCGGCGTCACTGTGTAGCCCCCGGGGCACCGTGGCCCAGTCCGTGGTGGGGCCCCCTCGGGGGCTTCAAATCCACTGTGGCTGCACGTGGGAGTCCCCCTCCAGGACTCTAGCGTTCAATAATGCCCCCAACAAAACACGGGCACCACGGAGCAATTGGGAGCCCCCCTCTCGGGAGCTCCGACAAGGAAAATGCCCCCCCCAGCGTTGCAGCGGCACGCAGGTACGGCGCCGCTGGGGAAGGAAACACTCCGGGGCACCACTACCCTTAACTGCAGGCCCCACTTACCGGCAGTCCTCTTGCGCTCCCCCGGGCTCCCAACAACGAGCCTGCAGCGGCCCCACTCACCGGGACTCTTCCGGCAGGGGACAGGCACCGGTATGTGCCTCGACCGTCCCCTGCTCTGCCGGGACCTCTCTAGACGGCTTCCTCCGGTCTCCGGTCTCCGTCTCCGGCAGCAGCTGCTGGACTCCAGGAGGCGGGGCAGGCTCCCGCCTGAAGGTCGACGTTACTGGCGCCTCTCCTGACTTCACCTGGGCCCCCTCCTGTGACCTGGGACTTAGGTGGGGAGCCCACGAGGCTCCAGCAACGGCCTCCAGGCCCCGCCCACCACCAGGCTTAGGCTTCTGGGTCGCCGCAGGCAGAGCGGCGGCCCTCTTCGCGTTCTTGGCACGGGTTGCGGCTGTGATTCCGGGCAATTGTAGACAGCGGGGTGGGCACCCCCGAAGGACCACATGTGCGGGGTAGGCTCCCGCTTACCGTAAATAAGCAACACGCGGCACACACGCGGGGTAGGCACCCGCCTTCCAAAATATTGTCAATGCGGGGTGGGCACCCGCTAAAGTCAGTAAAGCGCGGGGTAGGCTCCCACTGTATCTTTACTTAGGCCGTTCTCCCGGGCAGCGCTCCACTTCTCAGAGCTCCCCAGCAGCACGCGGAGATTCGCGGCAAGCAGCGCTCCACTTCTTAGCGCTACACAGCGCGCGTAGATCCCGGCCAGCAGCGATGATTCCTGGCGGTGACACGCTTCCTTGCCACAGCGCTTCAGTCCCCACACAGCGCTTTCCTGTCCCGGGCGGTGGCGGTGATTACCGGCTCCCAGCTCACAGCACTCCCCAAATAACGGCAAATGCGGGGTGGACACCCGCTGTTACGCAAGCAGGCAAGGGGGGGGTTCCCCCTCCGGGATTCCCTTGTAGCGCTTCAACAACAGCGCGCTGTAGGACACCAGCTCCTTTCTCTTCCCCCTTTGGCGCAGTTATAGCTCTTTAGCAGCACAGCGCTGCAGGCGTCAGCTCCTCTCTTCTCCTGGGCAGACCACGTGCTCACAGGGCGCTAGACAGCAGGCAGCTGGAAGTAAGGTATAGCGCTCACCAGGTGCTGGGCTTAGGGAGGCAGGAGAGCAGGCAGGCAATACTGGGCAAGATCCGCAGGCAGGGGGCACTCATCAAGACAGGACAGCAGTTCCTAGGAACAGTCAACCCCCGTAACGTGGCACTCCTCCTGGCACAGCAGTCTTCACTCCATCAAAGGCTCTCACTGGCCCTGTGGACAGCAGAGGGGTACAGATGGGCACAGGGGCCAGCACACAGGCCCTTGCGGCGGCACCTCCTGGCAGAGTGTCCCCTCTCAATCAAAGTCCACGCACATTCTGTCACATGGAGGCCCAGCCCCCCTATATATACCCCCCTCACCCCACCTACCAGAAAGGGCTAGAACCTTCTAGAAGGCTCTCTGGTAATCCGGTCCCAACTGGTTTTGGAGGAGATGTAGAGCACCCTGTCTGCCAGGTTTCCCTCCAAAAGCTGGGGGTGTGGGCGACAGACCCACCCCAGGGGGCGGAGTCAGCCCTGGTCACTCCGAACACTAGACCTGCAACCCACTTGAGGCAGCAGGCCCAAAGCACCCAGACAGGGTGACATTTTAAAAGTGACATTTCTTACAATGGTGAAAGTAAACCTGCGTACCCCATTGCGCAGCATTTAATATTCGCAGTTCACCCACATGCCAAACATGGCATACCTTTTCTCTCCCATGGGGGGGTGTTCCTAATGTAAGCCCATGGGAGGCAGACAGCACACACACTTTGCACTGCTAACCAGCGCTAAAGTGTCCAACATCCTGAACCCACCAATTCCATCACAGCAAAAGGCTAGGGGAAGGCAAAAAGTTTCGGGATGACCCTGCAAGCAGGGCCAAGTCCAACAAGGGGGTTTGGTTTTAGGGTGTAGAAGACGTACTTTTTACAGTTTCAATTTTCTTACATATTTGAATAAGTCGATACGAGTCTGAGTGTAGTGGAACTCTGCAGTAGGGCAAAATGTCAAACCTATTTCAAGTACCTATATCTCATTCGCGTTCAGCACCCTGTCCGACAAATTGCTAATTGTCTTTTCTTCCGGGGCCGTTACGATTTCCCTCTTCTCCACTTGCTTCTGGTCACCGAGATTTCGTTGATTCTTCACCGTACTTTTTTGCCCCTTCTTGTTCGTCGCTGCGGTCTCGGGGGTGGGTTCGTTGTCGGCTTTTTCTCAGATAAGCTGGTACTCCCAAAAATAAGTAGGTTCATTGGTGTCTCCATTACCGCCTGACAAGATGTTGGTTGTTCTCCTTCAGAAGTCTCGATTTCCGATTCTGAGGTTTCTCTTGTTGATGCTACTTTTCTACTCTTTTGCTGGTTTAATTGCCTTCTTGGTACATCAAATTTTTTGGCGAATGTCAAAATCGGTCCCGATTCGTAGTCTTTTTCATCTCTTAAGAATTTCATTTGTTTTCGGCATCTAATAGAGCCCTCATAATCTACAAGTCGTTTTTTCATAGCTGTTTTCAATTCCTCGTTCTGTTTTGTATCTTTATTTTTGGATATCATATCTTCTAGTTTCTTAATCTCTTCCTGTAATTTAGCTCGATCGCTCCATGCGTATTTGATGAGAATCCTGACCATACCTTTGGCTGAATTGGTTGTATATTCTGCCCATTCTTCAATAACTGGGGATCAGGGTTCACATAAGAGGGAATGGTGTAAATCCTCAATCCTCTAGGTATCCGATCCACATCCAAATAATTTTGGAGTGAGGTAGCCTCCCACCATTTTCTAATTTCTTTCTCATATGCTTTCTCCAAGGATTAGTACAATATTCTCAAATTGCTAAGGGGTGTCTTACTTCCACTAGCCCCCTGTGAGTCGTTTCTTTTACTGTTGGTACCTTTCTTAAAAATGATGGCAGCTGCCTGCTCTCATTCGCTCTCGCTAAACATGTTTTCACAAACAGATGACTTGCACCCACAATGTCTATTTGACCCTCGAGACTGTTGCTGTAGAAAATCTCTTGTTTGCACTGATAAAGCAGTAGGCACTCACCGGCGGTACATCCAGGTCACCTCACGTCCTCCGACTCGAGTTACCCCATCCGAGGCCGTCGGTGCTGAGCTTCCTGCATATCCTGCGACTTCATTGGCGTCGCTTCACACCCGCGATCTCCTTCAGGAGGGGTGTGTGTAACCAACAGCAACGGGGCAGGCAGCAAATAGTTTTACTGCATGAGTCTTCTACCCTCCGTCGCACCTCGCGTCTCAGGTATATATATTTACTGGCAGGTGCATTGGAGACAAAACACAAAACTTCACTAACTAAGCCTATAAGCCCAGCTTTGAAGATTTACAACACCAAAGTCATAGCCTCAACACTCTATGGAGTTATTGGGCTTTGAAAATGTGACATTATTAGTCAAAGCCCAAAATAAATTTCTGAGAGGCATCACTGGTCTCCCGCAAAACACTCCATTAAAGCCTCTATACCATGACTTAGGATGCAATCGACTGGATGAGATAGAGAGTTTTCGCCCGATTGCATTCTGGCGTAGACTATGGACTACTCCTGAGCTATCACATTATGCTACAGCATTTAAGGATGTTTGGGAAGCTGACACCGCATGTAAGATCATCTGGATACAAAAGGTCAAAAGCACACTGACCAATATGGGCTTGAGACATTTATGGGACGACCCTGTGGGCCAACGGTTCCCCTCCAAAAGGGAAATGAAAGAGCTGAATTGGTCCATGATTGTAACAAATAGTACACGCACCATTGAGAGTGCATAATTGTGAGGTAAATTTGTAGAGTTTAAGCCTTGCTTCTTGTACGAACTATACTGGGATCTTATATCTAAGCCTAGAGACAGAAGATTGTATTTTCAATTTCGGGTGGGCTCACTACCATTAAAATCTTTCACCCACAACTGGAACAATATAAATGACAGCAGATGCCATCTATGTGTAGAACATGAGGATACCTACTCACACATTTTATTTGTCTGTCCAGCTTATAAGGCCCCTCGGGAAAAATGGTTAAAACCATTATGTAAAAATATGGGCACTAGGTCCAGTATTACTGCTCTAAGAATATTGCAGACAAACACAAGTGAGCTGTGTGTAATATCAATTGCCAAATTTTTTAGTTGAATGTGGTTAATTTGTGATAAAATGCAAATCATGCCTGTGGCCACTCAAATTTGTAACCAACAAAATGACTAAGTCGGTGCTCAATCTGTTGGGCTATTTCTATTACTTGGCTAGTATTGATTGACTGTTCCAATTTCTGTACAATCATGGTTGTAGCAATGGATGCTCAGAGTTATTTAACATTGTATATGTATCTGTGCTACTCGGTAGCCTTGGACATGAAACAACTATATCAAGTATTCCACCCCTTGCCTCACTGGTCCAAGTACACTCTTACATTATTTAATTAATTGTACATTATTATGACACTTTTTATGAAAGGGAGACACCTCTAATTTTAAAAATACTTTTTATGAAGAGAAAAACGGTTTTATGGTTGCTCTTTTTTATATAAGCAATCTTTATCCAATATATATGGACTTGAAACTGTTGAACACTATTTGTGAATTTATGTATATATGTCGAGTTTTATAGTTAAAATTAGGTGTATATCTCTGTTCAATAAAATGTTTTAAGTACTATTGCGAACGTCTTTCATGATCTTGGTGATCGAAATAAAGATTATGAACTGAACTATATATATATATATATATATATATATATATATATATATATATATATATTATCTACTGGCGGTCGCCAGTAGATAGTTATAGTTAGAACCTATTTTCCATAGGAAATCCGCGACATTCTATTTGAAATAACTCTCTTGCCGGTTGACGTATCTTCGCAAAATTTTCAAACTTTGTGGGGCGCTCCGGTCCGCTCCTACCCTGAAAGTCTCGGGGTGATTCGTCAAGCGGGGGCCGAGAAAAAGGGGGTCCCAAAACGCGTTTTCCCCATTCATTTTTCCATAGGAAACTTTAGACACGGCTACAGCTCGAACTGCTGAACGGAATTACACCAAATTTGGCAAAGAGGTAGTTCTTGGTTCAGAAAGAACCCTTTTGTTAAATGGTGTAAATCCGTTCAGTAGTTGCTGAGAAAATCAAAAGTAAAAGTACATATATATCTATGGGCACAGAGGATCCGCGCACCCTGAGCGCACCCTGCGCGCACCGTCCCGATCACGAGCTGCATGTTAATTGGCTGTCAGCTGGCTGTCAACATTCCGATTCAGGAAATGTTGGCAGCCATTTTGTCCCTCGGTAGAACCGAGGGACAGAAACAAGTGCGCAAAGCGCACAAAGGGGGCAGGGTAGAAACACCCTGACTCCCTAGGTCTGCTCAGGGGGTCCCATAAGGACCCCCTGGGCAGAAAAAGCATTTTTTTTTAAATCGGCAGGATGCGCTCAGGGTGCGCGGATCCTGCCGAAGAAAAATCGAGCGCGGTCTCCCGCGCTTCGATTGTATTTGCCCCTGGGTGGCCCAAGTCCCGGGGGCATGGTGGGGGGTTAAATTTATGTATGGGGGCCTCAAAGGGCCCCCAAGCCCCGGGGACCGCCACCCCCGGGGCTTTCATTTTAAAATGGTGCGGGAGGGCACTCGGCCCTCCCGCAGCCCCGGGACCACCACCTCCCGGGGCTTCTTTTTTTATTTTTTATTTCCTGTGTGGGGGGCTCGAGCCCCCACATGCCCCAGGGACCGCCACCTCCCGGGGCACTAACACATTTAAAATGGGGGTCCGTTTTGGACCCCGAAGCCCCGGGGACCACCACCTCCCGGGGCTGTGCTGATCTGGGGAGGGGGCTGCGCGGCCCCCTCCTGGAGCCTGTGGTGGCCCTGGGGACCGCCACCCCCAGGAGCCGGCTCCTGCAGTGTCCCGGGGTGCCTACCCCCGGGACACTGCTGTTTGCAATGACAGGACGGGAGCCTCGCGGCTCCCGTCCTGTCATTGCAAACTGCTTTGGATATTGGAAGAGAGAGCAGGAAACCTGCTCTCGCTCCAATATCCAAAGACAATTGCTTTCCACATGGGGAGCAGCATGTTAGCTGCTCCCCATGTGGAAAGCAATGCCGGCTCCCTTAGGACACGGGAGCCGGCGGGACTGTGGGGGTTTGGGGACCCCCACAGTCCCCAACAAGAGGCCAGGCCCCGGGGGATGGGGTCCCCGGGGCCATAAGTGGCCCGGGAGGGGGCCACGTGGCCCCCTCCTCAGAAATAATAATAAAAAAAAGGCCTGCCCCGGGGGATGGGGTACCCGGGGCAAAAGGAGGCCTGAGGAGGGGGCCACGCAGCCCCCTCCTTAAAAATTAATTTAAAAGTGTGGCCATGCCCCGGGGGATGGGGTCCCCGGGGCAGGATTCGGCCACGGGAGGGGGACCACGCGGCCCCCTTCCCGTTTAATTAAAAAAAAAAAAAAAAGGGGTATGGCCCTGGGGGATGGGGTCCCCAGGGCCCAAAAATAGGAAAAAGGAAGGGGGCCACACAGCCCCCTTCAGGAAAAAAACAAAAAAACAAAAAAACGATCGGGCCCGCAGGCCCCGCCCCTTCCTTCACCACTCTGCAAACGCGCCCCTGGCGCGTTTGCAGATGGGGAAGTAATTCCCCTTCAATACTGGGGGTCCCTGGGGGCCAACTAGCCCACCAGGAACCTCCAGTATGCGCCAGGGAGCTGCCTTGCAGAGAGGTGTACAGAGGCCACGCCCCTTTTACACCTCTCTGCAACGCAGCTCTGTGGCGCTTAATGGAGGTAGCTGGTGGGCTAGTTGCACCCCAGGGACCCTCAGGATTCAAGGGGAGTTAATCCCCCGACTTAAAACGCGCCAAGGGCGCGTTTGCACAGTGGTGAAGGGAGGGGCGGGGCTTCAGGTGACATGTGTGCAAACAGGCCCCGTGGCGCGTTTTAAGATGGGGAATTAAATCCCCTTCAATCCTGAGGGTCCCTGGGGGCCAACTAGCCCAACAGGTACATCCAGAAAGCGCCACAGAGCTGCGTTGCAGAGAGGTGTAAAAGGGGTGTGGCCTCTCTACACATCTCTGCAACGCAGCCCCTGGCGCATACTGGAGGTTCCTGGTGGGCTAGTTGGCCCCTAGGGACCCTCATGATTCAAGGGGACTTAATCCCCCAACTTAAAACGCGCCACGGGGCGCGTTTGCACAGATGTCACCTCAGGCCCCGCCCCCTCCCTTCACCATTGTGCAAATATTCCTCTAAAATCAGCCGAAATACGAATTCCGATTTACTCACCTGTTATCAGGAGAGACCTCAGTGCTGCATCTTTCAGCCCAGTACTGATCCTCAAAAGTAATTTTAACCGTACTTACCAGTAACTTGAATTTCCTTCCATAGGATATCATTGCCTGCTTTTTGCTGAAAAAGTTTCTAAGTGTTGATTTTGGAAACATACAAATATTCCTCTAAAATCAGCCGAAATATGAATTCCGATTTACTCACCTGTTATAAGGAGAGACCTCAGTGCTGTATCTTTCAGCCCAGTACTGGTCCTGAAAAGTAATTTTAACCGTACTTACCAGAAACATACAAATATTCCTCTAAAATCAGCCGAAATACGAATTCCGATTTACTCACCTGTTATCAGGAGACCTCAGTGCTGCATCTTTCAGCCCAGTACTGATCCTCAAAAGTAATTTTAACCGTACTTACCAGTAACTTAAATTTCCTTCCATAGGATATCATTGCCTGCTTTTTGCTGAAAAAGTTTCTAAGTGTTGATTTTTGAAACATACAAATATTCCTCTAAAATCAGCCGAAATACGAATTCCGATTTACTCACCTGTTATAAGGAGAGACCTCAGTGCTGTATCTTTCAGCCCAGTACTGGTCCTGAAAAGTAATTTTAACCGTACTTACCAGTAACTTGAATTTCCTTCCATAGGCTAACATTGACTGGTTTCACTTGGAAATTCTTCTAAGTGTGGAGTTTTGGAACTTTAAAATATTCCTCTAAAATCAGCCGAAATACGAATTCCGATTTACTCACCTGTTATCAGGAGAGACCTCAGTGCTGCATCTTTCAGCCCAGTACTGATCCTCAAAAGTAATTTTAACCGTACTTACCAGTAACTTGAATTTCCTTCCATAGGATATCATTGCCTGCTTTTTGCTGAAAAAGTTTCTAAGTGTTGATTTTTGAAACATACAAATATTCCTCTAAAATCAGCCGAAATCCGAATTCTGATTTACTCACCTGTTATCAGGAGAGACCTCAGTGCTGCATCTTTCAGCCCAGTACTGGTCCTGAAAAGTAATTTTAACCGTACTTGCCGGTAACTTGAATTTCCTTCATAGGCTAACATTGACTGGTTTCACTTGGAAATTCTTCTAAGTGTGGAGTTTTGGAACTTTATAATATTCCTCTAAAATCAACCAAAGTACGAATTCCAATTTACTCACCTGTTATCAGGAGAGAACCCAGTGCTGCATCTTTTAGCCCAGCACTGACCCTGAAAAGTAATTCTAACCGTACTTACCAGTAACTTACATTTCCTTCCATAGGAATCCATTGTCTGGTTTTCAGCAGAAAAGTTTCAAAGTGTCGATTTTCACAAATTACAAATATTCCTTAAAAATCGCCTGTATGACTTAAACGCATTCTTTCAACTGTTTACAGGAGATGCACCAGTGCTGGATCCAGGATCCAACACTGAGTAAGAAAAAGTAACGATAACACTACTTACCTGCTAAGTGAATTTCCTCCCATAGGATAACATTGGTGATTCTATGTGAAAAAGTTTCTAAGTGTCAACTTTTAAAATACAATAATATTCCTTAAAAATCACTACTGTAACCAAAACGCTTTTACTCAACTGTTTACAGGAGATGTCCCAGGACTGAATCTAGGATCCAGTCCTGTGGTTAGAAAAGTAATCCATAAAGTAACTAATTGCATTTAACTAGAAATTCACATTGAGCTCAATGTTGCATTGTGTTTGAAATTGTGTTGCCCATTGCAACAACTGTAACTACTGTACTTAAAACTCTATTGCCTATTTGCAAACTATTTAAACTAAAGTAATTCATTCTGAGAAAGTATATTTTGTAATGTAATGTATAATGTAATTACAATGTAATTTAATAAATAAAATATATAAAAATAAATAGTTTTAAAAAATGTAGTAAATCAGTATCAAAAAAATAAATATAACAATTAATACATTTAAAAATTGTCATTTACAAAACCTTTGAAATTCACTGAAAAAACCATAGGTTTTAGGGGCGTTATAGTTAGAAATTAGCATTTAAAAAACCTTTGAAATTCACTGAAAAAACCATAGGTTTCAGACACGTTATAGTTAGAAATTAGCATTTAAAAAACCTTTGAAATTCACTGAAAAAACCATAGGTTTTAGGGACAGTTATAGTTAGTTGGACATTTCACTCGTACAAAACCCGTGAAATTCCCCTGTTATAGTTAGTTCAGCTAACTATAACTCGCGCCCCCGCAATGCACTGCTGATGACGTCACATATTACATCACTCATGACATGGTCAGTGACATCACTGATGACATCACTGATGACATCTCAAATGACATCACTGATGACATCATCCACGTGATAATCTGATGCACCTCCTCACACCCTAATATAACCTTTGATATACCCAATCTAAATTACAGACTGCCATTCGCAAAACCATAGACACTCCAACACCAATAACTACATACCCACTCACTGATTCTTAGGTCTACACACACACATCCACTCACTCACCCGTACATTCACTCATACTTATGGTCACTCAGTACAGGACTATCATATGCACTCTTACTCCTATATAGACACTCAAACACCGCCACTCATCCATAAAGGTACTCACACACCTAGTCAGTCATGCAAATAATTAAACACACTGCCATTTACTCACCTATACAGTTATACACACACCAGCTCACTTAATCATACAAATACTACCACATTGTTACGCTCTTATACAATCACTGATACAAGCACACACTCATCCATACAGCCACTATCACAATCACTCACTCTCGCTTATAGCTATTTATATACTCCAACACACATATATACTGCCTTTCACATATGTAGTTACTCACACATGTACCACTGGGACATATATTCACTCACTAACACACTCTTACACACACTCTTACACACACTTACCCACCCATACACTCTTGAAACCATCCACCCGGTGAATCACCCACTCACACATCTATGCACAGAGTCGCACACACCCCTCCCACACAAACACTGAGGCACCCATACAGATACTCAGAGAACCATTCAATAACTCATATAGACACTCATGTAGCTATTCACAAACACATGCAGCCACTTACACAGCAACAGACAGACGGATACAGACATTCACCCAGTTTAGTCACTAACCCATGCATTCAGTAAGATACGTTAAATCACTCACTTATAGAGTCAGTCACGCACCTACTAAATCATCCATACAGACACTTAGACACCCACTCATTCTTCAATACGTCTTTTCCTATATATATTAAAAATATTTAAACTTTACAGAAACACACAGTCACTGGATGATGTCATCAGTGATGTCATTTGAGATGTCATCAGTGATGTCATCAGTGATGTCACTGACCATGTCATGAGCGATGTAATATGTGACGTCATCAGCAGTGCATTGCGGGGGCGCGAGTTATAGTTAGCTGAACTAACTATAACAGGGGAATTTCACGGGTTTTGTACGAGTGAAATGTCCAACTAACTATAACTGTCCCTAAAACCTATGGTTTTTTCAGTGAATTTCAAAGGTTTTTTAAATGCTAATTTCTAACTATAACGTGTCTGAAACCTATGGTTTTTTCAGTGAATATATATATATATATATATATATAAATATATATATATATATATATATATATCTTGCAACCTTGTTTTCAAAGTTCCCTTGCCACACGGAACAAAAACAGGAACGGACTCCACTTCCTTAGTGCAATTTTGTTTATTTTCAAAAATTCAGCTTGCCGCCATGACGCGTTTCGGCCTTCACAGGCCTTGATCACATGACGCGTCTACGAACCCTCCTCATTTTAAAGTGACATGTGCATAAACAATATAGAAAACAGACTGTCGTCATGTTCCTAAGCTATGCTGCAAATAGCAGTAATTTTACCTTTACACATATTATATATCTGGTTACAATCACAACCCATGAGCATAATACATATGAATACAATTTCTGTATAAATACAATATGATAAAATGCATTTAAAACACTAAAACCGAATAAAACGCAATTGCAGTTTAATACATGCATTTTGCCCTTCTAATTTCATCTCGGTTCCTTTGTTTTATATATGAATTTTTATTTTGTAAACTGCTCAACCGGAATTACCTGTGTACCAGAATAAAAATGTGTCATATATATATACATATATAAAACTCTGTTGCTTCTTTTTCGTTCCTCTCACAGACGGGCGCGGACCACAAAATAGGTGCAGTAATTCTATTTTATTTGAATGCAGCCATTATGCGTTTCGGCTCTTGCGAGCCTTGATCACATGACAAACGCTGCAGCATCAGTTTGACCTTTTTAAAGTGACATGTGCAGGGTGCAAAAAACGCAGTCATAGACATAGAAGAAACAGTTGACATTGTTTGTCCTTGCTTAATTCATTACTTGTTTTACGCCATATTTATAAAAGCCTAAAAGCATAAAAATGTAAAAGTATGAATATATAGTATACATTTAGTATAAATTGGGGCTGGGGCTATCTTGAAAATAAAATCAATTCAAACAGACTTTAAATAGCCATACAAATTGATGTATATTGAACACACATGATGTCATTGTTATCGACCATAACTTAAATACAGCATGATGAATTTCAACTGCCCCTATGACATGTTTGTTTTCCTATGTATACATAACAACCGCATAAAGTGCAAGTGCTAAAAACTTTGTGCTGTAAAGTGCATGTACTATTTTCACCCCCTAACCTTATTTTAAAGTGCTCAAGTGCTGAAATAAGGATTATTTGATGAACTCACTATTCTTGAATAAAAACATGATATATCAATTATTTTTTCTTTCTCTTTTTTTGTTGGGTTTTGGCAGCTTATCTGCTCATTTGTTCCTTGCTTAATATTTGTATAAATACCTGATTACCACCATCGTAAATTCATTTTGCTGCCTATCTTGCAGTCTGTCAGATCTATCACTCTAAAATATCAGATCTGTGGTCCAAGCATTCCTCCCGTAATGTCACAGTGTAGGATTATCTATACTGTGTATAGGTGTCCTTACCTATCCCACATTTATTGCTATAATTATTCATAAGACTGGATGTTGAGTATTGATTGTTCTACGACAGCATTGTTTTACTATCAATTTCTAGAGGCAAGTGTAGAGATCTTCTGATATGTTAAGGCTACCTGGGTGTTTAGAATCTAACTCTAAAATATAGCGTGTTTCCAATTTGCGTAGATTATTTTCCCTGTCGCCCCCTCATCTACTCAGTGGCACAGCATCAATGAGGTAATATTTGAGATCTTGTACATTTGAGTTATGGTAGTCCTTAAAATGACGTGCCACAGGGTATGTGTTGTCTTGGTTGGTTATTGCTCTCATGTGTTGGAGTATTATTTTATGTGCTTGTAGTTTGGTACTGCCTATTTATTGTAAACTACACGGGCACTCCAACACATAAACAACGTGGTCTGTTTTGCATGTCTGGATTTTAGTGATTTTGCGTTCCTTTTTGCCAAACGGGGTCATAAAAGTTGTTTTGTTTAGACCCTGTTGGCAGTCTTTGCAAGTTTTGCATTTGTAAAAGCCCTTGCGTTGCATCAGCCAGCTTGTTTCCTCAATCACCACAGGGATATATATATCTCCTCAACCCGCCTGTTTGTATAAACAACAACAAGCACCAGGACGCTCGGGTTCACTTGTACAGACGCCTTTAAGGTTGCTTCACAGGTAACGCGTTTCGATCGCAGCCGCGATCTTTGTCAAACCATTGCCATTGCAATTAAACATTTATTTATACATGTTCCTAATGTTAAAAAACTCCTTTCTTTTGAAAATTTAAAGTGACAGTGCCATTACTCAAGTTAAAGTGAAACGTGCTTGTGTTAACCTGACATATTCATTTAGTGAAAAGGTTAATATATGAAAAAGGATAAAGTGACAAGTGCCTAAACATTAAATATCAGATTGCCCTAGTATTGTACATGGTGCGCTAAAGAAATTTCATATATTTATATACTCATATATGGAAAAGCATTCACGGATTTAGTTCATAGATGATTAACAGTACATATAAAAGTTTTGAAAATTCAAAAAGTCAAACATAGAGAATTGAGAATTGGGAATTGGGGCAAGTGCCCATTTTCCAACCCCATCATATGTATACTATCCCCAAACGAGTCAATACCCGTATTTAGCAGTGTCAACAATATTATTAGAAAGTGTGCAAAATCGCAACATTCAACATGGCTTCCTTATTACTAAAGTGCAAGTGCAGAAAACAATACAAAAAACGTCAGGAATTTAAAATCTTACATATAGAAATCATCGGATGGATCTAGGGAGAAATGCAGATTGCAAACAGGTAAAATCTGGCATCTTATTGCAGTCACATTGTTTCCACAGTGATCAGGGAGTGGAATACATGACTTATTCTACAGATGTATATGCATATCCTCCTTAGTGTTGAGACCATTTGGAATCCTTGAATTGAACCTTGTTATGTATCTGGATTCAAGTTGTCTCAGATATCTTTCTCTATTGCCGCCTCTGAGTCTCACTGGCACCTGATCCAGTACAAAATATTCTAAATCATTGATGTTGCTATTGTGGGTCAATTCGAAATGTCTCGCCACTGGATACGTCTGATCTTTATTTCTAATGGCTCTAATGTGTTGCAATACACGCTGATGTGCCCGTAGAATGGTGCTACCAATATAAAGCTTTTGACAGCTACACCTCAACACGTATACTGAATATTCGCTCCTACAAGTGAGAGGCTTTGTGATCTGCCATTTTCTATCCCCAAAGGGTAGAGGTACCTCTGTGGTATTGGTGCCATAGGTACAAACTTTACATTTTTGGCACCGTCTGAAGCCTCTACCCCCACTTAGCCATGTCTCCTGCTGTTTGATCCCTGGACTGTTAACTACTAGATTGCGAAATGTAATAAGTGTTTTTTTATGTAATCTAGATCCTAATATGGGATCGCTACACAGTAGATGCCAGTGTTGCATGAAGATGGCTCGTATTTTTTGATGTTGCACATTATAGGTAGTAATGAAGAGAAATTTCTGCTCAGCTGTGTCTGGTGTATTTGCTTCTGTTCCATCAGTGAAAATCAATTGTGCCCTAGATTTTTAATTAGCTTTACGCTTTGCTTCTTCTAAGACGGCTTGACTGTAGTCCCTCACTCTAAACCTTTGTGACAGGGCCAATTGAGCTTCCAGGAGCTGTTCGGAATTGCTACAGTTTCTTCTCATTCTTAGATTTTCCGCATAGGGAATACCGTTTTTTAGTTTCGTGGGATGGAAACTCTGTGTATGTAGCACTGTGTTCCCTGCTGTACTTTTTCAAAAAGTCTTGATTTGTATTTTCCCATCTGCCACGTATACTGATAAAGCTAAAAACTGTACTTCCTGGTCACTGAGATGTGCAGTAAACTGTAGATTTAAATTGTTGTTATTTATTCTTTCAACAAAACTTTCTTCTGAAGATTTATTGCCACGCCATAGGACAAATAAATCATCAATGTAAGTGACCAAAGTATCACATTCTCAGACATTTCTCTAGCGTACTCGGTAGCCAGCACCTGCTCCTCCCACCAGCCCATATGCAAATTTGCATAGCTGGGGGCGAAGCAGGGCCCATCGCAGTTGCTGATATATATCTCCGAACCGAACAAAAAGATGTTGTTGCGTAAGCACCATCCCAACATACACATGAGCGTTTAGTGTGTTTATACAGCGACATAAGTCGCGAGCCCAAAAAATATTGTACTGCATTCATACCATCTGAGTGGGAAATGCTTGTATACAGGGATGAGACATCTAATGTAATCATTAAGTAGTATTTTTCCCACTCTACATCATAGATATTTTTGAAAAAGTCTCCTGTTTCCCTGGTATACGAGCTGAGGTTTTTTACGGGGTCTTGGAGGAAGTGGTCCAAATACTTGGAGGTATTTTCCAATAAACTCCCTATGGCCGAAATTATGGGATGGCCAGGTGGTACACTCATATTCTTATGAATCTTGGGTATAAGATACATGATGGGAGTGATAGGAGCATCTGCTTTAAGGAATTTGTATTCTGCTTGTGACAGGAGACCTGTTGTTTTCCATTGCAGTAAATCAGCATGAAATTTCATTGTCACATCCACAAGACAGCCCTTATCAATCTTCAAGTAACAATGACTGTCATTCAGCTGATTCAGGGCCTCCTCCTGATACATGGTGAGTGGCCAAAGCACTATATTGCCTCCTTTGTCGGCCTGCCTCACCACTATATCAGGACGAAGACACAGCGTGGTAACTAGGCTTTTATACCCTATTGATGACGTGTTTCCCACTGGGTTTCATTCTAAGTTACTATATAACTATTTTATATCTTGTACTACCCGGTCTGAAAATGCATCTATGGAGTCCCTTGGAACCCTAGGAGAAAACGTCGACCTAGGTTTAAAAGGTGTATTAGGTCTCTCATATACCTTTAGGGCATAATCTCTAACCAGTGTGTCATCAGTTGCATCATTTGTATTGCCTCTGGAGAGGCTGTCCAAATCCCGTAAAACATTCAAATCAGAAACCAACAACTCATCATTGTCTATACTAGCATTGTCTTGTTGTCTTCCTAATGCTGTATTATTAGCAAAATATTTCGCCAACCTTAATTTGCGAGTGAATTTAAAACAGTCTATTATCCGCGTCTGGACATAGTCCATATTTTCTGTGGCGCTAAATGACAGACCACGAGACAGTGTCTTCATTTTTGCTGCATTTAATTCAAGATCAATTAAATTCACTACGCTCACATCCACAGTGTCATCAATTATTTGGCTTTCTTGCTTGTTCCTTTGTTGGCTTCTTTGTTGATAGATTGTTTGCCTTGACCGCCTGTTTTTCCTCCGCCCCGAAATATCCTTTCCTGGCCGCCCAGTGGCCTTGAATTGGTGTTTCTGTCCCAACGTAAAAAACGAAGTTCGTCCTCTACTGATGGTATTGCCAGCATTGCCCTTACATCTTCGTTGTCTGTATCCACTTCCAAACTCATTTCTGAGCCAGACTCCTCTCTTCTTTGTGATGTGGTCGGTTTCAGGCTTTGTGATAGTTTTTGGTGACGGATATTCTCAAAGCGTTTAGAGAAGGTAAAGATTTGGCCTCTTTAGTAGTCAAGTTTATCACGTCTAAACTTGACTGCTTTCCTGTCCTTTATTACTTGCTCATATTTCTTTACCCTCTCTTGCATCTCAGCCTGAAACTTCTTTATTGCTTCTCGATCCGGCTGTTTGCTTAATTCCTCGCTTAGAATAACGATTTCTTTTAATAGGGTTTGCCGGTCGATGTCCGCATATTTAATCAAAATTGCCAACATTCTCTTAGATGAATCAGCATTATTCTCCGCCCATTCCCTCAACATGTCTGGATTGGGATTTTCATATGTGGGGGCAATGAGGATTCTCAAGCCTCTTGGGACATGTCCCACCTCCAAGTAGCGGGTCAAGGATTTGCTCTCCCACCACTTGGATGTCTCACGTTTAATAAGTTTCTCTAGAGACCTCAATAGTTCTTTGCTCCCCATGGGCTTGTTAGTATCTGCCTCTGAACGCGTTTCACATTTCCCATCCACCGCCTCAGTGTCACTAAATAGCTTCTCCACATCCGCTTCTCTCTCTTTAATCCATTCCATGATTTAGCAAAATGCGAGCAACACACCGTCAAACCAGGGGGCCACGGAGCTCGCAAATTCGGCGAGTTTCGAAAGTGGGGAGCAAGATGGATTTAAGGCATTGACGGCTTCTGGGGCTCATCTGTGAGCTTTATGCATTTTATTGAGGGTGCATCCATCATGGATTTAATCAAGAACTCCATTTCCCACAAGGCAACGTGCTGAATCATAAGCAGCCCATTGGGGCAAACGATATTCGCCAAATCAGGAAATGAAGTACTTACATGCACCCTTTTGACTACGTAAGCCTTTGATAAAGATGTAAATTGAAACGCGTCAGGCTGTCGTCAGATGCTTGAACTTACCGGAAATCACGCTGCCTGTACCTAATAAAGCTGATGGGGAAAGCAACTTGTCTCTCGAGTGTGGTTCAATTTGTGGACACACCCCAACGAGCTTGATATATATATATGATAATGATAAACATGCATTTATGCAGATATAAACAAGCACTTGCACTTTTTTCAAAATTCAAATGTATAATTATTGAACATATGATAAGGCAAAATATTTAAAAGCAACACGCATAATTTAGATACAAGGAAAATATCATGTTTGAAAAACAGACTATGAGATAATAGATACCACAATATGTTTTTTATGTTTATGCATCACATGACACGGGAGTCAGCAAAAAAACAAATGTATAAAAACAGTGAGCGGACTGCGTTTCCGTATGTGAACAAGGACACCTTGTTGTCCGAAACGCGTCATATGGCTTAAAGACTAATAAAGACCTAAGCTGCCACACAATCTGGAGTCCGTGACTCTCTCTTCGCCGACTGGGAAGTGGGGAGAGCCAATCAGATGTTCGATATATATATATATATATACACATTTATAGATCCAACCTATCCGGTAGCTAGGCACTTCGAGGCAATACATACAAGCAAGGTAGAAGACCTTAGATACTTTGTATTGGATCAAGTGCTGAACAGAATGAGGGGTGGCAATAGGGAAAAATGTTTGAGGCAACTTGAATCCAAACACATTCTGAGGTTTCATTCTAAGGTACCAAATGGTTTGAACATAGAAAAAGATCTTTATGTCCATTTATAGAATGTGAAAATTAGTTTCTGTTTAATTGAATCAATTCAGCCAGCCATTTCACATAATATAGACTTTTAGAAATATTCGGTTTTATGTAGACCCGTGTAGGCATGTTTTGTTTGAGAATTATCATCTGATTGATACATTCAAATGTGAGTTGATTTAAGAAATGTTAATTCAGATATTTTACATGGACCAAGAGGAGTGCACAATTTGATGTATATGTACCAAAGTTTATATTTCCATTGCTTGAGTTGTACAACTTGAGGAACAGCTAGGATCTCAATCAACGTGTTAGGGGCACTTGCCCACAATCCTTGAGTAAATATATGATGGAAGTTAATCCTTCCCATTGTTGCTGGATAGAAAATAGGAGAAACTGTGCAAACCATTGTAACATTGATTTGTATATTGGGGTCGTTTTTAACCCTCAATTGATTGAATACTGTTATATGTTTCTCTTGCTATGGATTGCACATCCTACGCGTCCAGGTCTATGAAAGAATAGCACTTTTTGCACTATGCACTTTAATAGTGGTTACTGTAGTCTATTTCTGGGTTGCCAGAAGTGGCATGTAAATGTGCATATTTTTTAAGGCTTGTGGAGTTCACCCCGGAAGCCCAGACTGTTTTTAAAATACTCAGCTGTATGAGAATGATTTGGTATGGGTTGTCTGCATTGTGATATGAACCATGCAGTACAGCCAGGAGTTTCACTTTAAAGATAGGAATGCACTGTCACTTGAAATTTTTGAAACCCAAATGTGTGTATAAAAAAGCCAAAATGGCAACTTACAATGGTTTTGAGAAAGACCGTGGAGGCAGTCGAAACGTGTCACCTGTGGCCACAATAAAGTCCTTTTACTGAAGCGAGTCTGAGCGTGCTGGAGCAAGTATATATATATATATGTAGACCTATGAATCAGTGAGTGGATATATACTAACTGGTATTGGTGTGTCTATGGTTTTGAGAATGGTAGTCTTATTTTAGAGTTGGTGTATGAAAGGTTATATATATATATATATATATATGATATATATATCTATATATGATATCTATATCTATATAGATATATATATATATATCTATATATATATATATATCTATATAGATATATATATATATCTATATATATATATATAGATATATATATATATATATCTATATATAGATATATATATATATATAGATATATATATATATATATATATTAGAGAGTGGCAGTAGTTATGGTTTTTTACTTTTGTAAAGGCAGTCATTAGACAATTATATACTGGATTATCATCGGCATGTACCGCAGTATACTGCCTGCAAAATTACTCCTACATATCTTAGACAAAATAAATATATATATATATATACATTCACTGAAAAAAACCACAGGTTTCAGGGACGTTATAGTTAGGCTGACATTTTACTCGAACAAAACCAGAGAAATTCGTCTGTTATAGTTAGCTGAGCTAACTCTAACTCGTGCCCCGCAATGCACTGATGATGATGTCACATATTACATAACTCATGACATTGTCAGTGACATCACTCATAACATCTCAAATGACATCACTGATGACATCACTGATGACATCATCCACTTAATATCTGATGCACCTCCTCACACCCTAATATAACCTTTCATACACCAACTCTAAAATAAGACTACCATTCTCAAAACCATAGACACACCAATACCAGTTAGTATATACCCACTCACTGATTCATAGGTCTACACACACATCCACTCACTCACCCATACGGTCACTCATACACGCAGTCACTCATCAATGCAGCCACTATTATATGCACTCATACACCCATACAGACACTCACACACTGCCACTCAACCATAGAGTTACTCGCACACCTATATGTGATGTCATTTGAGATGTCATCAGTGATGTATTAGTGATGTCACTGACCATGTCATGAGTGATGTAATATGTGATGTCATCAGCAGTGCATTACAGGGGTGCGAGTTATAGTTAGCTCAGCTAACTATAACGACCAAATTTCTCTGGTTTTATATGAGTGAAATATCAGCCTAACTATAACGTCCCTGAAACCTGTGTTTTTTTCAGAGAATTTCTAAGGCTTTTTAAATGTTAATACTAACTATAACGTCCCTGAGACCTGTGTTTTTTTCAGTGAATTTCTAAGGTTTTTTAAATGCTAATTTCTAACTATGCCTACATAGGTAGGACATGTGCAGAAAGAGGAAGAAAGGCGCAGAAAGAGGCAAGAGAAGTGCAGAAAGAGGCAAGAGAGGTGCAGAAAGAGGAAGAAAGGTGCAGTAAGAAGCAAGAGAAATGCAGAAAGAGATGACAGAATCCAGAAAGAGGAAGAAATGTGCAGAAAGAAGCAAGAGATGTGCAGAAAGAACCAACAGAGGTGCGGAAAGAGGCCTACTTCGACTGTACCTTACAACAGACTCATACAAAGTAGCCTAATCACTAATCCATCTCCCAAGATGTCTTAAACCTCACTTTTCTCTTGAAGATTCACTAGTCATCGACTGCTCAGAATGTTAGTCCTACCAAATGTAAAACAGCAATCCTAACTATATCACTGTTGTAAGACTCACCAGGTTTGTGAAGGTATGCATGCATGTGTCTCTGCTTTTACCTAGTGACATGTTACATAAAAATAAACATACAAATACTTGAATATCTGTGTTTCAAAGAGCATACTCTGTACATTTGTGTACAAAAAGGTAGAAGCAAGAGAAGTGCAGAAAGAAGCAACAGAGGTGCAGAAAGAGGCAAGAGGGGTGCAGAAAAAAGTAAGAGAGATGCAGAAAAAAGCAAGAGAAGTGCACAAAGAAACAACGGAGGTGCAGAAAGAGGCAAGAGGGGTGCAGAAAGAGGCAAGAGAAGTGCAGAAAGGAGCAACAAGGGTGCAGAAAGAGGCAAGAGAACTGTAGAAAGAGGCAAGAGAGTTGCAGAAACAGGCAAAAGAGGTGCAGAAAGAGGTAACAGGGGTGCAGACAGAGGCAAGAGAGGTGCAGAAAGAGGGATGCAGAAAGAGGCAAGAGGTGTGGAGAAGGAAGCAAGAGAGGTGCAGAAAGAAGCAAGAGAAGTGCAGAAAGAAACAATAGAGGTGCAGAAAGAGGCAAGAGGGGGTGCAGAAAGAGGAGAGAGAAGTGCAGAAAGAAGCAAAAGAGGTACAGAAAGAGGGAAGAGGGTGCAGAAAGAGGCAACAGAGGTACAGAAAGAGGCAAGACAAGTGCAGGAAAAGGAAAGAAGGGTGCAGAAAGAAGCAAGAGAGGTGCAGAAAGATGCAAGAGGAGTGCAGAAAGAGGCAAGAGAGGTGCAGAAAGCGACAAGAGAGATGCACAAAGAGGAAAGAAAGGTGCAGAAAGAGGCAAGAGGGGTGCAGAAAGAAGCAAGAGAGGTGCAGAAAGAAGCAAGAGAAGTACAGAATGAAGATACAGAGGTGCAGAAAGAGGCAAGAGGGGTGCAGAAAGAGGCAATAGGGGTGAAGAAATAGGCAACAGAGGAGCAGTAGGAGGCAAGAGAACTGCAGAAAGAGGCAAGAGAGTTGAAGAAACAGGCAAAAGAGGTGCAGAAAGAGGGAACAGGTGTGGAGAGAGACACAAGAGAAGTGCAGAAAGAGGGAAGAGGGGTGCAGAAATGTACAAGAGATGTACAGAAAGAAGCAAGAGTAGTGCAGAAAGAACCAACAGAGGTGCAGAAAGAGGCAAGAGGGGATTCAGAAAGAGGAGAGAGAAGTGCAGAAAGAAGCAAAAGAGGTGCAGAAAGAGACAAGAGAGGTACAGAAAGAGGCAAGAGCAGTGCAGAAAGAACCAAGAGATGTGCAGAAACAGGCAAGAGAGGTGCAGAAAGAGGCACGAGATGTGCAGAAAAAGGGAAAAAGGGTGCAGAAAGAAGCAAGAGAGATGCAGAAAGAAGCAAAAGAAGTGCAGAAAGAGACAAGTGAGGTGCAGAAGAAGGCAAGAGAACTGCAGAAAGAAGTAATAGAGTTGCAGAAACAGGCAAAATGGGTGCAGAAAGAGGGAACAGGTGTGCAGACAGAGGAAAGAGAGGTGCAGAAAGAGGGAAGAGGGGTGCAGAAAGAAGCAAAAGAGGTACAGAAAGAGGCAAGAGAACTGCAGAAAGAGGCAGGAGAGGTGCACAAAGAGGCAAGAGGGGTACAGAAAGAGGCAAGAGGGGTGTAGAACGAAGCAAGAAAAGGTGCAGAAAGAGGCGAGAGGTGCAGAAAGAGGCAAGAGAGATGAAGAAAGAGAGAAGAAGGGTGCAGAAAGAGGCAAGAGAGGTGCAGAAAGAAGCAAGAGAGGTGCAGAAAGAAGCAAGAGAAGTGCAGAATGAAGCAACAGGGGTGCAGAAAGAGGCAAGAGGGGTGCAGAAAGAGGCAAGAGGGATGAATAAAGAGGCAACAGAGGAGCAGAAGGAGGCAAGAGGACTGCAGAGAGGCAAGAGAGTTGCAGAAACAGGAAAAAGAGGTGCAGAAAGAGGGAACAGGGGTGGAGATAGATGCAAGAGAAGTACAGAAAGAGGGAAGAGGGGTGCAGAAATGGGCAAGAGAGGTGCATAAAGAAGCAAGCGCAGTGCAGAAAGAACCAACAGAGGTCCAGAAAGAGGCAAGAGGGGTGCAGAAAGAGGAGAGAGAAGTGCAGAAAGAAGCAAAACAGGTGTAGAAATAGGCAAGAGGGGTGCAGAAAGAGGCAATAGCAGTGCAGAAAGAACCAAGAGATGTGCAGAAAGAGGCAAAAGAGGTACAGAAAGAGGCAAGAGATGTTCAGAAGGAGGCAAGAGAGCTGCAGAAAGAGGCAAGAGAGTTGCAGAAACAGGCAAAAGAGGTGCAGAAAGAGGGAACATGTGTGCAGACAGAGGCAAGAGAGGTGCAGAAATGTGTAACACATGTGCAGAAAGAAGCAAGAGCAGTGCAGAAAGAACCAACAGAGGTGCAGAAAGAGGCAAGAGAACTGCATAAAAAGGCAAGAGAGAGGCAGTCAGAGGCAGGAGAGGTGCACAAAGAGGCAAGAGGGGTAGAGAAAGAGGCAAGAGGGGTGCAGAAAGAGGCAAGAGAGGTGCAGAAAGAAGCAAGAGCAGTGCAGAAAGAACCAACAGAGGTGCAGAAAGAGGCAAGAGGGGGTGCAGAAAGAGGAGAGAGAAGTGCAGAAAGAAGCAAAAGAGGTACAGAAAGAGGGAAGAGGGTGCAGAAAGAGGCAACAGAGGTACAGAAAGAGGCAAGACAAGTGCAGGAAAAGGAAAGAAGGGTGCAGAAAGAAGCAAGAGAGGTGCAGAAAGAGGCAAGAGGAGTGCAGAAAGAGGCAAGAGAGGTGCAGAAAGCGACAAGAGAGATGCACAAAGAGGAAAGAAGGGTGCAGAAAGAGGCAAGAGAGGTGCAGAAAGAAGCAAGAGAGGTGCAGAAAGAAGCAAGAGAAGTACAGAATGAAGATACAGAGGTGCAGAAAGAGGCAAGAGGGGTGCAGAAAGAGGCAATAGGGGTGAAGAAAGAGGCAACAGAGGAGCAGTAGGAGGCAAGAGAACTGCAGAAAGAGGCAAGAGAGTTGAAGAAACAGGCAAAAGAGGTGCAGAAAGAGGGAACAGGTGTGGAGAGAGACACAAGAGAAGTGCAGAAAGAGGGAAGAGGGGTGCAGAAATGTACAAGAGATGTACAGAAAGAAGCAAGAGTAGTGCAGAAAGAACCAACAGAGGTGCAGAAAGAGGCAAGAGGGGATTCAGAAAGAGGAGAGAGAAGTGCAGAAAGAAGCAAAAGAGGTGCAGAAAGAGACAAGAGAGGTACAGAAAGAGGCAAGAGCAGTGCAGAAAGAACCAAGAGATGTGCAGAAACAGGCAAGAGAGGTGCAGAAAGAGGCACGAGATGTGCAGAAAAAGGGAAAAAGGGTGCAGAAAGAAGCAAGAGAGATGCAGAAAGAAGCAAAAGAAGTGCAGAAAGAGACAAGTGAGGTGCAGAAGAAGGCAAGAGAACTGCAGAAAGAAGTAATAGAGTTGCAGAAACAGGCAAAATGGGTGCAGAAAGAGGGAACAGGTGTGCAGACAGAGGAAAGAGAGGTGCAGAAAGAGGGAAGAGGGGTGCAGAAAGAAGCAAAAGAGGTACAGAAAGAGGCAAGAGAACTGCAGAAAGAGGCAGGAGAGGTGCACAAAGAGGCAAGAGGGGTACAGAAAGAGGCAAGAGGGGTGTAGAACGAAGCAAGAAAAGGTGCAGAAAGAGGCAAGAGAGGTGCAGAAAGAGGCAAGAGAGATGAAGAAAGAGAGAAGAAGGGTGCAGAAAGAGGCAAGAGAGGTGCAGAAAGAAGCAAGAGAGGTGCAGAAAGAAGCAAGAGAAGTGCAGAATGAAGCAACAGGGGTGCAGAAAGAGGCAAGAGGGGTGCAGAAAGAGGCAAGAGGGATGAATAAAGAGGCAACAGAGGAGCAGAAGGAGGCAAGAGGACTACAGAGAGGCAAGAGAGTTGCAGAAACAGGAAAAAGAGGTGCAGAAAGAGGGAACAGGGGTGGAGACAGATGCAAGAGAAGTACAGAAAGAGGGAAGAGGGGTGCAGAAATGGGCAAGAGAGGTGCATAAAGAAGCAAGCGCAGTGCAGAAAGAACCAACAGAGGTCCAGAAAGAGGCAAGAGGGGTGCAGAAAGAGGAGAGAGAAGTGCAGAAAGAAGCAAAACAGGTGTAGAAAGAGGCAAGAGGGGTGCAGAAAGAGGCAATAGCAGTGCAGAAAGAACCAAGAGATGTGCAGAAAGAGGCAAAAGAGGTACAGAAAGAGGCAAGAGATGTTCAGAAGGAGGCAAGAGAGCTGCAGAAAGAGGCAAGAGAGTTGCAGAAACAGGCAAAAGAGGTGCAGAAAGAGGGAACATGTGTGCAGACAGAGGCAAGAGAGGTGCAGAAATGTGTAACACATGTGCAGAAAGAAGCAAGAGCAGTGCAGAAAGAACCAACAGAGGTGCAGAAAGAGGCAAGAGAACTGCATAAAAAGGCAAGAGAGAGGCAGACAGAGGCAGGAGAGGTGCACAAAGAGGCAAGAGGGGTAGAGAAAGAGGCAAGAGGGGTGCAGAAAGAGGCAACAGAGGTGCAGAAGGAGGCAAGAGAACTGAAGAAAGAGGCAAGAGAGTTGCGGAAACAGGCAAGAGGGGTACAGAAAGAGGCAAGAGAAGTGCAGAAAGAAGCAACAGAGGTGCAGAAAGAGGCAAGAGAAGTGCAGAAAGAGGCAAGAGAGGTGCAGAAACAGGCAGGAGAGGTGCAGAAAGAGGGAACAGGGGTGCAGAAAGAGGCAAGGGAGGTGCAGAAAGAGGGAAGAAGGGTGCACAAAGAGGCAAGAGGTGTACAGAAAGAAGCAAGTGAGGTGCAGAAAGAGGCAACAGAGGCGCAGAAAGAGGCAAGAGAGGTGCAGAAAGTGGAAGAGAAGAGCAGAAAGAGGCAGAAGAAATGCAGAAAGAAGCAAGAGTGGTTTGCACACCATTAGTACCAATTTAATACCCACATTTAGCAATAAGTAACAGGTGACCATTCTAGGTTTGTAAAGGGCCTTTCACCACGCTGTAACACTTGTCTGCATTTTTGGTAACGTTTGAGCCAGAAACAAGGTTTATTTTGATCAAATCTGCAGATTATGCAGCAAATGATGGATTATGTGGCAAATGCGGAAAATGTATAATTGTGCGAAAGTCAGTGCAGCCAAACAGTCACATAATTCCAGTGGCCCTGCTCATACCTTTGACTAGGTACAGAAGTGCTCCTCAGTGGTTCCTTCTGTTTTTGTCTCATTGAGTTTATAGTTTAGCTTCTATGGAAACGAGGAAGACTAAACCTGAGGTTACCATTCCACAACACAGACTATCATACCACATAATTACTCTCCATAACACAAAATCCCACTCTACATAATTCCTATACATTAAATACCACATACTTTCTATCCACATAATTTCACTGCACAACATACCACATAATTCCACTACACACAACCTACATCCACTCCACTCCAAGAAACATTAGTAAAACACTTTTACATTTACAACGCCAATAGCTCTAACTCTTGCAAATGCGAAACCTATTACATTGCAAATGCTTCTTTAACTAGTAGTCGTGTTTGTGGAGAGGTGGAGAAAGGAGGCTGGGCCTCTGACCAGCACTCAGGAATTCCACTGCGTAGGACTTACAGGAGGTACTAGGAGGGCTTCTTGGCCCCCAAAGTCCCTCAGGAGAAAAGTGGACTTCATCCCCCAACCCGTAGTGTGCCAGGAGGCGCATTTGCAGAGTGGTGGAGAAAGGGGGGCATGGCCTCTGAAGACCTCTTAGCAATCCCACTTGGGGGCCAACTACCCCTCCTATTACCTCCAGTAAGTCCCACACAGCAGCATTGGTAAGTTCTCATAGCAGGCCACGCCCCCTTTGTCCACCACTCTGCA
This sequence comes from Calotriton arnoldi, assembly GCA_963921515.1. Taxonomy (NCBI): domain Eukaryota; kingdom Metazoa; phylum Chordata; class Amphibia; order Caudata; family Salamandridae; genus Calotriton; species Calotriton arnoldi. Next base: position 1,942,932 of record CAWUFW010002869.1, read on the forward strand.
AACACACCTCCTGACATGCTCTTGGTTGGGGGATGAAGTCCCCTTGCCTCCTGAGGGTCCCTGGGGGCCAACTAGGCCACCAGGAACCTCCAGTAAGCCCCACATAGCTGGATTGCTGAGAGTGGCTTTATGCCACGCCTCCTTTTTACACTACTCTGCAAACGTTCCACCTGGCACACTGCTGCTCGGGGGATGAAGTCCACTTCAGTCCTGATGTTCTCAGGACACAAGAGGACCTCATCGCCCCACCAGCAGTGCACCAAGAGGCGCGTTTGTAGAGTGGTGTAAAAAGGGGCGTGGCCTCGGACCACCTCTCAGCAATCCCACTGTGTGGGGCTTACTGGAGGTCCCAGTGGCCTAGTTGGCCCCTAAGGACCCTTAAAATTCATGGGGACTTAATCCCCCAACCCACAACGTGCCAGGAGGTGCATTTACAGAGTGGTGCAGGGAGGGGGAGGAGCATCTGGCGAGATGCCAGCTTCTCTTTTGTCTATTTTTTTAGAAGGGGGGCTGTGTGGCCCCCCTTCTCTCAGTAATTTTTAGGTCCTGGGCACCCCATCCCCCAGGGCCTGAGCCTTTTAAAAAAAATTAAAATAAAAAAATGGGAAAGGGGCTGCGCGGCCCCCCTCCCGAGGCTGATTTCAGCCCTTAGGACCCCATCCCTGGGGCAAGGCCTTGTTTTAAAAAAAAAAAATATTATTTATATGGGAGGGGGCCATGTGGCCCCCCTTCCCTGGGCCACTTTTGGCCCCGGGGACCCCATCCCTGGGGCCTGGCCTCGTTTAAAAAAAGAAATATATATATGTATACGGGAGGGGGGCCATATGGCCCCCCTTCCTGGGGCACTATTGGCCCCGGGGACCACATCCCCTGGGGCCTGGCCAGACTTTATTTTTTTTTCATTTTGGAGGGGGGCCACGTGGCCCTCCTCCTGAGGCCAATTATGGCCCCGGGGACCCCATCCCCCGGGAGCTTTGCCTTTTTTTGTATTAATATGGGAGGGAGGCCACGTGGCCCCATTTCCCTGGGCCACTATTGGCCCCGGGGACCCCATTCCCCGGGGCCTGACCTCAACGTGGGGGACCGCGGGGGAGCCCCAATGCCCCCGCGGTCCCAGCTGGCTCCCCCCTCCTGTGGGAGCCGGCATTGCTTTTGGACAAGGGGAGCTGCTGACATGCAGCTCCCCTTGTCCAAAAGCAATCTGCTAGTTGGCCCCTAAGAACCCCCAGCAGCAAAGTGGACTTTAATCCCCATCCAAGAGCATGCCAGGGAGCGCGTTTGCAGAGTGGTGGGGAAAGGGGGCGTGGCTTGCTATGAGAACTTAGCAATGCTGCTGTGTGGGACTTACTGGAGGTAATAGGAGGGGTAGTTGGCCCCCAAGGTTGTCCTTGAGGGCCAACTACCCCTCCTGTTACCTCCACTAAGTCCCACACAGTGGTATTGCTAAGAGGTCTTCGGAGGACATGCCCCCCTTTCTCCACCACTCTGCAAATGTGCCTCCTGGCACAGTACTGATTGGGGGATGAAGTCCACTTTACTCCTAAGGGACTTTGGGGGCCAAGAAGCCCTCCTGGTACCTCCTGTAAGTCCTACGCAGTGGAAATCCTGAGTTTGAGCTATTGGCGTTGTAAATGTAAAAGTTTTTTGCTAATGTTTTTTGGAGTGGAGTGGATGTACGTTGTGTGTAGTGGAATTATGTGGTATGTTGTGCAGTGAAATTATGTGGATAGAAAGTATGTGCAATTTAGTGTATAGGAATTATATAGAGTGGGATTATGTGTTATGGAGAGTAATTATGTGGTATGGTAGTCTGTGTTGTGGAGTGGTAACCTCAGGTTTAGTCTTCCTCATTTCCATAGAAGCTAAACTATGAACTCAATGAGACAAAAAAAAGAAGGACTCACTGAGGAGCACTTTTGGACCTACTGAGACGTATGAGCAGGGCCACTGGAATTATGCAACTGTTTGGCTGCACCGACTTTCGCACAGTTATACATTTTCCGCATTAGCCACATAATCCATCATCTGCTGCCTAATCTGCAGATTTGAACAAAAAAAGCCTTGTTTCTAGCTCAAACGTTACCAAAAATGCAGCGACAAGTGTTACAGCGTGGTGGAAGGTGCTTTGCAAACCTAGAATAGCCACCTGTTACTTATTGCTCAATGTGGGTGTTAAATAGGTACTAATGGTGTGCACGCCACTCTTGCTTCTTTCTGAGCCTCTCTTGCCTCTTTCTGCATTTCTGTTGCTTCTTTCTGCAACTTTCTTTCTTTTTCTGCACTTCTTTTACCTCTTTCTGCAAATCTCTTCTACTTTATGCACCTCTGTTGACTCTGTATCTCACTTGCTTCTTTGTGCACCCCTCTTGCCTCTTTCACACCCCTCTTCCTTCTTTCTGCACCCCTCTTGCCTCTTTCTGCACCTCTGTTTCTTCTTTCTGCACTTCTTATGTTTCTTTCTGCACCTCACTTGCTTCTTTCTGCACCCCTCTTGCCTCTTTCTCCACCCCTCTTCCCCCTTTCTGCATCTCTGTTGCTTCTTTCTACACTTCTCTTGTCTCTTTCTCCACCCCTCTTCCCTCTTTCTGAACCTTTGTTGCTTCTTTCTGCACCTCTGTTGCTTCTTTCTGCACCCCTCGTGCCTCTTTCACATCCCTTTCCCGCACCCCTCTTGCCTCTTTCTACACCTCTGTTGCCTCTTTCTGCACCTCACTTGCTTATTTGCGCACCCCTCTTGCCTCTTTCACACCCCTCTTCCTTCTTTTTGTACCCCTCTTGCCTCTTTCTGCACCTCTGTTCCTTCTTTTGGCACTTCTTTTGTTTCTTTCTGCACCCCTCTTACCTCTTTCTGCACCCCTCTTGCCTCTTTCCGCCCCTCTGTTCCTTCTTTCTGCACTTCTTCTGTTTCTTTATGCAGCTCTCTTGCTTCTTTCTGCACCCCCTTGCCTCTTTCTCCACCCATCCACCCTCTTTCTGCACCCCTGTTGCTTCTTTCTGCACCTCTGTTCTTTCTTTCTGCACTTCTTTTGTTTCTTTCTGCACATCTCTTGCTTTTTTCTGCTCCCCACGTGCCTCTTTCTGCATCCCTCTTCCCTCTTTTTGTACCCCTCTTGCCTGTTTCTGCACCTCTGTTGCTTCTTTCTGCACTCCTCTTGCTTCTTTCTGTACTCCTCGTGCCTCTTTCACACCCCTCTGCCCTCTTTGTGACCCCTCTTGCCTCTTACTATACCTCTGTTCCTTCTTTCTGTACCTCTTTTCTTTCTTTCTGCACCTCATGCTTCTTTCTGCACCCCTTTTGCCTCTTTCTGCACCCCTCGTGCCTCTTTCTGCACCCGTCTTCCCTCTTTTTGCACCCCTCTTGCCTCTTTCTGCACCTCTGTTGTTTCTTTCTGCAGTCCTCTTGCTTCTTTCTACACCTCTCTTGCTTCTTTCTGCACCATTCGTACTTCTTTCTGCACCCCTCTTGCCTCTTTCTGCACCTCTGTTCCTTCTTTCTGTACTTCTTTTGTTTCTTTCTGCACCCCTCTTGCCACTTTCTCCACCCCTGTTCCCCCTTTTTGCATCTCTGTTGCTTCTTTCTGCACTTCTTTTGTTTCTTTCTGCACCTCTCATGTTTCTTTCTGTATCCGTCTTACCTCTTTCTCCACCCCACTTCCCCCTTTCTGCATCTCTGTTGCTTCTTTCTGCACTTCTCTTGCTTCCTTCTGCACCTCTCTTACTTCTTTCTGCACCCCTCGTGCCTCTTTCTGCACCCCTCTTTCTTCTTTCTGCACTCCTCTTCCCTCTTTCTGCACCCCTCTTGCCTCTTTCTCCACCCCTCTTTCCCCTTTTTTTCATCTCTGTTGCTTCTTTCTGCACTTTGCTTGCCTCTTTCTCTGCCCCTCATCCATCTTTCTGCACCTCAGTTGCTTTTTTCTGCATTTCTCTTGCTTATTTCTGCACCTCTCTTGCTTCTTTTTGCACCCCTCGTGCCTCTTTCTGCACCCCTCTTCCCTCTTTCTGCACCCCTCTTGCCTCTTTCTGCACCTCAGTTGCTTCTTTCTGCACTTCTTTTATTTCTTTCTGCACCCCTCTTGCCTCTTTCTGCACCTCTGTTCCTCCTTTCTGCACTTCTTTTGTTTCTTTCTGCACCTCTCGCTTCTTTCTGCACCCCTTTTGCTTCTTTCTGCACCCCTCTTGCCTCTTTCTGCACCTCTGTTCCTTCTTTCTGCTCTTCTTTTGTTTCTTTTTGCAGCTCTCTTGCTTCTTTCTGCACCCCCTTGCCTCTTTCTACGCCCCTCTTCCCTCTTTCTTCACCCCTGTTGCCTCTTTCTGCACCTCTGTTCCTTCTTTCTGCACTTCTTTTGTTTCTTGCTGCACATCTCTTGCTTCTTTCTGTACCCCTTGTGCCTCTTACTGCACCCCTCTTCCCTCTGTTTGCACCCCTCTTGCCTCTTTCTGCACCTCTGTTGCTTCTTTCTGCAGTCCTCTTGCTTCTTTCTACACCTCTCTTGCTTCTTTCTGCACCACTCGTCCTTCTTTCTGCACCCTTCTTGCCTCTTTCTGTACCTCTGTTCCTTCTTTCTGCACTTCTTTTGTTTCTCTCTGTACCTCCCTTGCTTCTTTATGTACCCCTCCTGCCACTTTCTCCACCCCTATTCCCCCTTTTTGCATCTCTGTTGCTTCTTTCTGCACTTCTCTTGCCTCTTTCTCTACCCCTCATCCCTCTTTCTGCACCTCTGTTGCTTCTTTCTGCACTTCTCTTGCTTCTTTCTGCACCTCTGTCCCTTCTTTCTGCAACCCTTGTGCCTCTTTCTGCACCCTTCTGCAACTCTCTTGCCTCTTTCTGCACCTCTGTTCCTTCTTTCTGCACTTCTTTTGTTTCTTTCTGCACCTCTTCTGTTTTTTTCTGTATCCCTCTTGACTCTTTCTCCACCCCACTTCCCCTTTCTGCATCTCTGTTGCTTCTTTATGCACTTCTCTTGCTTCTTCCTGCACCTCTCTTGCTTCTTTCTTCACCCCTTGTGCCCCTTTCTGCACCCCTCTTCTCTCCTTCTTGCCTCTTTCTACACCTCTGTTGCTTCTTTCTGCACTTATTTTGTTTCTTTCTGCACCCCTTTTGCCTCTTTTTGCACCCTTTTTGCCTCTTTCTGCACCTCTGTTCCATCTTTCTGCTCTTCTTTTGTTTCTTTTTGCAGCTCTCTTGCTTCTTTCTGCACCCCTTTGCCTCTTTCTCCACCCCTCTTCCCTCTTTCTTCACCCCTGTTGCCTCTTTCTGCACTTCTTTTGTTTCTTGCTGCACATCTCTTGCTTCTTTCTGCACCCCTCGTGCCTCTTACTGTACCCCTCTTCCCTCTTTCTTCACCCCTGTTGCCTCTTTCTGCACCTCTGTTCCTTCTTTCTGCACTTCTTTTGTTTCTTGCTGCACATCTCTTGCTTCTTTCTGCACCCCTCGTGCCTCTTACTGCCCCCCTCTTCCCTCTTTTTGCACCCCTTTTGCCTCTTTCTGCACCACTGCTGCTTCTTTCTGCACTACTCTTGCTTCTTTCTGCACCTCTTTGCTTTGTTGTGCACCACTTGTGCTTCTTTCTGCACCCCTCTTCCCTCCTTCTAGACCCCTCTTGCCTCTTCCTGCTCTTCTTTTCTTTCTTTCTGCACCTCTCTTGATTCTTTCTGCACCCCTCTTGCCACTTTCTCCACCCGTTTCCCCTTTTTGCATCTCTGTAGCTTCCTTCTGCACTTCTCTTGCTTCTTTCTCCCCCTCATCCCTCTTTCTGCACCTCTGTTGCTTCTTTCTGCACTTCTCTTGCTTCTTTCTGCACCACTGTCCCTTCTTTCTGCAACCCTTGTACCTCTTTCTGCACCCCTATTCCCTCTTTCTGCACCCATCTTGCCTCTTTCTGCACCTCTGTTCCTTCTTTCTGCACTTCTTTTGTTTCTTTCTGCAACTCTCTTGCTTCTTTCTGCACCCCTCTTGCTTCTTTCTGCACCCCTCGTGCCTCTTTCACACCCTTCTTTCTGCACCCCTCTTGCCTCTTTCTGCACCTCTGTTCCTTCTTTCTGCACTTCTTTTGTTTCTTTCTGCACCTCTCTTGTTTCTTTCTGTATCCCTCTTGCCTCTTTCTCCACCCCACTTCCCTCTTTCTGCATCTCTGTTGCTTCTTTGTGCACTTTTCTTGCTTCTTTTTGCACCTCTCTTGCTTCTTTCTGCACCCCTCGTGCCTCTTTCTGCACCCTTCTTCCCTCTTTCTGCACTCCTCTTGCCTCTTTCTGCATCTCTGTTCCTTCTTTCTGCACTTCTTTTGTTTCTTTCTGCACCTCTCGCTTCTTTCTGCACCCCTTTAGCCTCTTTCTGCACCCCTCTTGCCTCTTTCTGCACCTCTGTTCCTTCTTTCTGCTCTTCTTTTGTTTCTTTCTGTGGCTCTCTTTCTTATTTTTGCACCCCCTTGCCTCTTTCTCCACCCCTCTTCCCTCTTTCTTCACCCCTATTGCCTCTTTCTGCACCTCTGTTCCTTCTTTCTGTACTTCTTTTGTTTCTTGCTGCACATCTCTTACTACTTTCTGCACCCCTCGTGCCTCTTTCTGCACCCCTCTTCCCTCTTTGTGCACCCCTCTTGCCTCTTTTTACACCTCTGTTGCTTCTTTCTGCACTACTCTTGCTTCTTTCTGCACCTCTTTGCTTCTTTCTGCACCTCTTTGCTTCTTTCGGCACCATTCGTGCTTCTTTCTGCACCCCTCTTCCCTCTTTATGCACCCCTCTTGCCTCTTTCTGCACCTCTGTTCCTTCTTTCTGCTCTTCTTTTGTTTCTTTCTGCACCTCTCTTGCTTCTTTCTGCACCCGTCTTGCCACTTTCTCCACCCCTGTTCCCCTGTTTTTGCATCTCTCTTGCTTCTTTCTGCACTTCTCTTGCCTCTTAAGCCACCCCTCATCCCTCTTTCTGCTCCTCTGTTGCTTCTTTCTGCACTTCTCTTGCTTCTTTCTGCACCTCTGTCCCTTCTTTTGTTTCTTTCTGCAACTCTCTTGCTTCTTTCTGCACCCCTCTTGCTTCTTTCTGCACCCCTCGTGCCTCTTTCACACCCCTCTTCCCTCTTTCTGCACCCCTCTTGCCTCTTTCTGCACCTCTGTTCCTTCTTTCTGCACTTCTTTTGTTTCTTTCTGCACCTCTCTTGTTTCTTTCTGTATCCCTCTTGCCTCTTTCTCCACCCCACTTCCCCCTTTCTGCATCTCTGTTGCTTCTTTGTGCACTTCTCCTGCTTCTTTCTGCACCTCTCTTGCTTCTTTCTGCACCCCTCGTGCCTCTTTCTGCACCCTTCTTCCCTCTTTCTGCACTCCTCTTGCCTCTTTCTGCATCTCTGTTGCTTCTTTCTGCACTTCTTTTGTTTCTTTCTGCACCCTCTTGCCTCTTTCTGTACCTCTGTTCCTTCTTTCTGCACTTATTTTGTTTCTTTCTGCACCTCTCGCTTCTCTCTACACCCCTTAAGCCTCTTTCTGCACCCCTCTTGCCTCTTTCTGCACCTCTGTTCCTTCTTTCTGCACTTCTTTTGTTTCTTGCTGCACATCTCTTACTACTTTCTGCACCCCTTGTGCCTCTTTCTGCACCCCTCTTCCCTCTTTGTGCACCCCTCTTGCCTCTTTTTACACCTCTGTTGCTTCTTTCTGCACTACTCTTGCTTCTTTCTGCACCTCTTTGCTTCTTTCTGTACCTTTTTGCTTCTTTCGGCACCATTCGTGCTTCTTTCTGCACCCCTCTTCCCTCTTTCTGCACCCCTCTTGCCTCTTTCTGCACCTCTGTTCCTTCTTTCTACTCTTCTTTTGTTTCTTTCTGTGGCTCTCTTTCTTCTTTTTGCACCCCCTTGCCTCTTTCTCCACCCCTCTTCCCTCTTTCTTCACCCCTATTGCCTCTTTCTGCACCTCTGTTCCTTCTTTCTGCACTTCTTTTGTTTCTTGCTGCACATCTCTTACTACTTTCTGCACCCCTTGTGCCTCTTTCTGCACCCCTCTTCCCTCTTTGTGCACCCCTCATCCCTCTTTCTGCTCCTCTGTTGCTTCTTTCTGCACTTCTCTTGCTTCTTTCTGCACCTCTGTCCCTTCTTTCTGCTCTTCTTTTGTTTCTTTCTGCAACTCTCTTGCTTCTTTCTGCACCCCTCTTGCTTCTTTCTGCACCCCTCGTGCCTCTTTCACACCCCTCTTCCCTCTTTCTGCACCCCTCTTGCCTCTTTCTGCACCTCTGTTCCTTCTTTCTGCACTTCTTTTGTTTCTTTCTGCACCTCTCTTGTTTCTTTCTGTATCCCTCTTGCCTCTTTCTCCACCCCACTTCCCCCTTTCTGCATCTCTGTTGCTTCTTTGTGCACTTCTCCTGCTTCTTTCTGCACCTCTCTTGCTTCTTTCTGCACCCCTCGTGCCTCTTTCTGCACCCTTCTTCCCTCTTTCTGCACTCCTCTTGCCTCTTTCTGCATCTCTGTTGCTTCTTTCTGCACTTCTTTTGTTTCTTTCTGTACCCCTCTTCCTCTTTCTGTACCTCTGTTCCTTCTTTCTGCACTTCTTTTGTTTCTTTCTGCACCTCTCGCTTCTTTCTGCACCCCTTTAGCCTCTTTCTGCACCCCTCTTGCCTCTTTCTGCACCTCTGTTCCTTCTTTCTGCTCCTCTTTTGTTTCTTTCTGTGGCTCTCTTTCTTCTTTTTGCACCCCCTTGCCTCTTTCTCCACCCCTCTTCCCTCTTTCTTCACCCCTATTGCCTCTTTCTACACCTCTGTTCCTTCTTTCTGCACTTCTTTTGTTTCTTGCTGCACATCTCTTACTACTTTCTGCACCCCTTGTGCCTCTTTCTGCACCCCTCTTCCCTCTTTGTGCACCCCTCTTGCCTCTTTTTACACCTCTGTTGCTTCTTTCTGCACTACTCTTGCTTCTTTCTGCACCTCTTTGCTTCTTTTGGCACCATTCGTGCTTCTTTCTGCACCCCTCTTCCCTCTTTCTGCACCCCTCTTGCCTCTTTCTACACCTCTGTTCCTTCTTTCTGCTCTTCTTTTGTTTCTTTCTGCACCTCTCTTGCTTCTTTCTGCACCCGTCTTGCCACTTTCTCCACCCCTGTTCCCCTTTTTTTGCATCTCTGTTGCTTCTTTCTGCACTTCTCTTGCCTCTTAAGCCACCCCTCATCCCTCTTTCTGCTCCTCTGTTGCTTCTTTCTGCTCTTCTCTTGCTTCTTTCTGCACCTCTGTCCCTTCTTTCTGCAACCCTTGTGCCTCTTTCTGCACCCCTTTTCCCTCTTTCTGCTCCCCTCTTGCCTCTTTCTGCACCTCGGTTTCTTCTTTCTGCACTTCTTTTATTTCTTTCTGCAACTCTCTTGCTTCTTTCTATATCCCTCTTGTCTCTTTCTCCACCCACTTCTCCCTTTCGGCTACTCTGTTGCTTTTTTATGCACTTCTCTTGCTTCCTTCTGCACCTCTCTTGCTTCTTTCTGCACCCCTCGTGCCTCTTTCTGCACCCCTCTTCCCTCTTTCTGCACTCCTCTTGCTCTTTCTCCACCTCTGTTGCTTCTTTCTGCACTTCTTTTGTTTCTTTCTGCACCCCTCTTGCCTCTTTCTCCACCCCTCTTTCCCCTTTTTTCATCTCTGTTGCTTCTTTCTGCACTTTGCTTGCCTCTTTCTCCGCCCCTCATCCATATTTCTGTACCTCTGTTGCTTTTTTCTGCAGTTCTCTTGCTTATTTCTACACCTCTCCTGCTTCCTTCTGCACCCCTCATGCTTCTTTCTGCACCCCTCTTGCCTCTTTGTGCACCTCGGTTCCTTCTTTCTGTTATTTTTTTTGTTTCTTTCTGCACCTCTCTTGCTTCTTTCTGCACCCCTTTATCTATTTCTGCACACCTCTTCCCTCTTTTTGCACCCCTCTTGCCTCTTTCTGCACCTCTGTTGCTTCTTTCTGCACGACTTTTGCTTCGTTCTGCAGCTCTCTTGCTTCTTTCTGCAGCCCCTTGCCTCTTTCTGCACCCCTCTTCCCTCTTTCTGCACCCCGTTGCCCCTTTCTGCACCTCTGTTACTTCTTTCTGCACTTCTTTTGTTTCTTTCTGCACGTCTCTTGCTTCTTTCTGTACTTCTGTCTCCTCTTTCTGTACTCAAATGGGAAGTGCAAGCTGTCAAGTTTAAAGGTCTGCGTGCTCTTGTGACTGAGGTATATGTATACTTGTATATGTATTCTCACATGTGTTATGCATCTGAAGATGGTAGCTTAAAAAGTGGGTAGCTTCTTCTATAGGTTGTTAAATGTTCTCAGTTCTGCTCTGTCATTCAGTTGCACAGGCAGACATGTCTTATGTATATAGGTGTTATAGAGCCCCTCAAATATACTATTGAATACCCATGTGCCCTGTATTATGTGCAGAAAGAAATATATACACCTTTTTGTACACATATTTACAGAGTATGCTGTTTGAAACACAGGTATTCATGTATTTCTATGTTTATTTTTATGTAGCATGTCACTGGGTAAAAGCAGAGACACGCATGCATACCTTCGCAAACTTGGTCAGACTTACAACAGTGATATGCTTAGGATTGCTGTTTTATATTTGATAGGTAGGCCTGACATTCAGAGCAGTCAATTAAGAGTGAACCTTCGAGAGAAAAGTGAGGTTTAAGACATCTTGGGTGAAGGATTAGTGATTAGGCTACTTTGTATGAGTCTGGTGTAAGGTACAGTCAAAGTAGGCCTCTTTCTGCACCTCTGTTGGTTCTTTCTGCACTTCTATTGCTTCTTTCTGCACCTTTCTTCCTCTTTTCTGGATTTCTGTTGCCTCTTTCTGCACTTCTCTTGCTTCTTTCTACGCCTTTCTTCATCTTTCTGCACATGTCCTACCTATGTAGGCATATTTAGAAATTAGCATTTAAAAAATCTTAAAAATTCACTGAAAAAACCAGAGGTTTCAGGGACATTATAGTTAGGAATTAGCATTTAAAAAACCTTTGAAATTCACTGAAAAAACCATAGGTTTCAGGGACGTTATAGTTAGAAATTAGCTTTTGAAAAACCTTAGAAATTCACTGAAAAAAACACAGGTTTCAGGGACGTTATAGCTAGTTGGACATTTCACTCGTATAAAACCAGTGAAATTCGGCCGTTATAGTTAGTTGTCACTGACCATGTCATGAGTGATGTAATATGTGACGTCATCAGCAGTGCATTGCAGGGGCGCGAGTTATAGTTAGCTCAGCTAACTATAACGGCCAAATTTCTCTGGTTTTGTATGCATGAAATGTCCAACTAACTATAACGTACCTGAAACCTGTGTTTTTTTCAGTGAATTTCAAAGGTTTTTTAAATGCTAATTTCGAACTATAACGTCCCTGAAACCTATGGGTATTTCAGTGAATATATATATATATAAATATATATATATATATATATATAGACTTTTCCGAGACTTTGGCAGCCGAATTTAAAGAACGGGAGACCTGTGCTACTGTTCGTAAGTTGTGACCGGGGCTGTGTAAATAGAAGTTTTTAAAGGTCATGCAGGGCCAGAATTACATTTGGAACTTTTGCGGCATTCGCAAGTCGATTAGTGTGGGGTGTAAATACGTACAGACCAAGAGCTCTCATGTATCCTCTATACCTTACTGGCGCTGGGAATTACTTGGTTAAACAAGATAAACAAGGGAAATTCAACCCTGAGTATTACTAGTAATGCGCCGCTTGGAGAGCAAAAAGTATTTAAACCATTTCTTTTATGCACTCCCACGCTTCGGTAAAGAGGACTTGAGCCTTTCTAAAGGAAAGCAGTAAAAGGCAGCGAACTAAATAATGTTCTCGAAGACCAAATGTGCTCATGTTGATGTAGAGCAGCACCTGGTGGGGGAAAAAGAAGTCTTCCCTAATTTTGCATTTGCAAAGCACGTCGGAACAGAGACAATATTTTAATGCACATATATTTTATTTTCCGTTTTGCAGGTTTTTAATTACAAACTTGGACACATATATGTATATTGTTGAGCTGAACAAACACAGATCGCGACCAGAGTTTTGTAATCTATGCATTATGTATGTGTGCTGCGAGGTGTTTTGCATGGATTGAGGTTTCACTATGGAGACCCGACATTTGTCGCAGGTATTTAACCGGTGGTCTTCAAGTTGCAAACATCAAAAAGTGCGGCCATAAGCAGTATTGTTATCATTAATTGCAGTAGCGGTGGTATTTTAAGTGTAATAAAGTCAGCATGGACAACATTAACAAACTGTTACAAAAACAGTCATTTTGAAAGATTTAATGCAGTTGCAGTTTTCTTCTATGTCCATGCACCATGTGATCTGTGACACATTATTTAGGTGAGCTCAATATGGTGCCCTAATTATGTGAACAAGGCCGGTGCCTCGGCCGAAACGTGTCATTTTTGGCTGAAATCTTGGATTAAAATCAGAGGTTGAATAATCTCGTCTCCTGTGCTGTGTCATTACCTGTTGTATTCATGGACAGGTCATGGTTGAGATATATATATATATATATGATCAAGGGCATCTATCGGCCGAAACGCATCATGGCGGACTAATTTGGTGGCAATAAACTAAACTTTGCAGTATTTACCGGGTCCACGCTCGTTTTTCCAGGAGGAGAGTGGGAGCAGCAAACGAGTTACTTCATATATATATATATATATTCACTGAAAAAACCATAGGTTTCAGGGATGTTATAGTTAGTTGGACATTTCACTCGTACAAAACCATAGAAATTCCCCCGTTATAGTTAGTTCAGCTAACTATAACTCGCGCCCCGCAATGCACTGCTGATGACGTCACATATTATATCATTCATGACATGGTCAGTGACATCACTGATGACATCACTGACCTGTCATAGCAAACAGCAGTGTCCCGGGGGTGGGCACCCCGGGACACTGCAGGAGCCGGCCCTGGGGGGTGGCAGTCCCCAGGGCCATGGAGGGCTCCAGGAGGGGGGCTGCGTGGCCCCCCTCCCTCCTTTTTATTGCCCCAGGGAGGTGGTGGCCCCCGGGGCCGGGGGTCCGCTACGGACCCCCAAATCTCAATATTATGTGCCTTGGGGAGGTGGTGGTCCCCGGGGCAGTGTGAGGGGGCTTGGCTTGGCCGGGGGCTTATTGAATACAAAGCGCGGGAGCCCGCGCTTCGTTTAAAAAAAAAAAATTGTTCGGATTCGCGCACCCAGCGCGAAATTGGCCGATTTAAAAAAAAAGAAATGCTTTTTTTGGCCCTGGGGGTCCTTGTGGGACCCCTGAGCAGGCCTAGGGGTCAGGGTGTTTCTACCCTGCCCCCTTTTCTTTTTTCACCTTTGTTTTTCTGTTTTCTTGTGACTTGGTTCTACTGAGTCACAAGATGGCTGCCAACACTTCCTGGTTTGGAGTGTTGGCAGCCAATTAGAATAAAGCTCGTGGTCGGGAGGGTTCGCGAACCCTCCTCGGCCATAGATATCAAAACTTTTATTTTTTGAATTTCTCACCAACTACTGAACGGATTTACACCATTAAAAAAAAGGACGCTTTCTGAACTAAGCACTACTTTTTTGCCAAATTTGGTGTAATTCCGTTCAGCAGTTCGAGCTGTAGCCGTGTCTAAAGTTTCCTATGGGAAATTGATTTTCTGACCCCTATTTTTTGAATTTCTCAGGAACTACTGAATGGATTTACACCATTTAACAAAAAGGACTCTTTCTGAACCAAGGGCTACCTTTTTGCCAAATTTGGTGTAATTCCGTTCAGCAGTTCGGGCTGTAGCCGTGTCTAAAGTTTCCTATGGAAATTAACATGGAGAAAACATGTTTTGGGACCCACTTTTTTCTCGGCCCCCGCTTGGCGAATCACCCCAAAACTTTCAAGACAGGAGCTGACCGGAGTGCCCCTAGTTTTGAAAATTTCGCGAAGATTCGTCAAACGACGCTAAAGTTAATAGGAAAACAAAAAATGCTTTTCCTATGGAAAATAGGTCTTAACTATAACTACCTACTGGCGACCGCCAGTAGGTAATATATATATATATATATATATATATATATATATATATATATATATATATATATATATATATATATATTCACTGAAAAAACCATAGGTTTTAGGGACAGTTATAGTTAGTTGGACATTTCACTCGTACAAAACCCGTGAAATTCCCTGTTATAGTTAGTTCAGCTAACTATAACTCGCGCCCCATAATGCACTGCTGATGACGTCACATATTACATCACTCATGACATGGTCAGTGACATCACTGATGACATCACTGATGACATCTCAAATGACATCACTGATGACATCATCCAGTGACTGTGTGTTTCTGTAAAGTTTAAATATTTTTAATATATATAGGAAAAGACATATTGAAGAATGAGTGGGTGTCTAAGTGTCTGTATGGATGATTTAGTAGGTGCGTGACTGACTCTATAAGTGAGTGATTTAACGTATCTTACTGAATGCATGGGTTAGTGACTAAACTGGGTGAATGTCTGTATCCGTCTGTCTGTTGCTGTGTAAGTGGCTGCATGTGTTTGTGAATAGCTACATGAGTGTCTATATGAGTTATTGAATGGTTCTCTGAGTATCTGTATGGGTGCCTCAGTGTTTGTGTGGGAGGGGTGTGTGTGACTCTGTGCATAGATGTGTGAGTGGGTGATTCACTGGGTGGATGGTTTCAAGAGTGTATGGGTGGGTAAGTGTGTGTAAGAGTGTGTTAGTGAGTGAATATATGTCCCAGTGGTACATGTGTGAGTAACTACATATGTGAAAGGCAGTATATATGTGTGTTGGAGTATATAAATAGCTATAAGCGAGAGTGAGTGATTGTGATAGTGGCTGTATGGATGAGTGTGTGCTTGTATCAGTGATTGTATAAGAGCGTAACAATGTGGTAGTATTTGTATGATTAAGTGAGCTGGTGTGTGTATAACTGTATAGGTGAGTAAATGGCAGTGTGTTTAATTATTTGCATGACTGACTAGGTGTGTGAGTACCTCTATGGATGAGTGGCGGTGTTTGAGTGTCTATATAGGAGTAAGAGTGCATATGATAGTCCTGTACTGAGTGACCATAAGTATGAGTGACTGTACGGGTGAGTGAGTGGATGTGTGTGTGTAGACCTAAGAATCAGTGAGTGGGTATGTAGTTATTGGTGTTGGAGTGTCTATGGTTTTGCGAATGGCAGTCTGTAATTTAGATTGGGTATATCAAAGGTTATATTAGGGTGTGAGGAGGTGCATCAGATTATCACGTGGATGATGTCATCAGTGATGTCATTTGAGATGTCATCAGTGATGTCATCAGTGATGTCACTGACCATGTCATGAGTGATGTAATATGTGACGTCATCAGCAGTGCATTGCGGGGCGCGAGTTATAGTTAGCTGAACTAACTATAACAGGGGAATTTCACGGGTTTTGTACGAGTGAAATGTCCAACTAACTATAACTGTCCCTAAAACCTATGGTTTTTTCAGTGAATTTCAAAGGTTTTTTAAATGCTAATTTCTAACTATAACGTGTCTGAAACCTATGGTTTTTTCAGTGAATTTCAAAGGTTTTTAAATGCTAATTTCTAACTATAAAGCCCCTAAAACCTATGGTTTTTTCAGTGAATTTCAAAGGTTTTGTAAATGACAATTTTTAAATGTATTAATTGTTATATTTATTTTTTTGATACTGATTTACTACATTTTTTAAAACTATTTATTTTTATATATTTTATTTATTAAATTACATTGTAATTACATTATACATTACATTACAAAATATACTTTCTCAGAATGAATTACTTTAGTTTAAATAGTTTGCAAATAGGCAATAGAGTTTTAAGTACAGTAGTTACAGTTGTTGCAATGGGCAACACAATTTCAAACACAATGCAACATTGAGCTCAATGTGAATTTCTAGTTAAATGCAATTAGTTACTTTATGGATTACTTTTCTAACCACAGGACTGGATCCTAGATTCAGTCCTGGGACATCTCCTGTAAACAGTTGAGTAAAAGCGTTTTGGTTACAGTAGTGATTTTTAAGGAATATTATTGTATTTTAAAAGTTGACACTTAGAAACTTTTTCACATAGAATCACCAATGTTATCCTATGGGAGGAAATTCACTTAGCAGGTAAGTAGTGTTATCGTTACTTTTTCTTACTCAGTGTTGGATCCTGGATCCAGCACTGGTGCATCTCCTGTAAACAGTTGAAAGAATGCGTTTAAGTCATACAGGCGATTTTTAAGGAATATTTGTAATTTGTGAAAATCGACACTTTGAAACTTTTCTGCTGAAAACCAGACAATGGATTCCTATGGAAGGAAATGTAAGTTACTGGTAAGTACGGTTAGAATTACTTTTCAGGGTCAGTGCTGGGCTAAAGATGCAGCACTGGGTTCTCTCCTGATAACAGGTGAGTAAATTGGAATTCGTACTTTGGTTGATTTTAGAGGAATATTATAAAGTTCCAAAACTCCACACTTAGAAGAATTTCCAAGTGAAACCAGTCAATGTTAGCCTATGAAGGAAATTCAAGTTACCGGCAAGTATGGTTAAAATTACTTTTCAGGACCAGTATTGGGCTGAAAGATGCAGCACTGAGGTCTCTCCTGATAACAGGTGAGTAAATCAGAATTCGGATTTCGGCTGATTTTAGAGGAATATTTGTATGTTTCAAAAATCAACACTTAGAAACTTTTTCAGCAAAAAGCAGGCAATGATATCCTATGGAAGGAAATTCAAGTTACTGGTAAGTACGGTTAAAATTACTTTTGAGGATCAGTACTGGGCTGAAAGATGCAGCACTGAGGTCTCTCCTGATAACAGGTGAGTAAATCGGAATTCGTATTTCGGCTGATTTTAGAGGAATATTTTAAAGTTCCAAAACTCCACACAGAAGAATTTCCAAGTGAAACCAGTCAATGTTAGCCTATGGAAGGAAATTCAAGTTACTGGTAAGTACGGTTAAAATTACTTTTGAGGATCAGTACTGGGCTGAAAGATGCAGCACTGAGGTCTCTCCTGTTAACAGGTGAGTAAATCGGAATTCGTATTTCGGCTGATTTTAGAGGAATATTTTAAAGTTCCAAAACTCCACACTTAGAAGAATTTCCAAGTGAAACCAGTCAATGTTAGCCTATGGAAGGAAATTCAAGTTACTGGTAAGTACGGTTAAAATTACTTTTCAGGACCAGTACTGGGCTGAAAGATACAGCACTGAGGTCTCTCCTTATAACAGGTGAGTAAATCGGAATTCGTATTTCGGCTGATTTTAGAGGAATATTTGTATGTTTCAAAAATCAACACTTAGAAACTTTTTCAGCAAAAAGCAGGCAATGATATCCTATGGAAGGAAATTCAAGTTATTGGTAAGTACGGTTAAAATTACTTTTGAGGATCAGTACTGGGCTGAAAGATGCAGCACTGAGGTCTCTCCTGATAACAGGTGAGTAAATCGGAATTCGTATTTCGGCTGATTTTAGAGGAATATTTTAAAGTTCCAAAACTCCACACTTAGAAGAATTTCCAAGTGAAACCAGTCAATGTTAGCCTATGGAAGGAAATTCAAGTTACTGGTAAGTACGGTTAAAATTACTTTTCAGGACCAGTACTGGGCTGAAAGATACAGCACTGAGGTCTCTCCTTATAACAGGTGAGTAAATCGGAATTCGTATTTCGGCTGATTTTAGAGGAATATTTGCATGTTTCAAAAATCAACACTTAGAAACTTTTTCAGCAAAAAGCAGGCAATGATATCCTATGGAAGGAAATTCAAGTTACTGGTAAGTACGGTTAAAATTACTTTTGAGGATCAGTACTGGGCTGAAAGATGCAGCACTGAGGTCTCTCCTGATAACAGGTGAGTAAATCGGAATTCGTATTTCGGCTGATTTTAGAGGAATATTTTAAAGTTCCAAAACTCCACACTTAGAAGAATTTCCAAGTGAAACCAGTCAATGTTAGCCTATGGAAGGAAATTCAAGTTACTGGTAAGTACGGTTAAAATTATTTTTCAGGACCAGTACTGGGCTGAAAGATACAGCACTGAGGTCTCTCCTGATAACAGGTGAGTAAATCGGAATTCGTATTTCGGCTGATTTTAGAGGAATATTTTAAAGTTCCAAAACTCCACACTTAGAAGAATTTCCAAGTGAAACCAGTCAATGTTAGCCTATGGAAGGAAATTCAAGTTACTGGTAAGTACGGTTAAAATTACTTTTCAGGACCAGTACTGGGCTGAAAGATACAGCACTGAGGTCTCTCCTGATAACAGGTGAGTAAATCGGAATTCGTATTTCGGCTGATTTTAGAGGAATATTTGCACAATGGTGAAGGGAGTGGGCGGGGCCTGAGGTGACATCTGTGCAAACGCGCCCCGTGGCGCGTTTTAAGTTGGGGGATTAAGTCCCCTTGAATCATGAGGGTCCCTAGGGGCCAACTAGCCCACCAGGAACCTCCAGTATGCGCCAGGGGCTGCGTTGCAGAGATGTGTAGAGAGGCCACACCCCTTTTACACCTCTCTGCAATGCAGCTCTGTGGCGCTTTCTGGATGTAACTGTTGGGCTAGTTGGCCCCAGGGACCCTCAGGATTGAAGGGGATTTAGTTCCCCATCTTAAAACGCGCCACGGGGCCTGTTTGCACACATGTCACCTGAAGCCCCGCCCCTCCCTTCACCACTGTGCAAACGCGCCCCTTGGCGCGTTTTAAGTCGAGGGATTAACTCCCCTTGAATCCTGAGGGTCCCTGGGGTGCAACTAGCCCACCAGCTACCTCCATTAAGCGCCACAGAGCTGCGTTGCAGAGAGGTGTAAAAGGGGCGTGGCCTCTGTACACCTCTCTGCAAGGCAGCCCTGGCGCATACTGGAGGTTCCTGGTGGGCTAGTTGGCCCCAGGGACCCCAGTATTGAAGGGGAATTACTTCCCCATCTGCAAACGCGCCAGGGGCGCGTTTGCAGAGTGGTGAAGGAAGGGGCGGGGCCTGCGGGCCCAATCGTTTTGTTTTTTTTCCCTGAAGGGGGCTGTGTGGCCCCCTTCCTTTTCCTATTTTTGGGCCCTGGGGACCCCATCCCCCAGGGCCTTACCGCCTTTTTTTTTAATTAAACGGGAAGGGGGCCGCGTGGCCCCCTCCCGTGGCCGAATCCTGCCCCGGGGACCCCATCCCCCGGGGCATGGCCACACTTTTAAATTAATTTTTAAGGAGGGGGGCTGCGTGGCCCCCTCCTCAGGCCTCCTCTTGCCCCGGGGACCCCATCCCCCGGGGCAGGCCTTTTAAATTTATTTTTATTATTTCTGGGGAGGGGGCCGCGTGGCCTCCAGGGGGACCCCATCCCCGGGGCCTGGCCTCTTGTTGGGGACTGTGGGGGTCCCCAAACCCCCACAGTCCCGCCGGCTCCCCGTGTCCTAAGGGAGCCGGCATTGCTTTCCACATGGGGAGCAGCTAACATGCTGCTCCCCATGTGGAAAAGCAATTAGTCTTGGATATTGGAAGCGAGAGCAGGTTTCCTGCTCTCTCTTCCAATATCCAAAGCAGATTTGCAAAGGCTCCCGTCCTGTCATTGCAAACAGCAGTGTCCCGGGGTAGGCACCCCGGGACACTGCAGGAGCCGACCCTGGGGGTGGCGGTCCCCAGGGCCACCACAGGCTCCAGGAGGGGGCCGCGCGGCCCCCTCCCCAGATCAGCACAGCCCGGGGAGGTGGTGGTCCCCGGGGCTTCGGGGTCCAAAACGGACCCCCATTTTAAATGTGTTAGTGCCCCGGGAGGTGG
The DNA here is from genome assembly GCA_963921515.1 of Calotriton arnoldi. Taxonomy (NCBI): domain Eukaryota; kingdom Metazoa; phylum Chordata; class Amphibia; order Caudata; family Salamandridae; genus Calotriton; species Calotriton arnoldi. The sequence goes on from CAWUFW010002869.1 coordinate 1,962,639, forward strand.
CGGTCCCGGGGCGTGTGGGGGCTCGAGCCCCCCACACAGGAAATAAAAAAAAAAAGTAGCCCCGGGAGGTGGTGGTCCCCGGGGCTGCGGGAGGACCGAGTGCCCTCCCGCACCATTTTAAAATGAAAGCCCCGGGGGTGGCGGTCCCCGGGGCTTGGGGGCCTTTGAGGCCCCCATACATAAATTAACCCCCCACCATGCCCCCGGGACTTGGGCCACCCGGAGGCAAAATACAATCGAGCGCGGAGACCGCGCTTCGATTTTCCGGCAGGATCCGCGCACCCTGAGCGCATCCTGCCGATTTAAAAAAAAAAATGCTTTTTCTGCCCAGGGGTCCTTATGGGACCCCCTGAGCAGACCTAGGGGGTCAGGGTGTTTCTACCCTGCCCCCTTTGCGCACTTGTTTAAAATGGCTGCCAACATTTCCTGAATCGTAATGTTGACAGCCAGCTGACAGCCAATTAACATGCAGCTCGTGATCGGGACGGTGCGCGCAGGGTGCGCTCAGGGTGCGCGGATCCTCCGTGCCCATAGATATATATGTACTTTTACTTTTGATTTTCTCAGCAACTACTGAACGGATTTACACCATTTAACAAAAGGGTTCTTTCTGAACCAAGAACTACCTCTTTGCCAAATTTGGTGTAATTCCGTTCAGCAGTTCGAGCTGTAGCCGTGTCTAAAGTTTCCTATGGAAAAATGAATGGGGAAAACGCGTTTTGGGACCCCCTTTTTCTCGGCCCCGCTTGACGAATCACCCGAGACTTTCAGGGTAGGAGCGGACCGGAGCGCCCCACAAAGTTTGAAAATTTTGCGAAGATACGTCAACCGGCAAGAGAGTTATTTCAAATAGAATGTCGCGGATTTCCTATGGAAAATAGGTTCTAACTATAACTATCTACTGGCGACCGCCAGTAGATAATATATATATAAATATATATATATATATATATATATATATATATATATATATATATATATATATATTAAAAACCAATTCTGAACTCCTTATAGATCAGACACCGACACAGGGGTAGCGTTGCCATTTCATCCTTCGTTTATTACGAAATTGTCACCAGACGCGTTTCGGCATTCCTGCCTTGTTCACTTTGACAGTCGTCTAAAAGCAGCATACTTTTTTAAACAGAGTATTTGGGTCACATGACTCAGTTGTAAATGCCCATAGAACACAGACTCATTTAGTTGCTTGAAATTCAAGGTAAGTACCTTTTCCTTTACAAATATTTCACTCATATATATATATATATATTACCTACTGGCGGTCGCCAGTAGGTAGTTATAGTTAGGACCTATTATCCATAGGAAATTCGTAACATTCTTTTCCCAATAACTTTGGCGCCGGTTGACGAATCTTCACGAAATTTTCAAAACCTATGGCCCGCTCCGGTCAGCTGCTATCTTGAAAGTTTCAGGGTGATTCGGCAAGCAGGGGCCGAGAAAAAGGGGGGTTCCAAAACGTGTTTTCTCCATGTTAATTCCCATAGGAATCTTTAGCCACGGCTACAGCCCGAACTGCTGAACGGAATTACACCAAATTTGGCAAAAAGGTAGTGCTTGGTTCAGAAAGTGCCCTTTTTTTAAATGGTGTAAATCCGTTCAGTAATTCCAGAGAAATTCAAAAAATAAGTCAAAAAATCAATTTCCCATAGGAAACTTTATGCAAGGCTACAGCCGAAACTACTGAACGGATTTACCCCAAATTTGGCAAAAAGGTACTGCTTGGCTCAGAAAGCAACCTTTTTAAAAATGGTGTAAATCCGTTCAGTAGTTGCTGAGAAAATAAAAGTTTCAATATTTAGAGGCACGGAGGATCCGCGGACCCTCCCGACCACGAGCTTTATTGTAATTGGCTGTCAACACTCAAAACCAGGAAGTGTTGGCAGCCATCTTGTGACTCGGTAGAACCGAGTCACAAGAAAACAGAAAAACAGTTGCGTAAAACAAGAAAAGGGGCAGGGTAGAAACACCTTGACCCCCTAGGCCTGCTCAGGGGGTCCCACAAGGACCCCCAGGGCCCAAAAAAGCATTTTTTTAAATAAAAACGCCAAGATGCGCGGAGGATCCGCGGATCCGGCCGCGAAAATAAAAAAAAACGAAGCACAGGCTTTCGCGCTTCGTTATTAATTAGCCCCCGGGTGGGCCAAGTCCCGGGGGCATGTAAAAAAATGTGTGGGGGGGCCCAATCCCCCCACACTGCCCCGGGGACCGCCACCCCCGGGGCTTTGCACAAATATTTGCGGGGGGCACACAGCACCCCCGCAGCCCCGGGGACCGCCACCTCCCCGGGGCTCTAATTATTCAAATTTGGGGGTCCGTGACGGACCCCCAAGCACAGGGGACCACCACCTCCCCGGGGCTTTGCCAATGGTGGGAGGGGGGCCGCGCGGCCCCCCTCCTGGAGCCAGTGATGGCCCTGGGGACCGCCACCCCCCAGGGCCATCTCATGCAGTGTCCCGGGGTGCCCACCTCTGGGACACTGCTGTTTGCAATGACAGAGCGGGAGCCTCACGGCTCCCACCCTGTCACTGCAAACTGCTTTGCTTCTTTGAAAGGGAAAGCAGCAAAGTCTTTAAGCATAGGATTAGCACAGTGCTATCCTTGCCGAGCTGTAAAATGGCAAAAGCCTTTTACCACTCCAGGCACAGTATTACAGCTTTGGATTGGTAAAATACCATCCAAGCCAACCTGAAATGAATAAAAGCAAACCCTGACACGTGTTTCGCTCTTGTTAGAGCTCTTCAGAGAGGTATAGCTTTGTCCAGACACAAGGGAGCACCCAGTATAAGTCAAAACAAAACCCTTTCAGGCATAGAGTGACGAATAAATTATGCAAAAACAGAAGCAGAGAACTCTGGGTAGTTCTCAAGTTAAGGTGGAAAGCAGCTCCAGGAAGAGCACTCTCAACACCAGCGACACTCTAAATTTGCTCATCCTCAAATGTCTGCTTTTCTATCAAAGTTTTTAAGCATAGGATTAGCGCAGTGCTATCCACGCCGAGATAGAAAGGGACAAAGGGGCCTATTAGCAATAACCGGCGATAATTATGGCTAAGCGCAGTTAGCGCTTGGATAATTATCGCCGGCTATCGCAGGTTTCTATCGCGGAGATAGCGTGCTATCAGCAACGCTTATCTCCTAAGCGATAGAAACCCTGGAGAACAGTGTGAATATCGCTTGAAAACAAGCGATATTCACACTGTGACCAGTGTGAGCTTGGCGATAGGGCGAGGGGGATTTAGCCATGTAATCCACCTCCCATTGGATTACATGGCTAAGTCAGGTCTGGACCAGGTGTTCACAAACCAGCGCTAAACGTTTTTAGCGCTGGTTCGTTAATCACCTCCCCTGCCTCAATAATAGGCGATAGCAAGCTTAGCGACTGTTTCCAGTCACTTTTAGGTTGGGAACGCCTACTTTGCATGCCATTAGTGATAAATATCACTGGCATGCAAAGCGGCACCCAACCCGGTCGCTATCGCCTAGAAGCTGTAGCTAACAGCAGTTAGCGACAGCTTGCTAATAGGGCGTTAGAATTATCGCCGCTTTAGCGGGAAAAAGTCCCGCTAAAGCGGCGATAGAGCCCTTGATAATATGCCCCAAAGTCTTTTGCCATTTTTACAGCAAAGTCTTTAAGCTTAGAATTGGCACAGTGCTATCCTTGCCGAGCTGTAAAATGGCCAAAGCCTTTTACCACTCCAGGCACAGTATTACAGCTTTGGATTGGTAAAATACCATCCAAGCCAACCTGAAATGAATAAAAGCAACCCCTGACATGTGTTTCACTCTCGTTAGAGCTCTTCAGAGAGGTATAGCTTTGTCCAGACACAAGGGAGCACCCAGTATAAGTCAAACCAAAACCCTTTCAGGCATAGAGTGACGAATAAATTATGCAAAAACAGAAGCAGAGAACTCTGGGTAGTTCTCAAGTTTAGGTGGAAAGCAGCTCCAGTAAGAGCACTCTCAACACCAGCGACACTCTAAATTTGCTCACCTCAAATGTCTGCTTTTCTATCAAAGTTTTTAAGCATAGGATTAGCGCAGTGCTATCCACGCCGAGATAGAAAGGGACAAAGGGGCATATTAGCAAGGAGTTGCGATATTTATCGCAAAATGTGCTTAGCGCGTTTTTTGTTAATGCTGCCTATCGCTGGAAATTATCGCTGAGATAACACCCTATTAGTAAGGTTTATCTCCATAGCAATAATATTTCCAGCGATAGCGGCAAAATGCGAGAATATCGCTGGAAAACCAGCGATATTCTTGCATTAACGCTAAAGTGGATTCAGCATTAGAATCCACCTCCTATACCTTAAACAGGTAAGTCATAGTCAGTAGCAGGTGTTAAAATCTAGCGATAAACGCGCTTAGCGCGATTTATGTTATCGCTTCGCCTGCCTTGATAATAGGGGTTAGTGGTGTTAGCGACTGTTTACAGTTGCTTTTAGTGGGGAACGCCTACCTTGCATGTCATTAGCGATAAATATCGCTGACATGCAAGGCGATGTAATTCCCGGCCTCTAACGCCTGTTAGCGACAGCTTGCTAATAGGGCGTTAAAAATATCGCCAATTTAGCGGCAAAAAGTGCTGCTAAATCGGCGATAAAGCCCTTGATAATATGCCCCAAAGTCTTTTGCCATTTTTACAGCAAAGTCTTTAAGCATAGGATTAGCACAGTGCTATCCTTGCCGAGCTGTAAAATGGTCAAAGCCTTTTACCACTCCAGGCACAGTATTACAGCTTTGGATTGGTAAAACTACCATCCAAGCCAACCTGAAATGAATAAAAGCAACCCCGGACACGTGTTTCGCTCTTGTTAGAGCTCTTCAGAGAGGTATAGCTTTATCCAGACACAAGGGAGCACCAAGTATAAGTCAAAACAAAACCCTTTCAGGCATAGAGTGACAAATAAATTATGCAAAAACAGAAGCAGAGAACTCTGGGTAGTTCTCAAGTTTAGGTGGAAAGCAGCTCCAGTAAGAGCACTCTCAACACCAGCGACACTCTAAATTTGCTCACCTCAAATGTCTGCTTTTCTATCAAAGTTTTTAAGCATAGGATTAGCGCAGTGCTATCCACGCCGAGATAGAAAGGGACAAAGTCTTTTGCCATTTTTACAGCAAAGTCTTTAAGCATAGGATTAGCACAGTGCTATCCTTGCCGAGCTGTAAAATGGCCAAAGCCTTTTACCACTCCAGGCACAGTATTACAGCTTTGGAGCTTTAGATTGGTAAAATACCATCCAAGCCAACCTAAAATGAATAAAAGCAACCCCTGACACGTGTTTCGCTCTCGTTAGAGCTCTTCAGAGAGGTATAGCTTTGTCCAGACACAAGGGAGCACCCAGTATAAGTCAAAACAAAACCCTTTCAGGCATAGAGTGATGAATAAATTATGCAAAAACAGAAGCAGAGAACTCTGGGTAGTTCTCAAGTTTAGGTGGAAAGCAGCTCCAGTAAGAGCACTCTCAACACCAGCAACAATCTAAATTTGCTCATCCTCAAATGTATGATTTCTATCAAAGTGTTTAAGCATAGGATTAGCGCAGTGCTATCCACGCCGAGATAGAAAGGGGCAAAGTCTTTTGCCATTTTTACAGCAAAGTCTTTAAGCATAGGATTAGCCCAGTGCTATCCTTGCCGAGCTGTAAAATGGCCAAAGCCTTTTACCACTCCAGGCACAGTATTACAGCTTTGGATTGGTAAAATACCATCCAAGCCAACCTGAAATGAATAAAAGCAACCCCTGACACGTGTTTCGCTCTCGTTAGAGATCTTCAGAGAGGTATAGCTTTGTCCAGACACAAGGGAGCACCCAGTATAAGTCAAAACAAAAACCTTTCAGGAATAGAGTGACGAATAAATTATGCAAAAACAGAAGCAGAGAACTCTGGGTAGTTCTCAAGTTTAGGTGGAAAGCAGCTCCAGTAAGAGCACTTTCAACACCAGCGACACTAAATTTGCTCACCTCAAATGTCTGCTTTTCTATCAAAGTTTTTAAGCATAGGATTAGCGCAGTGCTATCCATGCCGAGATAAAAAGGGACAGAGGAGCATATTAGCAAGACCGGCGATAAAATTATTGCCGTTTTAGCGGCAGGAAACTGCCGCTAAAGCGGCGATAATGGGCTTGCTAATATGCGTTATGGAATTCAATAGAAGCCCAGGTTAGATGTGCAAGACATCTAACCTGGGCTTCTATTGGAATTCTATAACGCATATTAGCAAGCCCATTATCGCCGTTTTAGCGGCAGTTTCCTGCCGCTAAACGGCGATAATTTTATCGCTGGTCTTGCTAATATGCCCCAAAGTCTTTTGCCATTTTTACAGCAAAGTCTTTAAGCATAGGATTAGCACAGTGCTATCCTTGCCGAGCTGTAAAATGGCCAAAGCCTTTTACCACTCCAGGCACAGTATTACAGCTTCGGATTGGTAAAATACCATCCAAGCCAACCTGAAATGAATAAAAGCAACCCCGGACACGTGTTTCGCTCCCGTTAGAGCTCTTCAGAGAGGTATAGCTTTGTACAGACACAAGGGAGCACCCAGTATAAGTCAAAACAAAACCCTTTCAGGAATAGAGTGACGAATAAATTATGCAAAAACAGAAGAGGAGAATTCTGGGTAGTTCTCAAGTTTAGGTGGAAAGCAGCTCCAGTAAGAGCACTCTCAACACCAGCAACACTCTAAATTTGCTCACCTCAAATGTCTGCTTTTCTATCAAAGTTTTTAAGCATAGGATTAGCGCAGTGCTATCCACACAAAGATAGAAAGGGACATAGGGGCATATTAGCAAGAACCTCGTTAAAATTACCGCCGTTTTAGCGGCAGGAAACTGCCGCTAAAACGGCGATAATGGACTTGCTAATATGCGTTATAAATTCAATAGAAGCCCAGGTTAGATGTGCAGGACATCTAACATGGGCTTCTATTGGAATTCTATAGCGCTGTTATCAAGCCCATTATCGCCGTTTTAGCAGCAGTTTCCTGCCGCTAAAGCGGCGATAATTTTAACTAGGTTCTTGCTAATATGCCCCAAAGTCTTTTGCCATTTTTACAGCAAAGTCTTTAAGCATAGGATTAGCACAGTGCTATCCTTGCCGAGCTGTAAAATGGCCAAAGCCTTTTACCACTCCAGGTACATTATTACAGTTTTGGAGCTTTGGATTGGTAAAATACCATCCAAGCCAACCTGAAATGAATTAAATCAACCCCTGACACGTGTTTCGCTCTCGTTAGAGCTCTTCAGAGAGGTATAGCTTTGTCCAGACACAAGGGGGCACCCAGTATAAGTCAAAACAAAACCCTTTCAGGCATAGAGTGATGAATAAATTATGCAAAAACAGAAGCAGAGAACTCTGGGTAGTTCTCAAGTTTAGGTGGAAAGCAGCTCCAGTAAGAACACTCTCAACACCAGCGACACTCTAAATTTGCTCACCTCAAATGTCTGCTTTTCTATCAAAGTTTTTAAGCATAGGATTAGCGCAGTGCTATCCACGCCGAGATAGAAAGGGACCAAGTCTTTTGCCATTTTTACAGCAAAGTCTTTAAGCATAGGATTAGCACAGTGCTATCCTTGCCGAGCTGTAAAATGGTCAAAGCCTTTTACCACTCCAGGCACAGTATTACAGCTTTGGATTGGTAAAATACCATCCAAGCCACCCTGAAATGAATAAAAGCAATCCCTGACACGTGTTTCACTCTCGTTAGAGCTCTTCAGAGAGGTATAGCTTTGTCCAGACACAAGGGAGCACCCAGTATAAGTCAAAACAAAACCCTTTCAGGCATACAGTGACGAATAAATTATGCAAAAACAGAAGCAGAGAACTCTGGGTAGTTCTCAAGTTTAGGTGGAAAGCAGCTCCAGTAAGAGCACTCTCAACACCAGCAACAATCTAAATTTGCTCATCCTCAAATGTCTGCTTTTCTATCAAAGTTTTTAAGCATAGGATTAGCGCAGTGCTATCCACGCCAAGATAGAAAGGGACAAAGTCTTTAAGCATAGGATTAGCACAGTGCTATCCTTGCCGAGCTGTAAAATGGCCAAAGCCTTTTACCACTCCAGGCACAGTATTACAGCTTCGGATTGGTAAAATACCATCCAAGCCAACCTGAAATGAATAAAAGCAACCCCGGACACACGTTTCGCTCTCGTTAGAGCTCTTCAGAGAGGTATAGCTTTGTACAGACACAAGGGAGCACCCAGTATAAGTCAAAACAAAACCCTTTCAGGAATAGCGTGACGAATAAATTATGCAAAAACAGAAGCAGAGAACTCTGGGTAGTTCTCAAGTTTAGGTGGAAAGCAGCTCCAGTAAGAGCACTCTCAACACCAGCGACACTCTAAATTTGCTCACCTCAAATGTCTGCTTTTCTATCAAAGTTTTTAAGCATAGGATTAGCGCAGTGCTATCCACGCCGAGATAGAAAGGGACAAAGTCTTTTGCCATTTTTACAGTAAAGTCTTTAAGCATAGGATTAGCACAGTGCTATCCTTGCCGAGCTGTAAAATGGCCAAAGCCTTTTACCACTCCAGGCACAGTATTACAGCTTTGGATTGGTAAAATACCAGCCAAGCCACCTGAAATGAATAAAAGCAACCCCTGACACGTGTTTCGCCCTCATTAGAGCTCTTCAGAGAGGTATAGCTTTGTCCAGACACAAGGGAGCACCAAGTATAAGTCAAAACAAAACCCTTTCAGGCATAGAGTGACGAATAAATTATGCAAAAACAGAAGCAGAGAACTCTGGGTAGTTCTCAAGTTTAGGTGGAAAGCAGCTCCAGTAAGAGCACTCGCAACACCAGCGACACTCTAAATTTGCTCACCTCAAATGTCTGCTTTTCTATCAAAGTTGTTAAGCATAGGCTTTGCGCTGTGCTATCCACGCCGAGATAGAAAGGGACAAAGTCTTTTGTTATTTTTACAGCAAAGTCTTTAAGCATAGGATTAGCACAGTGCTATCCTTGCCGAGCTGTAAAATGGCCAAAGCCTTTTACCACTCTAGGCACAGTATTACAGCTTTGGATTGGTAAAATACCATCCAAGTCACCCTGAAATGAATAAAAGCAACCCCTGACACGTGTTCCGCCCTCATTAGAGCTCTTCAGAGAGGTATAGCTTTGTCCAGACACAAGGGAGCACCCAGTATAAGTCAAAACAAAACCCTTTCAGGCATAGAGTGATGAATAAATTATGCAAAAACAGAAGCAGAGAACTCCGGGTAGTTCTCAAGTTTAGGTGGAAAACAGCTCCATTAAGAGCACTCTCAACACCAGCGACAATCTAAATTTGCTCATCCTCAAATGTCTGCTTTTCTATCAAAGTTTTTAAGCATAGGATTAGCGCAGTGCTATCCATGCCGAGATAGAAAGGGACAAAGTCTTTTGCCATTTTTACAGCAAAGTCTTTAAGCATAGGATTAGCACAGTGATATCCTTGCCGAGCTCTAAAATGGCCAAAGCCTTTTCTCACTCCAGGTACAGTATTACAGCTTTGGAGCTTTGGATTGGTAAAATACCATCCAAGCCAACCTGAAATGAATAAAAGCAACCCCTGTCACGTGTTTCGCTCTCGTTAGAGCTCTTCAGAGAGGTATAGCTTTGTCCAGACACAAGGGAGCACCCAGTATAAGTCAAAACAAAACCCTTTCAGGCATAGAGTGACGAATAAATTATGCAAAAACAGAAGCAGAGAACTCTGGGTAGTTCTCAAGTTTAGGTGGAAAGCAGCTCCAGTAAGAGCACTCTCAACACCAGCAACAATCTAAATTTGCTCATCCTCAAATGTCTGCTTTTCTATCAAAGTTTTTAAGCATAGGATTAGCGCAGTGCTATCCACGCCGAGATAGAAAGGGACAAAGGAGCATATTAGCAAGATTGGCGATAAAATTATCGCCGTTTAGCGGCAGGAAACTGCCGCTAAAACGGCGATAATGGGCTTGCTAATATGCGTTATAAATTCCAATAGAAGCCCAGGTTAGATGTCCTGCACATCTAACCTGGGCTTCATTGGAATTCTATAACGCATATTAGCAAGCCCATTACCGCCGTTTTAGCGGCAGTTTCCTGCCGCTAAAATGGCGATAATTTTATCGCCAGTCTTGCTAATATGCCCCAAAGTCTCTAAGCATAGGATTAGCACAGTGCTATCCTTGCCGAGCTGTAAAATGGCCAAAGCCTTTTACCACTCCAGGCACAGTATTACAGCTTTGGATTGGTAAAATACCATCCAAGCCAACCTGAAATGAATAAAAGCAACCCCTGACACGTGTTTCGCTCTCGTTAGAGCTCTTCAGAGAGGTATAGCTTTGTCCAGACACAAGGGAGCACCCAGTATAAGTCAAAACAAAACCCTTTCAGGAATAGAGTGACGAATAAATTATGCAAAAACAGAAGCAGAGAACTCTGGGTAGTTCTCAAGTTTAGGTGGAAAGCAGCTCCAGTAAGAGCACTCTCAACACCAGCGACACTCTAAATTTGCTCACCTCAAATGTCTGCTTTTCTATCAAAGTTTTTAAGCATAGGATTAGCGCAGTGCTATCCACGCCGAGATAGAAAGGGACAAAGTCTTTTGCCATTTTTACAGCAAAGTCTTTAAGCATAGGATTAGCACAGTGCTATCCTTGCCGAGCTGTAAAATGGCCAAAGCCTTTTACCACTCCAGGCACAGTATTACAGCTTTGGATTGGTAAAATACCATCCAAGCCACCTGAAATGAATAAAAGCAACCCCTGACACGTGTTTCGCTCTCATTAGAGCTCTTCAGAGAGGTATAGCTTTGTCCAGACACAAGGGAGCACCCAGTATAAGTCAAAACAAAACCCTTTCAGGCATAGAGTGACGAATAAATTATGCAAAAACAGAAGCAGAGAACTCTGGGTAGTTCTCAAGTTGAGGTGGAAAGCAGCTCCAGTAAGAGCACTCTCAACACCAGCGACACTCTAAATTTGCTCACCTCAAATGTCTGCTTTTGTATCAAAGTTATTAAGCATAGGATTAGCGCAGTGCTATCCACGCTGAGATAGAAAGGGACAAAGTCTTTTGCCATTATATATATATATATATATATATATATATATATATATATATATATATATATATATTACCTACTGGCGGTCGCCAGTATGTAGTTATAGTTAGGACCTAGTTTCCATAGGAAAAGCGTTTTTTGTTTTCCCAATAACTTTGGCGCCGTTTGACGAATCTTCGTGAAATTTTCAAAACTAGTGGGGCACTCCGGTCAGCTCCTGTCTTGAAAGTTTCAGGGTGATTTGTCAAGCGGGGGCCGATAAAAAAGGGGGGTCCCAAAACGCGTTTCCCCATGTAATTTTCCATAGGATACTTTAGACAAAGCTACAGCCCGAACTGCTGAACGGAATTACACCAAATTTGGCAAAAAGGTAGGTCTTGGTTCAGAAAGATCCCTTTTTGTTAAATGGTGTAAATCCGTGCAGTAGTTGCTGAGAAATTAAAGAAAGAAAAAGTTTCAATATCTGTGGCCGAGGAGGGTTCGCGAACCCTCCCGACCATGAGCTTCATTCTAATTGGCTGCCAACACTCCAAACCAGGAAGTGTTGGCAGCCATCTTGTGACTCGGTAGAACAGAGTCACAAGAAAACAGAAAAAAGAGGTTAAAAAACAATAAAAGGAGTCAGGGTAGAAACTTCCTGACCCCCTAGGCCGCTCAGGGGGTCCCACAAGGACCCCCAGGGCCAAAAAAAGCATTTTTGTTTGTAATTTCGGCGGAATTCGAGTTGGGGTCGCGAAATTACACAAAAAAAATGAAGCGCGGCCTCCCGCGCTTCATTTTAATAGCGGGGGCCCGCCACAGAGATTTTAATTGCAGAACATGGAAAGACTGTTTTTTTAAAGATAAACCAATCCACCGGTATCAAACAGGAAAAATATAATAACCCCGGTGGACCCCGGGACACAAGTGGACTTCATCGTCCGAGCAGCAGTGTGCCAGAAACCGCGTTTTCAGCGTGGTGTAAAAAGGGGCGTGTCCTAGGAACACATCTCTGCAACGCAGCTCTGTGGCGCTTACTGGAGGTACCTGGTGGGCTACTTGGCCACCAGGGACCTTCAGGATTCAAGGGGACTTAATAGGGATGTTATAGTTAGAAATTAGCATTTATAAAACCTTAGAAATGAACTAAAAACATAATTAGAAATTTTCGTTTAAAAAACCATGGAAATTCACTGAAAAAAACCATAGGTTTCAGGCACGTTATAGTTAGAAATTAGCATTTAAAAAACCTTAGAAATTCACTGAAAAAACCATAGGTTTCAGGGACGTTATAGTTAGTTGGACATTTCACTCATACAAAACCATAGAAATTTCGCCGTTATAGTTAGTTCAGCTAACTATAACTCGCGCCCCCGCAATGCACTGCTGATGACGTCACATATTACATCATTCATGACATGGTCAGTGACATCACTGATGACAACACTGATGACATCTCAAATGACATCACTGATGACATCACTGATGACATCATACATGTGAAAATCTGATGCACCTCCTCACACTCTAATATAACCTTTGATACACCCACTGTAAAATACAGACTACCATTTTCGAAACCATCGACACACCAATACCAGTTACTACATACGCACTCACTGATTCCTAGGTCTACACACACATCCACTCATTCACCCATACAATCACTCATACATGCAGTCACTCATAAATACAACACTATCATATGCACTCATACACCTATACAGACACTCCCACACCGCCACTCATCCATGGAGTTACTCACACACCTAGTCAGTCATGCAAAGAATCAATCACACTCCCATTTAGTCACCTATACAGTTATACACACACCACCTCACTTATTCATACAGATACTAACGCATACTTACTCTCTTATACAATCACTGATACAAGTACACACTCATCCATACAGACACTCTCACAATCACTGACTCTCACGTATAGTCATTTATATACTCCAACTCTCACATACACTGCCTTTTACATATGTAGTTACTTTGACATGTACCACTGAGACATCCATTCACTCACCAACACATCCATACACACACACACTCACCCACCCATACAGCTGTTTCCACATGCACTCTTGAACCCATACACCCAGTGAATCAACCACTCACACATCTATGCACAGAGTCACACACCTCCCACCCACCCACACACACACTCAGTCTCCCATACAAATACTCAGGCAACCAATCAATAACCCATATAGACACTCATGTAGCTACTGACCAACCCATGCAGCAGCTTACACAACAACAGACAGACTGATACAGACATTCACACAGTTTAGTCACTAACCGATGCATTCAGTAAGACACATTTAATCACTCACTTATACAGTCAGTCACGCCCCTACTAAATCCTCCATTCAGACACTTATACACCCACTCATTCTTCAATACACCTTGGCATATATATAAAACATATTTAAACTTTACAGAAACACACAGTCACTGGATGATGTCATCAGTGATGTCATTTGAGATGTCATCAGTGATGCCATCAGTGATGTCACTGACCCTGTCATGAATGATGTAATATGTGACGTCATCAGCAGTGCATTGCGGGGGCGCGAGTTATAGTTAGCTGAACTAACGATAAAGGCGGAATTTCTATGGTTTTGTATGAGTGAAATGTCCAACTAACTATAACGTCCCTGAAACCTACGTTTTTTTCAGTGAATATATATATATATATATATATATATATATATATATATATATATATATATATATATCATATATGTTATCTACTGGCGGTCGCCAGTAGGTAGTTATAGTTAGAACTTGATTTCTATTAAAAAGCTGTTTTTCAGTTGCGCATATCTATGGCGCCAGTTGACGAATCTTCACGAACTTTTCCAAAACAATTCGACACTCATGTTAGCTTATGTCTGGAAAGTTTTGGGGTAGCCCGTCAAGCGGTGGCCAAGAAAAATGGGGGTCCAAAAACGCGTTTCCCCATGTTAATTCCCATGGGACCTTTGAACAAGCCTACACCCCGAACTGCTGGACGGAATTACACTGATTTTTGCAGTAAGGTAGGTTTGGTTACACAGCTCACACTTTGACTTATTTAGTGTAAATCTGTTCAGTAGTTTTAGAGATATTAACCAGAAAACAAATTTGTATCTATAGGGACGTGGATCCTCCTTGGATCTACCCATCTATATGTCGATTCACGCAACTCATCAAAGTCCTGATTGACTGGCCGCACCTTCACAGAAAAGTTGTAGCCGTCATTTTGTTTGTCAGGGAAACGGTCCCTGGGAATGAAAATGTGTTTGCAAATTGAATGAAGGGGTCAGGTGAGAGGTTTCCTGATCCCTTGTATATATTATGAAAGAGGGCTGAGCATGTGTCCAGGGTTCAGAAATGTGGAAAAAATGTTTTTTGGGCCACTCACGAAATTTGCGGATCCCTCACTGGGCTCAGCGCAGCCCCCCCCATATAAATCCGCAGGGGAAAAAAAGAAATGTCATACTGAGAAAATTAAAAACCTTAGAAATTCACTTAAAAAAACCCAAAGGTTACAGGGATATTATAGAAAGAAAATAGAATTTAAAACACTGTAGAAATTTATATAGCTCTATATAGATATTCACAGAAAAATCCAAACGTTACAGGGATGTAGCACTCATACAAAACCAGATAAATTCAGCAGTTATAGTTAGCTGAGCTAACTATAACTTACGCCACCACAATGCACTGCTTATGACCTCACATATTACATAATTCATGACATGGTCACTGACATCACTGATGACATCCCAAATATGACATCACTGATTACATCATCCACAGAATCACTAAGGCACCCACTCTCATCCCCATAGAGCCTTTCATACTAGCACTGTCACTCACACATAACCAGTCACAAACCCATTCACAGACCCATACCAGTACTTACACACCCACTCACTGATTCATAAATCCACACACACATCCACTCAGTCACCTATACATCCACTCATACACTCACTCACTAATACAGCCACTGACATATCTACTCATACACCCATACAGCCACTCACACACTGAGTCAGTCACCCATAGAGCTACTCACACACCTAGTCGCTCACCCATACAGTCAATCACACAGCCAAATACTCACCAATACAGATACACACGCACCCACTCACTTACTCTTATAGATACTAACACACACTCATTCACCTATACAGTCACTGACACAAGCACACACTCACCCATACAGCCACTCTCACATTCACTCACTCACATACAGTCACTCATATACCCCATCACTCACCTATACTACTTTTCACATACTCAATTACTCACCCTTATACCACTGACACATCCACTTACTCACCCACACAGCCATACACACACTCACCAACCAATATAACCCCTAACACATGCACTAACTAACCCATACAGCCTCTGACTCACCCACTCCCTCATCCATAGAGGCAGTCACACACACCCTCACCCACCCACACAGACACTCAGACAACCATACAGATGCTCAGACAACCATACAGATACTCAGACAACCAATCACTTACCCATACAGCCACTCATATACCCACTCACACACCCATAAAGCTACTTATACACCAAATGGCATACTGATACAGACATTCATACAATCAGTCACTCACCCATGCATTCACTGAGACACCTAATCACTCACTTATACAGTCAATCACGCACCCACTGTATCATCCATACAGGCGCTCATACTCCCACTGATTCACCAGTACACCTTGGTATATGTATTTAACACTCATAAACTTTTTAAAAATACTCACAGTCACTGGATGATGTCTTCAGTGAAATAATTTAAAAATGTCAGCCCTTTCTTGTAGCAACATAGGATCTGGGTTTTCATACAAAGGGATGGTGTATATTCTTAATCACCATGGCACTCTATCCACATCCAGGTACTTCTGTAATGAGGTGGACTCCCACCACTTCCTTATTTCTTTTTCATATGTTCTAATGATTGAAATAATCCTTTTAAACTGTTCGGGAGGCAGTGTGATCTCTATTATCACCTTGTTCATTTCTCACATTGCAAGATGCAGTTCCAAAAACACTTTCCGCCGCTTCTAGACATTCGGCATCACTGAACATACTCTTGTCTTGTGATGTGGCTTGTACACTGACTTACAATTATCAGAATTGTCTAAGCGTTCCTTACCGTTGCCGTGTGATACTTTATCTGGAAAAAGCAAAAGAAGAAGAAACACTTACTGCAGTGGGCTGTTTGTCCATCTGTGTCCTCTCATCCCGTACCCCATATGTTCCAAACCGCAGCAGTGCTGCCCTCCTCCTATTCATTTCACTGCTGCGCCGGTATATCAAAGTGTCAGGAAATCCTTTTCTTCTCCCTTCTGGGCAGTCACGGCTCGGCAAGCAACGATTTCAGAAATGTGTTGCGTTTCTCGATGTTTGCCCAATTTGCTGCCGCACTACTTGGCATGGCAGGTGCTGCAGTTCATGTAGGCGGATCTTCAGGTCGCATTCATTTTCCCCACAAGGAATATCGCACACACGAGGAAAATTGCTTTGATATCTTTTAATGCGCCACTTCACACAAAAACTTTGACAAACTCGTTTCGCCTCCTGACAGGTCAATGTCAGGTGATCAGGCATCTGTAATGCATTTAAAATCTGACAATGATTACAATTGGTTGGCGGCCTAATGATCATAGAAATAGTAGAGGTACTGTGAACATTCACATATAGGTAGTTAGTAGATACATGGCAGCCATCTTTGTGTGGTCACAAATATTGAAGAATTCATATCTTAAACCATTTTATCACTAAGTATAATTTAAAAGGCTACTTCTAATAGTCTCAATTTGCTTATCCATCTCCATCGTCATTCAGCTGTAATCACAGAAGCATTTATGGCACATAATTTGGCAGCCATCGAATTTCATTGATAAAGATAGCCACTGCAAATACAAATTATTTTTGATTTACATCTCGCAAGTGGGAACCATAATTCATTATCAAGTACACACACTCAAGGAAAAATTCATGAATCAATTACGCCTCTACTTAAAAAATGATTGTATCATGTAAATATATCAGATATGATTTTCCTCGCTCATAATTGCACCCTGAATGGCCATATTTACCAAATGTCCCCAATGGTATATAATGATGAGGTCAATAATTGACGGGCTCTCCACAAATGCCCCTGTAGATCTTGTCACGAAGACCTGCCTCTTGTTGGCCACTACACACTACTATAACACTATCCCTTTCCTATAGTTTGGCCAATTAAAAAACTACTACCCTATATGTGTCCACATTTCTTCATCACCGTTTAACCCTCTTGGGGTCTTGGTCTACATTTTGATTATATACCTCAACTCAAGTTTTCGCAATTTTCAAACCCTGTTTCCTCTCCTTTCATCATTTGGAACTTGATTCCAACAGAAAAACTGCAAGAAATTTCTATTACCTTGGTGATCTGTTTGGAAGTGCTTAGTCACTTGATATGATTTATCTGCATTTGTTATCGTGCACACACATTCCAGAACTCTCTTTTTGGCCATTTGCATTATACTTCCAATGTATTTTCTATCACACGGACATACCAAACAGTATAACACTAAACTGAAATTACAATTGAACGGTTTCGTGATGGGTTTATTTTCTTCTCTTCCAGTTATTTTGTAATCTTTTACTTTAGTACTCTGTTTGCAAGCTTTGCACTGCATGCACGGGAAGAACCCTGTGATCTTAGGCTGTTCTACCCTCCTCTCCACGAAATGGCTATGTACAAGTAAATCTTTTAAGGAGGTACCTTTTCTCTATGTGACCTGTGGCATCATGGGTAGGGTGGAGTCTATGATCTGATCTGCCTGTAAAAGTATCCAATTATTTCTCAAAATGTCATAGAGTTGTACTGAGTTCGCTGAATAGCCAGTGATCAGTCTTACCACATTCCCCTCCAGTTCCTTCCTATTCCTACTTTGCATCAAAAGTGTTAGTCTACCAATTGGTTGCACTTTCTGTGCTGCCTGATTGAGTGTTTTACTAGAAACCCTGTTATCTTAAATCTAGATAGGGCATCCTTCTTAGCTTGCACGAAAGTGGTGGAAGAGTAACAGTTCCATTTGATGTGTAGCAGTTCACCAAATGGTATACTTTTTATCAAACTATGTGGGTGCTGGCTCTTGGTATGTAAGATTGAGTTGTCAGATGTGGGCTTCCTATATACTGTTATTTGAAGCCTACAATCATGTACATAGACTGTTATATCTAGTAATGGTACTGAGGTGCCACTAATATGACTTTTAAATGGAGACTCAGTGTGTTATCATTTAATCTCTCAATATATTCCCCAGCTGCTTCTCGAGAGCCCATCCATACCAGAAACAGATCATCAAAATAGCATGCCCAAAGAGCCACCCTATCCACCCATTTATCCTTGTCATCCCCCCCAAGCCACGTGCTTCTCCCACCAGCCCACAAACAAATGCACGTAGCTGGGGGTGAAGCACGTGCCCATTGTGGTTCCTTGCTTTTTCCGATATAGCTGTCTTACAAAGAGGAAAATGTTATTATTCAAACAGAATGATATGAATTCCAAAATCATTGCATTATGCTCTTGATATTTGAGTGGTAGACTCTTCAAAAAAACACTCCACTGCCTTTAACCCTTGAACATGGGAAATACAGGTAAAAAGACTTGTTATGTCTAAAATGATCATTAGGAAATTGTCCTCCCATTGTATGCCTTCAATGATCCTCATGAAATCAGTGGTATCATTGACAAACAAACTTAAATCTTTGACAAATGGAGAAAAAAAATGTTCACATAAAATGTCATGTTTCCCAACAGGCTTCCCTTTGAAGATACAATAGGAAATCCTGGTGGCACTTCTGAGTTCTTATGCATTTTAGGAAGGTGGTAGAATGTTGGTATACATGGATGTTCCAACAATAGAAACTGATATTCTTCATGATCCAAAGCTCTGCGAGTCCTCCAACTCTTCAATAACTCATGAAAATCTTGGACACTCATCATATATTGTTCCTTTGTGATGGGTTCATAGCAAGTTCTGTCTCTCAATTGTCTGAGGGTCTCTTGTGAATACTGTTTCTTTGTCTGCAGAACTATATTGCCCCCCTTATCCGATGGTTTGATACCCAGGGTATTATCATTGTTGAGAAAGAGTACTGCCTGCCACTGTTCCTTGGTCAAATTATGCCTGGCTTTATGATGTTTTTGAATGCCATGGATTCTGAAATCATCCAAATCTTTAATGACAGCCTCATGTAAGCAATCTATTGCATTGTGTGGTTTTTGGGAAAAAAACGTGATTTTGGCTTGAAACGTCTTTTGCCCGCTTCTTGTGTGATACCAGCTTTATCTAACATTTGTAATGTCCTTTCCAGGGTATCCTCTGTCAAATCCGGTGTCTTCCCCTCCAATTCCTGCAATGTTTGTAGGGCTTGCAGATCTTCCCCTGTGAGGATATCCGTGGGTTTCATGATTGCGGCCCCAGAGTGAATTTTTCCTTTGGGATACATCAAATATACCTTTTTAAGTTTTAACTTCCTGATAAACTTAAATATATTGATCTGTGTCTGTGTGTAATCCAGTTGAGAGGAGGGGAAAAACGTTAGACCCAACTGTAAAACTCCAATTTCCGATTTGTAAGTTCTCTCTTTGGGAGGTTCCATACAGTTAAGTTATGGTACTCATCTCTGAAATTCCCCTCTCTTGCTCCTTGTAATCCTTTGGGGAATGGGATTTTTTGCACTCTTTCCTCCCTCTTCTGCTTTTTCTCCAGTGGATTCTGAAGGGCGTGCCTGCTGTGGCGTTTTCTTCCACATCTCCCTCATGAGCTGGTATTCCTGGGGAAAATGTACTCCTGCACTTGTGCTTGGCTATGCTGCTCCCCCAGTTTGCTCCCCTTCAGAATGATCAGTTTCCACTTCAGATTCAGAGGTATCTCTGGTACTGATGGTATTTAAGTTTTTGGTTTGTTGCAGCTGTTTTCTTGGCACATCATTTTTTTGCAAAAGTTAAGACACGGACAGTCTCGTAATCTTTTTGATCCTTAGCAAATTACCTCTGCTTACGTTGTATAATTAAATTCTTATAAGATATCAATCTTGCTTTCATCTGCTGACGCAATGTATTTGCTGTAATGGTATCTTGATCCTGCGCAATAGCTTCTTCTATTTTCTTTATTTCTTCAAGCAGTTTTGTTCTGTCACTAATGGCATATCTGATCAATATTTTAACCATCCCCTTTGCTTAAGCTGTAGTAAAATAAGCCCATTCTTGTAGCAACATAGGATCCGGGTTTTCATATGAAGGGATGGTGTATATTCTTAATCCCCTTGGCAGTCTAGCCACATCCAGGTACTTCTGTAATGAGGTGGACTACCACAACTTCCTTATTTCTTTTTCATATGTCCATTCCAATGATTGAAATAATCCTTTTAAACTGTTTGAGGAGGCAGTGTGATCTCTATTATCACACTGTTCGTTTCTCACATTGCGAGATGCAGTTCCATTTTTCTTTTTAATACATTTTTATTTTGTCTCCAGGAGTGAACATATAAACCATACATCAATAACAATATTATTCAAAACATATATCAGTAAGAAGAGTCCATACATCCAAAGCAATGCAGAAAAAAAATAGAAATAATGAGGTATCTCATTAATGCCTGACATTTTATATTTTATAACCCTAGATTTAACATGGGCCCCCAAATTTGATAGAACTTCTTCCCAGAGCGAATACCCCTGCTCTTAGCTATTGCCATTTCTCTTTCAAATATTTCACTTAACATTGCCCACCATTCCATAGCCCTGGGCGGTATTTTGGAGATCCAACTCCGAGCGATGCATAATCGTGCTGTTACTATGAGGACCGATATAAAAGATCTTAATCCAAGGTCTAACTCTGTCTTATAACCGAGCATACACTCTTTTTCCGTAAATAGTATATTAATCTTTAGACGGTCTCCTGTTATATACATAATCTCTTTCCAAAAAGCTGACAAATCAGGGCAGGTAACAAACATGTGCAAGCTATCTGCAGCAATCAATCCGCATTTTGCGCACTTACACTTATCACTCGAGTTTGTACCATTAGCAGATGCCCAGCTGGCAATTCGTTTCGGAGTATAATATAACATGCATATAGTTTTAAACTGTTGCAACTTTAAATTAGTAGAGTGTATCGCCCCACCTAAAATCTCTAGCGCATCTTCAATATCCCCAGAGCTAATATCTTGACCCAGTTGCTCACTCCATTTAGCTGCCAGCTTTAAACCATCATTCTCCCAATATTGAGAGAATAACCGATAGGTCTTACTAATTGTCAGTTTTGCATAAGAGGGCAAATAGGCCAATATATCAGATCGACTGGGTTTTCGTATATCTCTGCTCCCCCATAAACAATCTCTAAGCTGTAGATATTTGTAAAACATATTCTTGGGGATTCCAGATAGTGTTTGTAAATCTTCAAACGTGCGAAACCCATTGATATTATACAGATGCCTAAGTTGACTAATGCCATATCTTTCCCATGATTTAGCCTGGATATCTTGAAATATTTCCGGTAGCATGGGGTTACTCCACAATGGTAAACTAGAATGCATCAATGGTAAAGAGCATTTAATAGTGATCTCACGCCATATATATACTATATCCTTAAGAGTCTTAAACCGTACTCTTTTATAATAATGCGGATCATTGATCCGGTATAAAAACATTCTAGTATCACTGCCAAAAGCCAGGCTATAGCAACAGTGCTGTATGCCAGGGGAAAGAAGATCACACAGACGTCGTGCAAAAGAGGCCCAAAAATACGTTTTAAAGTCAGGTAATTGAAATCCTCCATTTTTATAGGGAGTTTTAGGTATCTTAAAGCGCGTCGTGGTTGTTTATATCCCCATATAAAACTACCAATAGCCCCTCGAGTTTTTAAAAAAATAGTTCGGGACTCGCAATGGTATTGCTCTAAATAGGTAAAGAAATTTGGGTAGGACAATCATTTTAATGACATTAAAACGTCCTAAGATACTAATAGGCAATTTATGCCAGTTCTTCATTTTAGAAATCATAAGTTTCAACAAAGGATCATAATTCAGTTTTATGACCTGGCCTAAATCTGAAGTGACCTATACACCTAAATAAGTTGCCACTGAGCAAACCCCAATAACCTTCCTACTGGTTTGATAGTTGAGGATAGTCTGCATCTTATTTACATTCAATTTATAGCCCGAAAAATTCCCAAAAGTCTTAGCCTCAATCTGAATTGCCTCAATAGCTTTAACTGGGTCCGTGGAGAAGACGGCTATATCATCAGCATAAGCCGTTATTTTTAGCTCATTAGAACCTAAGAAAACTGATGGGATGGATAAGTTAGTAAGCAATGATCTTATGAAAGGCTCTATGTATAAAGCGAAGAGTAGAGGGGAAAGAGGGCAACCTTGCCGGGTGCCCCTAAGTATCTTAAAAGAAGCAGACTGGTGATGTAAGTAGATTAGTTTAGCGCTTGGACGTTTATATAAAGCTCTAATCCATCCATCAAAACGACCGTGTATGTTATACTCAGTGAGTATGGCCCAGAGACAGTCCCATATTACACGATCAAATGCTTTTTCTGCTTCCAGCATGACCATCCCTATATCCAAGTTCAGCTTAGATGCAGCATCAAAAGCAACCAGAGTAGTATTGGCGTGTGCAGTAGTGTCCCTGCCGGGTATAAAGCCATGCTGTTGATCAGTTA
This sequence comes from Calotriton arnoldi, assembly GCA_963921515.1. Classification (NCBI taxonomy): domain Eukaryota; kingdom Metazoa; phylum Chordata; class Amphibia; order Caudata; family Salamandridae; genus Calotriton; species Calotriton arnoldi. The sequence goes on from CAWUFW010002869.1 coordinate 1,985,419, forward strand.
CAAATTGTGCCATATAAGGTGCAAGACGCATTGCCAGTATTTTTGCAAAAAATTTGCATCGGCGTTTATAAGTGAAATAGGGCGGTAAGACCCACATTCTTACTTTTTAAAAAATAAAAAAAAAAGACAATATTTGTCGTATCCCAAGAACTAGGTACCGTCCCACTCACACTAACATAGTTCATGATTCTGCCCATCAAAGGGATTAGACTTGCCTTAAATGCTTTATAGAATTCTAACGGTATAGTATCTTCACCAGCTGCTTTCCCGGAGGGAAGAGCCCCTATAGCTTCAGCTATTTCTTCAGCCGTAATGTCTAGATTAAGGGAATTTACCTGTCCTGCTTCTAGTCTTTGAATGGAATCATGAAAATTACCCTTATCTATATACTCCAGAAAGTGTTTTTCCTCAAAAGCATTAGGGCAACTATATAATTCCTTATAAAAACAAAAAAATTGTTCTATTATCTTCTCGGGCTGTGTATAAAGTATCCCCCATCTCCTTTTATACCCTTTATTTCTCGTTCTGCCCTTTTGTCAGAGAGTTGATGCGCAAGTACTTTGCCTACTTGTTCTCCATACTCATATTGTAAGGCCCGGTTTTTGTTATAACTAGCCGCCGTCTTATCCTTCAGAGACCGTCCTAGCGCGACACGTTTCTCAATTAAAAGTAAATATGTTTGCGAATATGCTGACGTAGTCGACTGTGGAATAAGTCCCTGTCTAATTTTATTGGCATGCACAATTTCTAGTTGTCGAATAGCTTCCTAGTAGCTTTAGTTGCCAGATTCTTACTACCATTTTATGTAAAAACATATTGCTGGGTAACACCTCTTATATAGGCTTTAAGTGAATCCCAGATTGAAAAGAGGGAATCAGAATCTTCATTATCTATGATGAAATTTCTGATACTATTCTTCATACATGATAAGAACTCAATATCCTTCAGCAAATAGCGCGGAAAAGAAAACTGGCGTGTTTGTTTATTACAAGGGCCAAGGGTGAGTGACAACAATATAGGATTATGATCTGATACTATCTGATTCTATCTTAGGGCATATTTCACATTTGGCTATATTCAAAATTGTATTATTAAACAAAAACATATAAATTCTTGAGTACTGCCGATGGGGTGCGATATAATAGGTATATCCAGGTTGCAAAGGATACATTGACCGCCATGCATCCTTAAGACCATGCAGTCGAGTCATTTCCATGATAGCAGCCCTTACTTTCCTCATTCTAGCCGAGGCACCTTGATTGGTGGAGTCTATTTTTGAATTCATAATACAATTAAAATCTCCCATGATAATTAAGTCTCCCTGCCAATCGAGGAGATCAAGTGACAGTGTCTCAAATATAAGCGGCTCATCTGAGTTTGGGCCATACATAGTGCATAATACAAATTTATGATCCTTAATAAGTAACTGTACAATTAACCATCTGCCTCGATTATCATGTGAGGCTCTGTGCAAAGTGTAGTCAAGCTTTTTATCAATTAGAAAAACAACCCCTCTGATAGAGACCGTCTGGGAAGTACACTCGATTATCTTATAGCCCAATTGTTTTAACAAATTTCGATCTTTGTATGCCAGATGTGTCTCAACAAGAGCAACAATATGAGGTTTGTAGTTTCTCAATTCTTCGCGTACCATCTGTCGTTTGCTAATGGAGTTTAAACCAGACACGTTCCAACATATGCACTTGATTAACCCCATTTATATAATACAAATTTCATACAGTAGCCTAGGAGCCCCATTCCCATTCCCATACCATGTCTCTGTCCATTTACCATATTTTCAATTGTGCCCAGACAAGCAAAAATAAACATTATAAAAAAAGAAGTAGGACCCTAATCTAGTTGTACTGTTAAGCATACCTTTGCTCATATCCAAAATAATTTTTCTGTTCACTCCTTTCGATGTTTTTATATTTAACCCCTCATCCCAATCAACCCAGAACACACCCCACCCCAACACAGCCCTCCCAGAAAGGAGCCCACCCACCCCACCCCATTTCCTAGAGAAGAAATCACCCCAACCAGGCTGTCGGTGGACCTGACAGCCACTAGAGAACCTGTGCAACCTCCGAGTGCTCCCCGCATAGCTTAAACACCGCCAAAAAAAAAAAAAGAAAACAGAGAAGAAAAATCTAAGGGGCATATTCACAAGGAGCTATCGCCGAATTAACGGCACTTTATCACAGCCAAAGTCGTGATAAATTTACCTCCCCAATCACAAGCCGGTGTTAACAGCCCACAGCACCAGTTTACCTGCGATAGCAGCCGCAAAAAACATCGCCACAAAGGACCCCCGCAAATATCGCAAATGAGATGCAGAGTGGGCGTTCCCGTGTCAAAAGTCGAGACAACATCACACCTCAACATTCACAACGACCAGCCACATCGGCGATAAAAACACAAAACAGGCGATATGGTGCGGTAGCCGCAGGTATTTAACACCTGCCTCAAGCAGGTGTAAAGACGGATGTCTACCTGCAGTAGGCAACGGAGTCCTGCACACAGCCATACCCGAAGAACAAACGATGCCATGGAGCTACTCTACATGCAGCTCGGAGCCCCAACAGGGCCACAACACCCACCACCACCACCCCCTGGACCGCCACCACCCCAGGACCCGGACCCATCTCCCCCCGGACCACCACAGAGGCAGCATAGAGTAAGACAGCGGACCTACCGAAAATGCACCACTCTCACAGACCTAACGCCCGCGGAAGTCATTGCCCACTACAGGCTCAAAAGGACAACCATCCTCCGCATCCTGACCCACATCGCCCACAGGCTGACGGTCCCAACAAAGCGGAGAACAAACATCCCTCCGCAGACAAAGCTGCTGGCAGTGCTGCACCTGTTGGCCTCTGGGACCTTCCAACCAATAACTGCCAGAGTCGGAGGGGTCTCACAGCCAGCCCTATCAAAGTTCAATGTACCCGTCCTGGATGCCATCATCAGCTTCATACCCCAGTACCTTCACTTCCCCAACACTGCGCAGGAACAGCTGGAGACTAAGCAATACGCCATAGCCGGATTCCCGGCCGTGTTGGGGGCAATCGACTGCACACATGTCCCACTTGTGCCCCCTGCAGATACTGCACACCACTACCGCAACAGGAAGCACACGCATTCCATCAATGTGCAGGCAATAGTGGACCACCGGGGAATGTTCACCAATGTCGTCTACCCAGGCAGTGTGCATCATTCCTACATCTTCTGGCAGTCCATCATCAACCAGCGCTTCCAGGATGGCACATATGGAACGGGACTGCTCGTTGGTAAGTACCAAATCAACACACCACACATCCCACAGCCACCAACGCACAAAGCACAACTGTGGGGATGCACACGTGACCTAACCACATCCGACATGTCAAACTACACGACCACCTACCAGACACGACTACACCACTCCATGATCATCCTGGGCTACCCCAGCACCCAATACAGACTTCACATGGCACCACAACCACACAACAGCAGAACGTGTGGAGATGCGGAATGCAGTCATGACACATGTGAGGTACTGCTCTGCCCTCATGACCCTATCCCAGTCTCCCGCAGGTCAGCGTCCCGTGGTTGTGGGCCCGTATCGGCCGCTGTGCATCCAGGGTGACTAGCCCTGTGCGACTCGAGTCATCCCCCCTTGTAGTTCTGACATTGCATGTCTGTGTGCCTGATGACTGTTGGTGTAGTTGCCAGCACATGCTACTCCCTGAGGGCTGGCTTACACTCACCCCACACACAGCCAGCACAGGCGTCACTGAATTGGTGGGCCTACCATCACATCCTGCCGAACCAAGTATTGACTCTTTTCTCCCTGCACTGTCACAGGTGATCAAGGATATGCACTCTGCCCTTGGATGATGACACCCCTCCGAGACCCGAACACACCCGCCCAGAGGCAGTACAATGCGGCCCACATACACACCAGGGGCATCGTTGAACGCACATTTGGCGCGTTGAAGTCACGTTTCAGGTGCCTGGACGGCACTGGTGGGAAGCTCCTGTACAGCCCGGACGTCGTGTGCAAGATGATCGTTGCATGTTGTGTGGTGCACAACATCTGTGTTCGCACCAGGACCCCATGGATCCCAGTTCCAGAGGTACCGGACGATGATGGTGGTGATGGGGCAGGTGGCCCACATCCCACTGCAGCTGGGGCAGGAATGGCCCGTAGGGACTCCATCATTGACACTTACTTCTCATGAGCACGTCACATTGTGACCGCCCATGGCATTCATGGGACAGTAGTAGATGTCCAATTGCACTGCATGTGTGAATAAAACATATTTGCAGGTCACAGGTTGGAATTGTACATTGTCATGTTACATGTCCCTGGGGTTTCAGATGCGATTTGCCATGTTGTGCACATTTTCCGAACCAGTTGTGTCCTGTGTTCAGTTGTGGATGTGTTGCTTTTTGTACCGGGATGTTGTCACTGTCGGGGTGCACTTCTGCTTATGTGCGAATGCTGCACGGTGGGTGTGTCGCTCCTGCGGCTCAGATTTGTCTGCCACTGGTCTCTTTCATGTGGTGTGCCTGTAGGTTCTGGTCTTCCACGGTGCGTGGATGTTGTGGTGTGCATGTTGTCCTCTGCAGTTGGCCAGGGTGCATCCGTGGTACTCCGCTGTTGATGTATTTTGTTCTGTGGCATTTTCCGTATACTGTTCTTGTGCTTTTTCCTGCATTGCGCGTGCGTATTGCTGCCCTCGTGCAGGTTGTCACTGTTTTCTTTGGAAAAATGGGGGAAGGAAGGCCCTCCCTAAGATACTTTTAGGTCCAAGAGGAGGGAGGAAGGAAAAACCAAAAATAAGTGTATACCTCTAGACTGACCTATTTAATTTGACAAACGACCTGTCAAGGTTCAAGTTACCAAAGAAACCCCTTCCACAACGTGCATTTATTTGAAAGCCCCATAACTAAGTAGATTTGCAAACAGCATAATAAACAGTATATCTTTTTTTAGAAAAAATTCCTTTTTATTTAAATTTGAAAAATATATTCGTATCTCTAAGATTCACACAATTACATATATATAACACATTCAATGATTTTGATTATTCTAACATTTCATCATAATACTTTTACAGACATGAATTTATCACATTAGACATCCCATATAAAAAACAACCTATGTAAAAGTCTCACTAGCATAATTCATTCAGAACCACTGTCATACTATCAAACACTCTCATTCATACAAGCCAACTACAACAACAATCTATAAAAAACGGAAAAAACGAATCTTTTGACCCTGTGGTGGATTATACGGTGTTTGTAAACAAATTAATGTAGTTATTTTCCAAAATACACCAATTATAGGAGATAAAATTCTCCCAGTTCTCTAATCTGAAAGTAAATTGTGGTCGTAGTATCGCGCTTTGGCCCATCGCAGCTTTTTTCGCGTTGTGGTTTGTGTTTTTATCTCCGTCGAGGTGGTTGTGTCGCGAGCATTGGCCGCGGTGTCGGCCAACTATCGCATGCTACCGCCGTGTTGTGAATTCCACGTTGTCACAGGGTTATTATCCCGCGATAGGCTGCGATGCTGTAAGTTGCGTTACGCTACTCTTGCGGTAGTTATCACACGTTCTTGTGAATATACCCCTAAATCTTTTACAAAGAGAGGAGGTCCAAAACTAACCCTATAAGAGTAAAGGGGAAAAAAAAAAAAGAGAGAGAGGGAAAATTTTAGAAAAATTAATTCAATCATAGCGCTAAATAGCCCAAGATGAGATCAGAACAATCCATTAAATATATTCAAATTTTTCTTTCCCCCCCTTTTAGGAAGCATCCTTCTCCTTCTCCGATGACTTCCAAGAGTTAAGAGTCTGCTGTGCCTCACTTGCTGTATGAAAAATCTAAGTATGGCCCCCACGCATGACCTTGAGTCGAGCTGGCTCTTGAAGAAATGCTTGTGCGCCGGCTGCCTTCATAGGGTCTATCAGTTGGTGCAACTTCCAGCGCCGCTCCATTGTTTCTTTACACAGGTCTGATCGGGCAGAGAATGGAAGTGCGCTAGTTGTGCCTGGACGGGCTCTAAAAAAAAACTACTTGTCTTCGTAAAAAATTACCGAAGTAGATGATCATAGGTCGAGGATCTTGCTGACTAGCTCGTGACTCTTGATTTAAAAATAAATGAAGCCTATGAGCCCGCTGAATCTGAGAATCCCAATCCCAGTCAGAGAGGTCTGGAAATGACTTTTGAAACAGCTGAACTATATAGGCCCGGGGGTCAGTACCCTCCCTTTCCTCAGGAATACCAAAGATTCTTAAGTTGTTCCTACGTTGCCTATTCTCAAGGTCTTCAATTTTATTTTTTAGAATCAAGAGTTGGCCATCATGCATTTCCGTTGTCTTTGCCGTTATTGCTGCAATATCCTCCGTATTAGATAGACGCTGCTGTAGCTCTGCCATTTCTTGTGTTAGTCCAGCTACTTTGGTCGAGACCTCAGACAGACCTTGTTGTATCAGACCACTATCTATTCTGGCTTGATTAAAGCTACTTTGCATCTCAATTCTCTGTTCATGAAGTGCTTGAAAAATAGTAGATAGCGAGGGCTCCTGATCTGTAGTAGATACGACCCTACATCCTCGGTAGGAGTAGCAGATGTAGCACAGGAAAGATCTGTCACAATGCTTTCCAGTGCATTGAGGGGGCGCAAGTTATAGTTAGCTCAGCTAACTACAATGGCTGAATTTCTCTGGTTTTGTACGAGTGAAATGTCAACCTAACTATAACATCCCTGAAACCTGTGGTTTTTTCAGTGAATTTCTAAGGTCTTTTAAAATGCAAATTCCTAACTATAACATTCCTGAAACCTCTGTTTTTTTCAGTGAATTTCTATAGTACTTTGAATGCTATTTTCTAACTATGCCTACATAGGTAAAACGTGCAGAAAGAGGAAGAAAGGCGCAGAAAGAAACAAGAGAAGTGCAGAAAGAGGCAAGAGAGGTGCAGAAAGAGGAAGAAAGGTGCAGAAAGAAGCAAGAGAAATGCAGAAAGAGGCAAGAGAAGTGCAGAAAGAGGAAGAAAGGTGTTGAAAGAAGCAAGAAAGGTGCAGAAAGAAGCAACAGAGGTGCAGAAAGAGGCCTACTTTGACTGTATCTTTCCACAGACTCATACAAAGAAGCCTAATCACTAATCCTTCTCCCAAGATGTCTTAAACCTCACTTTTCTCTTGAAGATTCACTATTCATTGACTGCTCAGAATGTTAGGCGTACCAAATGTAAAACAGCAATCCTAACCATATTAAGTTTGTGAAGGTATGCATGTGTGTGTGTCTGTGCTTTTACCTAGTGACATGTTACATAAAAATAAACATAAAAATACTTGACTACCTGTGTTTCAAACAGCATACTCTGTAAATTTGTGTACAAGAAGGTGTATATATTTCTTTTTGCTCATAATACAGGGCACATGGGTATTCAATAGTATATTTGAGGGGCTCTATAACACCTACATACGTAAGACATGTCTGCCTGTGCAACCGAATGACAGAGCAGAACTGAGATTTGACCACCTATAGGAAAAGCTACTTGCTTTTTAAGCTTCCATCTTCAGATGCATAACACATGAAAATACATGTACAAGTAGACATATACCTCAGTCACAAGAGCATGCAGACCTTTAAACTTGACAGATTGCACTTCCCATTTGAGTACAGAAAGAGGCAAGAGAAGTGCGGAGAGAGACAAGAGAGGTGTAGAAAGAGGCAAGAGAAGTACAGAAAGAGGCAAGAGAAATGCAGAAAGAGGCGAGAGGTGCAGAAAGAGGCAAGAGGTGCAGAAAGAGGCAAGAGAGGTGCAGAAAGAGGGAAGAGGGGTGCAGAAAGAGGCAAGAGAGATGCAGAAATAGCCAAGTGAGGGGCAAAAAGAGGGAGAGGGGTGCAGAAAGAGGCAAGAGGGGTACAGAAAGAAGCAACAGAGGTGCAGAAAGAGGCAAGAGAGATGCAGAAAGAGGGAAGAGGGGTGCAGAAAGAGGCAAGAGGGGTGCAGAAAGAGGCAAGAGGTGCAGAAAGAAGAAAGAGGAGTGCAGAAAGAAGGAACAGAGTTACAGAAAGAGGTGAGAGAGGTACAGAAAGAGGCAAGAGAACTGCAGAAAGAGGAAGAAAGGTGCAGAAAGAGGAAGAAAAGCACAGAAAGAAGCAAGAGAAATGCAGAAAGAAGCAAGAAAGGTTTGTGCACCATTAGTACCAATTTAACACCCACATTTGGCAATAAGTAACAGGTAACCATTCCAGCTTTGTGAGGGGCCCTCCACCCCAGCGTGGTGGAGGGCCCCTCACAAAGCTGCATTTTGTCGCTGCATTTTTGGTAATGTTTGAGCCGTTTGAGCTAGAAACAAGGTTCTTTTTGTTCAAATCTGCAGATTATGCAGCAGATGGTGGATTATGTGGCAAATGCAGAAAATGTATAAGTATGCGAAAATCTTCGTGGCCCAACAGTCGCATAATTCCAGTGGCCCCGCTCATACCTCTAACTAGGTCCAAAAGTGCTCCTCTGTGGTTGCTTCTTTTTTATGTGTCTCATTGAGTTTATAGTTTAGCTTCTATGGAAATGAGGAAGACTAAACCTGAGGTTACCACTCCACAACACATACTACCATACCACATAATTACTCTTCATAACACATAATCCCACTGCACATAATTCCTATACACTAAATACCACATACTTTCTATCCACATAATTTCACTGCACAACATACCACATAATTTCACAACACACAAAGTACATCCACTCCACTCCAAAAAACATTAGTAAAAAACATTTACGTTTACGCCAATAGGTCTAACTCTCGCAAATGCGAGACCTATTGCATTGCAAATGCTTGTTTAACTAGTAGTCGTGTTTGCAGAGTGGTGGAGAAAGGGGACAGGGCCTCCAACCAGCGCTCAGGAATTCCGCTGCGTAGGACTTACAGGAGGTACCAGGAGGGCTTCTTGGCCTCCAAAGTCCCTCAGGAGTAAAGTGGACTTCATCCCCCAACCAGTAGTGTGCCAGGAGGCGCATTTGCAGAGTAGTGGAGAAAGGGGGGCGTGGCCTCCGAAGACCTCTTAGCAATCCCAATGTGTGGGACTTACTGGAGGTAACAGGAAGAATAGTTGGCCCCCAAGGACGTCCTTGTGGGCCAACTACCCCTCCTATTGCCTCCAGTAAGTCCCACACAGCAGAATTACTGAGTTCTGATAGCAGCCAACGCCCCCTTTGCACACCAATCTGTAAACGCGCTTCCAGCAATGCTCTTGGTTGGGGGATGAAGTCCCCTTTGATGCTAGAGGCCCTTAGGGGCCAACTAGCCTACCTGTTACCTCCAGTAAGCCCCACTCAGTGGGATTGCTGAGAGTGGTCGCAGGCCATGCCCCCTTTCTCCACTACATTGCAAACGCGCCTCTTGGCGCGCTCTTGGTTGGAGAATAAAGTCCCCTTGCCTCTTGAGGGTCCCTGGGGCAAACTAGCCCTCCTGTTACATCCAGTAAGCCCCACACAGCTGGATTGCTGAGAGGTGCTCAGAGGCCACGCCCCCTTTCTACACTACTGTGCAAACACGCCTCCTGGTGCATTTCTGCTTGGGCGATGAAGTCCACTTTAGTCCTGAGGTCCTCAGGACACAAGAAGACCTCATCGCCCCACTAGCAGTGCGCCAAGAGGCGCGTTTGCGGATTCGTGTAAAAAGGGGCGTGGCCTCCTACCACCTCTTATCAATCCCACTGTGTGGGGCTTACTCGAGGTACCTGGTGGGCTAGTTGGCCCCTAAGGACACTCACCAGTGAAGGGGACTACATCCCTTAACCCAGAGTGCACCAGGAGGCGCGTTTGCAGAGTTGAGCAGGGAGGGGGCGTGGCCTCCAGCTAGTTGCATGGTAAAGTCATGTGTGGTAAACACATCTGTGTGGTAGAGCATGCGTGGTTAAGGCTGCGTGGACAAGACATGCGCGGTAAAGGCATGCATTGTATCATCCTACAACCATTCATGTGCTCTCTGTCGCGCTTACATGAGTTCCCAAAAAATAGTTTGCAAAGAGCTTTCCCAAGCGGGGTGTAATGCAGGCGCCTGCTGCCTCTGCGACTCAGTAAGGGGGGGCTATCTGCTAGATATGGTAGACTCAGGTGCCCCTTACTACCTTCGGCATAGGGGGACCTGGGCCCAGGCGCGCAACGCCCATTGGGCTCAAAGGGCTTCAGGCCCCCCGTCGTGTGTGTCAGCCCGGGCTGAGACAGCTTCCTGGGCTGGCGACTGTCTTATTGCAGCCGCACCCGAATACTTCACAGGTCTTTAAAAGACCATTTACTTGTTAACGAGGCTTTGTTGTGTTTTCACTCCTTCTTAGAGCTCCTGCATCTCCACTCTGCCTATTGCTGAAAGAATTAGGCCCCCCCCCCCAAATTCTTATTAGCCCCCACCCTCGAAATTTGGCTCTAGTTGCGCCTCTGCCTGGGCCCATCATTTTGCATTATGCCACTGTTCCCAAGCCAACAGCGTTTTTGAATTAAGAAACAGCCAATTCGAAAATTGCAGGAACATATTTCAGGACAGGCACCCAGCACATGTAAAACAGCTCTGCCGTTTTGTGAGTTGGTCTTTCTGTTCGTGGCAGGTTTCAGGTGAACCGGGCAGCTGATTCTTAGTTTTGAGCACAGCCACAGCCGCAAGGTACTGATGTCGAAAAGTTTCATTCCAGCCACCCCTGAAGTCATACATATTAATCACTCGGTGCACAGAAATGTATTTTCCATCTTCATGTAATCCCGGCCTCATTATTTATACATGGCAGGCAAAGATGGGGAAGCGACGTGGAAGACTGCACTCTCAGGATTTCCAGGAAATGTGCGAAGGCGGTAATAAATCAAAATGCCATCTATTACAATTTCTTCGGATTTGCCATTTTTTTTATTATTTGAACACATTAATGCCACCCACCTGGAATACATCTCAGAATTTTTTGGTTGCTTGGCGATCCTGCTCACTAACAATTAGCTGAAGAGTATACAAAGCATATGAGAGGGGTAGGACGTGTGGCCCAACGGCTAACGCTGCCGACCTTTGACCTGGGACGTCATGTTCCAGTCCCTGCTTCGACTACATCCTGCGAATCTGGTCAAATCACTAAACGTCCCCCGTACCTTAAACATTTCATGACGTCAGGTTTTGTTTTAGTCTAAATAAAACTGCCAAAAATGAAGGTAAGCTTTAAAGAGAAATGGCCCATTTGACCGTTAAACACAATCTGAAGTTTGTAGACATAAGTCATTGCCACTAACATCGTCTTGGATAAAGGGATTTCGCAGTCATAAGCACAGGCGTGAGTAAGCAGCGGGGAGGGGGTGGGGGTGGGGGTGCACGCCCTCAGTATCAGTCTCATGCTCCCAGTGACTTTCATCTCGTGATAAACTTCAGCTGACTATAACTGGGCTATTTTTTACTCTGATGGTTAATCGGAGCATTGTTGGCATTTTCTGTGACAAAATGCTGTCAGGGTTGCAAATGATGAAGTGCCGGAAGTGGATAATTTTCCAAAGTATAAGGTGTTTATGTAGGCGCAGGGAAGAACGTGGGATAGTTGGCGGGTTAAGAGACAGTAGAAAGGTGGTCCACGACAAAGGATACAATTGTATACAGTATGACTTCTAATATTTGCACTGTGGCATATCAAATAATTTACACACACGCTCATATCCCTCAAAAGAAAGGAAAACCTCATGATAAGAGCAAGACCAGGGAAGGGCTAGAATGAATGAATGAAATGCCCATCAGAAGGCCAACCCTACATCCAAATTATTTTTGTCACAGTTTTTAACCCAGAGAAGGCACCCTATGTTTATCCATCACCTTTGGCGTTGCAGTCTTTCCCAAATATAAACTACTGGAAGACTATCTTAAGGAGCATGTTGGTGGGAAAGTGCCAATGTCCAGCTTGATAGACAACTGCAGTGAATTGTTTGCGGTGGAAGCAATGCACATATAATATTGTATGACGCTCTTCACTTAATAAAAGAAATGCTGCCCTTCCCTGGCAAGGCTTCTATGTGCTGTACGTTCCACTGCATGAGAGGGCAGCATACATTTTTCAAAAACATGCATGCATTAGAATGCTCGATCAAGGACAACTCAATCTGTTTTCTAATATCAATAGTGAATTAATAATGAAGGCCAGTTGGCTGACTGAACATTGCCCATTCAGTCACATATAAACATGAGAATTTAGGAGGTTAAGTTACCGATCTTAGGTATCAATTTGAGCACCAGACTGCACGCAGAGTTGGACTTCAGCAAACATCCATGACATTTTTGTAAATCAAATGGATTGCATAATAATGCTAATTATGTTTGCAGTACTATGTTAAATAATAAGTCTTAATAAGGGTGCTCCTATGAGTAAGTTTCACTGTGTGGCGGTAAGGCCAGGTCGCCCGTTACTAAGCTACAAAGTCAAGGAACAGCGTATTACCTTAAATACCAAAGAGCAATAAGCATTGGGCTAGTGTAATGCCATAGTCTTATATCTCACTGAATTCATGCAAAATCAGCGAAGTGAGCCTCTTCCCGGTTGACTGACTGCACGCACAGCTCTCACCTGTTCACCTGTTCTCACCCCAGAGGTCGCATCGGACGCATCGAACGCGTTGGACGCCTGACGTTTCACGTCACTCGTGCATGCGCGCACCCGCTAAACCCGCTCCCGCTGAACGCCGTACGCACGGAAGCCCGAGGTACCCAGCGGGAGGCATAGGCCGCGAACTGCAGCCGTGGTCCGGGTGGTGGCTGCCGCTGCTGTAGCGGTATCAGGAGATCAGCTGTGAAGCCCGAAGCCTTGCACTGGTGAAAGTCCAAAAAACGCGGGCTTTAAGGAGTGTTGCTAGCACCAGCAGAACCTGAGTTGGTGGCAGCACCCCGTTAATGGGATTGCAGCTAGGGGCTGGAAGAGCGAAGCGTGCAGCGGCAACCGTGGAATAGAGGTAAGTGAGGTGCAGCTGGCTTCGCATAAAGTCTAAACTGTGGAAGGGATGTTTCTGCTTTTGTAATAACTAAGGACATCAAATCTAACGTAAAAGCGACTGTTGCAGATACAAGACATTGAGTTGGCAAAAGGGGCTCGGGAACCCCTGTGGAGGATTGTACCAGGGAGGAAGTATTCTAATAAGCTAGGATTGGAGACCTGAGGGCGAGTGACGAAGAGAGTAATTAAAAGATGGCACCTGCCAAAGCAAAAGCCCGTAAAGGTTTAAAAAATGGGAAAAAGAATGAGACGAACATATTAGCGGCAGGCGAAGTGAGCGAAATTTGTATTTCAAAAGGGGCGCAAAGTGAGCCAACCGGAAGGAAAAAACAAGCAGCAAGAAATACACAATCCCTGACGCTAACACCGCAGTCAGCAAAATCAAAGATAACAAAAGGTGGTTCATCAGTGTCAAATTCGATTAAAGATTTTTTGGGAAGACATTTCAAGGGGAAGGACATGACGGATAAGGTCCCACAATGAAATAGTGGATTTTTAGTATGCACGCTTGGCCGTATTGTATAATTGTGAAATGATTTGCTCTTTTTTACTGACTGTTAACAAATGTAATTTGTATTGTGGTATATTTTAAAAAGTTTTTAACAAATTAATATGTAAAAACTTTAAGATTTGTATAAAGAGTTTTATGATAGTTAGATTCTTCCATTCTAGGGGGCATGTATTGAATTGTAGAGGGCCTCCATGATTTGCTTATCGACGTTATGTGTATTCTTTTAATATACGTTTTGTGCTTTTATGACCTAATACGTCGAATAAAGCTTTTTGGAATGGATAAGGAGTCAAGCGCCGTGGCATACCCAACCTCGGAGTCTTTGGGCGAGTTGGACTTAGTCTCTCCAAATCAGACCATCTTTAATATCTCTGGGGTATCTTTGAATCCACGGCTGTCCTCTTCGCCAAGAATGTTCCAGCGGTCACTTGAGCACGAAATTGAGGATGAAGGTGAAGATGAAATGCCAAGTAGCAAGGAACTGAGCATAAAAGGCAGTAATGGAACAACTGCCCAAATCAATGAGAACGCTGGCGCAGAGTGCTCTTTTGGTACAGGGGGTGAATTGTTGCAGGGGCTGGAGGTCACAGGAACCTCGAGTGCCTCTATGCTTGAGGTTATGTGGTCCTCCAAAAAACCTTGCAAGGCCTGTTAGAGGTATCTGTATTGAATAATGAATTCTTAAAAACACAAGGGGAGCAGTTTAAAGCAATGTTAGGAGAGTTGACACAAATTAAAGGGTTAATGCCGGCATTAGTTAGACCGGTTGGTGAAGTTCAGGACGGGGTAGGTAGTAAAGAGGAAGTTGTGTTAAGGGCTCCCAATTCACAGAAAGAGAAACCAAGTGTTTATATATCCCGACAGCCAATGATTGTAAGGAAATGGGGTGAAAGGAGTTATTATATGAAGGGCTTCTCGAGGTCTAGGGGTGAGGAGGTCGCCCCTAGAAATAGACAACCTATAAGACAACCGGTAAGGAAGGTGAGAAGAGGGAAAGGAGTAGGGAATGAACATGAAGCCCCAGTAAGGAAAGTGATGCAAAGGTCAAAGGAGAATAAGGTAAAGCCCCTAGCTGAACAAGAAGGATACTGGAATCAGCTAGATAGATCAAAGTATAGCAAAAGCAATCCGATGATAACTCCGGGAGTGAAGGAGGGGAAAGTCACAGAAAAGAGGATAATCGCACAATTGGGACCTAGAAGTCCTAGGTGTAGTAAGGCCCTTATGAAAAAAGATAAAGTGGATATACTAGCAAAGAGAAGGGAAGTTGGATTAATGGGGGCCCCCCATGGTGTAAGGCAAGAATGTACCCCCAACCTATGGGTTTTCCTAGAACCTTCCAACCAGGGTAAAGGCGGGGAAAAAGCTAGGAAATTAAACCCATTAAATCGATCACAACTTCTATTCTCCCTGTCAAAATGTATAAGCCTCTATAGCATTGGCACAGAGGACCTTAGAGAAGTAGGGTTCGTCACAAGTAGTAAAGGGGGTGAAGTAACCAAGGTCCTTTTCTACTCTGCCTTGGTGAAAGCCCGCAGTGGAAAAAGCTAAATATGAGCTGCAAAAGGAGGGGATTAGATTGGTAAGAAGGGAGGAAATTCAGGGGCAGATCTTCCTTACGAACCATGCTGGACTAGGGTTACGGCAGATAAGATTAATTAACTCAAGTTGGAATAAGAAGGAGGATCTTGCGATAACTATAACTGATAATCGAAACTGCAAGATACGAAAGAGATATACTTGCTGGAAACAGGTTTAATGTCCTAGCATCCCCAGAATTTGTGGAGTACGAAGAGGAGGGGTACCTGAGCGAAATCGACTAGGAGCATGGGTCAGTCACACAGCCTATCAATCCTATCATGGAATATAAACGGCTACAAGAAAATATCGATTCAAGAGAATTTTGATAAATTCATTAGAGTAACGATATTGTGTGCCTGCAGGAGACCTGGCTGTGTGACGATACCCTAGCAACCCTAGTTACAGAAGGATTTGCCCAACACTCTAAAGCAGCAAAGAAAAATACCTTGGGGAGGCCATCAAGGGGGCAACTAATGTTGATCTCCACACAGATAGCCAGGAAGGTTGAAAATGTGAAGTTACACTGTAAATGGGCATTAGGCTGTAGGGTTCTGCTACAGAAGTCGGATCCTTGTTATGATGGAATATGTATTATAAATGTATATGTACAGAAGGGAAAGGACCATGATTATAAGGAGAACCTGGGAAAGCTGAAAGAGGATATAGCGTCTGTAAGTGTAAATTATCAGAAGGATGTATTATTGGTGTTAGGTGATTTTAACCATAGATTGGATCCCCGAAGGGTGGATAGATGGCACAAGGAATTACTAACATCTTATAATATTGAAGTGGCCAACCTCCCTAGAGGAGAGACTTCGCCACAGGATGCGACTTTTACACAGTTGATGGGCTCATTAGGCATGGTATGTGTAAATGGGAGAATGCAGTCGGATCGGCCAGCGAGACGCACTTTTATGAAGGGCCAGCAACCCTGCCCAATAGATTATGGGGCCGATTCCGATCTCGGTCGGAGGCGCACCCAATACCATTCGGTCGGGAAAAAAGCCATGCGAAAGCCAGTTTCCCGACCGATCCGTACAGCACACCGAACGAGCAAGTACGATGCGCACAACAGCAAAAATTCCGGCCGAGCCGTACTCACCCAAACCAGGTCCTGTTCTCCGACCGAGGCGAATCCGGAAACGCCGAATCGAGTCGCACGGAAGGGAAAATGCAGCCCCGTCCGGCCGGACAAGTACGATGCGCTTCCGTACGCGCCGAACCCGTCGCTACGCACGGCACGTCAAAGCATCCGGGAGAGGCGCACATAAGCTCCGAATCGCGCCACAACACGATCCACGGCTACGAGACGAACACAGCACAGACGAGGACGACGCGAAGCGACGAGGACGAAGCGAAGCGACGAGGACGAAGCCAAGCGACGAGGACGACGCGAAGCAACGAGAAGGACGAACGACACGAACCAACCATGAATCCCTTCGTCCCGATCATACCAATATTCTACATCTACTACCGGAACAGGCACGGACGCGTACGGCGCAGAAGGTAAGTCAGACACCAACCACAAAACACATACAACACGTACACGACACATCACACACATACACTGGGAATCTGAATATACTTGCAACAGCAGCACCATAGGGGCGGGATGCCCATCACCAATGCCACATATGCACACAGGGGCCTGAATGCGCGCCACCACCCCAACCCAGGGGGGCTGGATGCCAACCACCCTCAACCAGGGGGGCAGGATGCCTACCACTACTACCACCCTCACCCAGGGGGGCAGGATGCCTACCACTACTACCACCCTTAGCCAGGGTGGCAGGATGCCTACCACTACTACCACCCTTAGCCAGGGGGCAGGATGCCTACCACTACTACCACCCTTAGCCAGGGGGCAGGATGCCCACCACTACTACCACCCTTAGCCAGGGGGCTGGATGCCTACCACTACTACCACCCTTAGCCAGGGGGCAGGATGCCCACCACTACTACCACCCTCACCCAGGGGGGCTGGATGCCTACCACTACTACCACCCTCACCCAGGGGTGGCAGGATGCCTACCACTACTACCACCCTCACCCAGGGGGGCTGGATGCCTACCACTACTACCACCCTTAGCCAGGGGGCAGGATGCCCACAACTACTACCACCCTCACCCAGGGGGGCAGGATGCCTACCACTACTACCACCCTTAGCCAGGGTGGCAGGATGCCTACCACTACTACCACCCTTAGCCAGGGGGCAGGATGCCCACAACTACTACCACCCTCACCCAGGGGGGCAGGATGCCTACCACTACTACCACCCTTAGCCAGGGTGGCAGGATGCCTACCACTACTACCACCCTTAGCCAGGGGGCAGGATGCCTACCACTACTACCACCCCAACCCAGGGGCGGCTGGATGCCTACCACTACTACCACCCTTAGCCAGGGGGGCTGGATGCCTACCACTACTACCACCCTTAGCCAGGGGGGCAGGATGCCCACCACTACTACCACCCTCACCCAGGGGGGCTGGATGCCTACCACTACTACCACCCTCACCCAGGGGGCAGGATGCCTACCACTACTACCACCCTCACCCAGGGGGGCAGGATGCCTACCACTACTACCACCCTTAGCCAGGGGGGCTGGATGCCTACCACTACTACCACCCTCACCCAGGGGGGCAGGATGCCTACCACTACTACCACCCTTAGCCAGGGGGGCTGGATGCCTACCACTACTACCACCCCAACCCAGGGGGGCTGGATGCCTACCACTACTACCACCCTTAGCCAGGGGGCAGGATGCCCACAACTACTACCACCCTCACCCAGGGGGGCAGGATGCCTACCACTACTACCACCCTTAGCCAGGGGGCAGGATGCCTACCACTACTACCACCCTTAGCCAGGGTGGCAGGATGCCTACCACTACTACCACCCTTAGCCAGGGGGCAGGATGCCTACCACTACTACCACCCTTAGCCAGGGGGCAGGATGCCTACCACTACTACCACCCCAACCCAGGGGGGCTGGATGCCTACCACTACTACCACCCTTAGCCAGGGGGCAGGATGCCCACCACTACTACCACCCTCACCCACGGGGGGCAGGATGCCTACCACTACTACCACCCTTAGCCAGGGTGGCAGGATGCCTACCACTACTACCACCCTTAGCCAGGGGGCAGGATGCCTACCACTACTACCACCCTTAGCCAGGGGGCAGGATGCCCACCACTACTACCACCCTTAGCCAGGGGGGCTGGATGCCTACCACTACTACCACCCTTAGCCAGGGGGCAGGATGCCCACCACTACTACCACCCTCACCCAGGGGGGCTGGATGCCTACCACTACTACCACCCTCACCCAGGGGTGGCAGGATGCCTACCACTACTACCACCCTTAGCCAGGGTGGCAGGATGCCTACCACTACTACCACCCTTAGCCAGGGGGCAGGATGCCTACCACTACTACCACCCTTAGCCAGGGGGCAGGATGCCCACCACTACTACCACCCTTAGCCAGGGGGCTGGATGCCTACCACTACTACCACCCTTAGCCAGGGGGCTGGATGCCTACCACTACTACCACCCCCACTCATAGGATGGACAATGCATGACACAACAAGCACACCACAACCTAGGGAATGCAAGATTAAGACATCCCCCCACCACCATGACAAGCGTGTGTAGGCTGTGTCAAATGCCTACAACACCGAACATGACTTTCAACATACAATGTGACCCCCTAGCACATGTGCCACACATATATGTGTGTGGCACCCACAATGCAAGCAGCCCATGACCATTGTGGCAATGGGGCCTAAACCCCCATCATCACAGTGACCAAAAGGTAAGTGTGGGGTCCATAGCTGAAGCACATTTTGACCATTGTGGCAATGGGGTCCAAACCCCCATCATCACAGTGACCAAAAGGCAAGTGTGGGGTCCATAGCTGAAGCACATTTTGACCATTGTGGCAATGGGGTCCAAACCCCCATCATCACAGTGACCAAAAGGCAAGTGTGGGGTCCATAGCTGAAGCACATTTTGACCATTGTGGCAATGGGGTCTACACCCTCATCATCACAGTGACCAAAAGGTAATTGTTGACAAAGAAAGAGCTGCAACTGCCAAACTGCATGGATCATTCCTGCTCACAGAACCAAAAACTCATCTGTGGCAAAGTAGTGTATGTGTCCCATTGCAACATAAATTGGGGGAGCCAAATACTGCAGTGCAAATGAAACATTCCTTTGGCCATGTGCAGACAAACAACACCCATGGGGGCTGAGACCGTCAACAGTCATCAATGACACAATGACAGAAGTGACCATCAGAATGCAGAACCACATATTTGCACCAATGGGCACACAAATGCAGATACCCTGTGGAGACAGCAGATGTGAGGTGAACAGATACCATACCATGGCAGCAATGGGACACACAAACCATGATCACTGTGCTGACCGATGACCTAGGAGTCCCAGGGACAGCAGGGGAAACACACCAAACAACATACAGCCAATGGCACACCCAAGATATGCCAATGCAGTGGTGCAGATGCACAAACACAAACAGGCAGACCAACACTGTCATCATACACAGCAGGTGAGGGGTGGGGGTGCCAGTGTCCCCAGGCAACCACACAACACATGAGGAGAGCTGAATACCAATCATACAGATGTGCATACACTGCCACACTAAGGTAACTCATGGATCCAAATCCCCTATGTGGGCAAGCAGGCATTGTCAGGTGAGAGGGAGCACAAAACACACATGTCACACAGGCACGTAGGAACAACAACTGACACAGCAAGTCACAGACACACCACAGCACCACCCCCAGGGCCCCCACAATGTGGTGACCCTGGGCTGAAGAAAAATACCACTGTGATGACAAAGCTAAATGTCGTTCACACTATGAACCACAGTCAGGTGTCCTGAGCAACAAACTACCATCACACCTACACAAGCACAAATCAATCAGCATGGCCAGTAAGCCAAGGCCAACATGGAGGCAGGGGCCTAGCCGGGCAACAACTCTCATCTGCACACACTCAACACCACACCCTCGACCTCCAACAATGTGCAGCAGTGAAGTACACATGCACTGGTGACATTGCACATGCACCCATGACTATTCCAGGGTGGTGGGTGGGAACCAAGGTGTAGAAACACATCACACATGGACACTCAACAAGACTCCTGAATGTCTGACACACTGCACACTACGCTGTACATGGACATGACGGCAATACCACACCGACCAATGGGATCCCAGCCACAGTCACACACCAATGAAGAAGCCAAGGTCACCCACAACGAACACACATAGACAACTTCCAACATTGCAGCTCTGACCCTGAGGAGTGGCAGCAGTCACACACACAACATGTCACAATCACTGAAAGATAACACAAACTGGAAATCACATGACAGGGGCAAACAACAAGTGCCAAGGGGAAACCTGACTGTGACCCATCTGCGTCTGCACACAAACTCAGCCCTGACAGCAAACACACCTATGGGTGACACCCTGATGACCAGTAATGTGCCATGCACCCACATCACAGAGAACACAGGGAGAAGACTTTGGGGGAACATAGCTCAAGTCAGCAAGCATCACAAACAGGTACAACACTAGGGATCACAGCATGCGCAGATGAATGGAAGTGAACACACAGACATGCACATACAACACACACCTTGGGCGCAGGCAATGTCACACGTGTACACACTGCCATGAGGGGACTCCACTCCTGTGTGAGGAAAGCTGTGCCATATGTTGCCTCAGTAGGGCCCCATCATGTCAGCTGAGCACTTGGTCACACAATCAACAATTAGCACCAAATGAGGGCTCCCATCACATCAGCCTGGTCATGGATGTGCCAACGGAATCATCAGCACAGATCCAACACACTTGTATAGCAATGTTGCACTGACTACACGGATGAGTCCCTCCCCATTGATGCCCAAACCTGCATGTCCACTGGAGATGGCAACACGGTCAGGGAAGTAGAGAAATGCAACGATGGCAGGCACAACAGATGTGCAGGGGTGGAAGCCACAGATATGAAATTGCCAATGTAAGTAGGAAACCCATTGCCAAATACTGAACACATGACACCCTCAGATGCTGCTATTGATGACATGGATACACCACATGATAGGACACATTCCCCCTGGACCACATGGGTTCCTGCACAGTAACACTTCATAATCATGAGACCAGATATCACCATCACTGCAGCAAGGGCATGGTTAGCTGCACCAACAACATGTACATCTGAAGCATGAGCACTAGAGAAAAGAAAGTTGCTTTATTCAGCATATGTGTTGAGGCCAAACGAAGTCCTGAAAAAGAGCAAAGGCCAATGGCCAGTCCATTGTCAAAGTTCAAACAGGGTGACACTGGCAGATGTCACCCTACGCATGCCTGCACAATACCAGGGACAATCCACTAGGAGGGGCAACCGGGGGGCAGGCCAGGCACCGCAGGGACAGGATCAGGGCTCACCAGGGGGAGTCAGGGAAGGGGTGGTGGGTGCAGGAGAGCCACTGACAACTGCAGTGGAGGTGTCTGACATGGTGTGTGCCGGCACAACTGGGGGGCATGACACAGATGTCGTGGGTGCCGGCACAACTGCAGTGGACCCTGCAGATGGGGTGGACAGGTCCGCCACTGCAGTGCCCAAGTCAGACAGGGCGGTAGTGGACTCCACTGCAGTGCCTACCTCCAGGGGAGGAGAATGGGGAACAGGCAAGGTGGGTTGGACAGAGGGGGGACACCCTCACCACATCAGTGGCACAGACAAGCGCAGCGGGGGGTGTGGTGCTGGGAGAGCAAGTGGCAGGGGAGAAGGCCGGAGCATCTTGGGGATGGTATATCTGTGGGTGGGGGAACCTGGGGCAGGGTGTGGTGGGGGCACCTGTGCAGTGGGGGCCTGAGGGATGGAGGACGGAGACCTTGTGCCTGAGCTGCAGGGTGGTGGCGGGGTCTTGCTCTTAGCACTCCGGGGGACTTGCGGGTGGGGGCCTCAGTCCGTCTGCGCCTGGGGGAGGGTGTCCGGGGGCGAGGGGCACTCTGCTCCGTGTGGGTGGGCTTCCTCTTCCCCCGGGATGCTGGAGCAGCTTCATCGGTGGGGAAGAGGCCGAGGTCACAGAGGAAGAGCTGCTGTGACTTTGGGGTTGCAGGTGAGGCAAGGGAGGGTGCTTTGGAGGGAGAGGGAACTGAGGACTGCGCAGTGCATGTGGATGCGTGTGTGTGTTCCAGGGCCCCATCCCCTGTGAGTCTGGCTTCAGTCCCCTGAATGTGCGTGCGTGTGCGTTTTGTCATTGGCGTGTGTGTCAGTGTGCTGGATGTGTGTGTGCTGGTGTGTGCCTGTGCCAGTGTGTGTGTGCCTGGGATGGGTAAGGTGCTGGGGAGTGTGGATGGAGCAGAGGCAGGAGGGGTGAGGGACCGTTTGAGGAGGGACACTGCTGCCGTCAGGGAGGAGTCCATGGACCTATTGCCCCTCTGTAGGTCAGACATGCCCGATGAGATGCCCTCCATGAACGACACCAGCTGAGTCAACAGCGCGGTGTGCGCATGGAGGACACTCAGCATGGCTGTCTGCCCTACATGGAGCTGGCGAAGGAGGTACACAGACTCCTCACTCAGGGCAGCAGGGGACACAGGGGCAGGGGTGCGGTGCCTGGCCCAAAGGAGACACGCTCCCGGACATGGGAGCCTCCACGGACCTGGGGAATGGGAGCCGATGGGAGGGCGGTGGTGGTGCTGGTGGTGGCGGGGACAGCAACACTAGCTGGGGTGTGGTGGCTGCTGACACCCGCCTCCACAAGGGAGTCATCCTCCGAGTTGCTCTGGTCCTCAGCTGAGGTGGATGCTGCTGAGGACTCCTCGGTGTGGCTCCCCTCGCCCTCCGTGCCACTGGGTCCCTCCGACCACTCCTCGGCTGCTGACCCAGTCTGGCTCTCCGGCTCCTCCTGGTCCGTGGAGCTGTCCCCTTCCGTGGCCGTGGATGTATCTGCAAACAATGGGGAAACAGACAGACATCAGTCACCTGCACCAAACGCACACACCACTGTGAGCACAGCACATTACAGAGCAAGCCCTGGCATCATTAGTTGTACATTGCTAAAAGTGCCCTAATTGAACAGGAGAAGTCAATTGTCAGTCTGATGCCAAGCATGGCACTCACATCCCACATGGCCTTGCACCCATCTGTCTGGTGTCTGTTGGATTGCAACACCCCAGTGTTGACACATGCACCAAGTACACAGTAGTTGGACAGTGCAGAGGACACGGTGTGGACACATCACAGCTCTTGCCACTGAGTCAGTACAGGTTTACGGATGTAAGGGATGCCCAGAGTCAAATAGGAAATGCATGTGATGCATTCCAGCGACAGACACCATGATGCACCCATGTCCTGATAGCCAGCGCCACTATGGTGTGCATGTAGCACATGTCACTCCCCTGCAGGATCACCAATCAGTAGACACATGCCATGGCGGAGGCATGACTGCAAAGTCATACATCACTGTCTCAGTGATGTATGACTTTGCAGCCAGACAACAACACTCTGCACTGTGTCACAATAGTAGGTCATGGGGAATGCAAGTCCTGGAGCTGCACAAGTGCACATGTACATCCCCCCCACAACACATCCTCTTAACCCTCATCTGTCCAGGTCATACCTATTGGACATATGGGAGACCTGTGACACTACCCTCTGAACCTGAGCCCCTCACACTCTGCTGTGCATGGGGAACAGCTGCCTGAACTTCACATTTACATGCCCCAGTCTGCATGGGCAGCTGATCAGACACCTATGTGTCACACAAGTATCGTCTCCTATGGTCACATCTCCAGTGGCATGCTGAGCCCCTACCAAGAAACTCCACAGCAGTCCTGGCGACTAATCCACAGCACACTGACACAGAGGCAGACACCTGAGGGGTCAAAACACTGTGCACAATGTGTCCTCTGATACACGGGAGTGGGAGTACAGAGTGTATTGTATGGCCTGGAGTAGGCATGACTGTCCAGCCCCACATGAATGAGGGATGAGCCCTGGACTGTAGGCAGCTGGCTAAGTATGTGTGACACACGTCATATACATACTCCTGGGGCCCAAACATTGTTCCCACCCGCAGCATGGGTGTGTGCCAGGTACCCCAGCCACATGTGGTGGATCAGCTCAGCAATTGGACCACAGATCAAAGTAACACGCTGAATACATGTCAGAATACAGGCATTGTGTAAGCAATGGACCCACCCATGATGCCCACCACAGAGTCAGGGAAACAGATGCTGTCTCCCACCTTGAGTCAAGCAAACTGCAAGGACACAGTCCTAAGTGACAGAATTCCCTGCATGTAAGGGCCACACCTGGGTATCAGATGAGGAGTGGGCAGTGCACAATAGAGGGACATGGCTCCTGGACAACATGACTGCTGTACTGTGGCAGTTCAACCTGGCCCGAGGAGGGCACATAACATGTTAGACAGAGTACACAGTGCAGTCTTTGACTCACCCCTCCTTGCTGCTCTCTGGCCTTCAGCTGCCCATCCAGGTCTGGAAAGACCACCGCCAGGATCCTGAGCATGTGGGGGGTCAGGGTCCGTGTTCCGCCCCTCCTGCGAGGAGGCGACAGCTTCAGCTGGACCCGTGCAATCCTCCGGGTCCAGCCCCGAAGGTCCTGCCACCTCTTTTGGCAGTTGCGGATCCGGCGCTTGTAGACCCCCACGGACCGGACAGCCCGGACGATGTCCTTCCATATCTCATGCTTCCGATGGGCAGAAGCCTGTCAGGATGACAAAGTGATAAGGCCATTACTACACATGCAACATATCCGTGCATGACACAGTTGCATATACATGTCGCAATCACAGGGGCACATGGTGTACCCAGGCAGTGCACGGCTGCCCATGGACAGTTTTCCAGAAGTCACTACATGGTATCATAGCATGGGGAGTAAAACCCTGTTCAGAAGCACTGTCACTGCACCATACCTGTCCAGTGCAAGTCACTACACACTATGGGGGGTGACAACTACTCAGTGAGCCTGCTAGCCAGTGGTGTGCTGACTCTCAGCCTTGCTAGTCAGACAAAATGCACATTCAGAAAGGCAGTGCACAGAACACTCACCTGCTCCCCTGGTGTCCCATACAGCTTGCTGTACTGTGGAAGTAGGCTGTCCAGCAGGGCCTGGTTCTCTTCAAGGCTGAAGGCTGGGGCTCTCTCCACAGTACGTGCCATTGCAGGGTCCAGAGGGGCAGAGACAGCAGCAGTGCAGTGGCAGATGTCGTCCTGGAGCATGTAGTGCAGGCAAGTGGGCTCTCAGGGGAACATGCAGCAATATATATGTGCTGGAGAGGCAGATACTGTCCCTTGTGTCCAAAGTGATAGGTCCAAGTCGTTTGCATCTTCTGAATCTGGCCAATCCATGGAATAGCAGCACCAAAACACGCCCACAGCATCCTTCAAAATTTCAACTTCATGACATACATGATTTTGCAACATTGTTGTGGGTGACCAACTGATTTTCCAGCAACCGACTCGCTCGAATATTCGAAAACGCGTCCGTTGCCAGGCAAGCCCATTGTCAATGGGTGCGCACCGATCGGTCCATTGAGGTACAACGCGCACAGGGGTACAACGCGTACCCGCACACATTGAATGCAATGGGCCGGCCGGAGGCACCGATCGGTCCATTGCAGTACAACGCGCACAGGGGTACAACGCGCACCCGCACACATTGAAAGCAATGGGCCGGCCGGAGGCACCGATCGGTCCATTGCAGTACAACGCGCACAGGGGTACAACGCGCACCCGCACACATTGAATGCAATGGGCCGGCCGGAGGCACCGATCGGTCCATTGCAGTACAACGCGCACAGGGGTACAACGCGTACCCGCACACATTGAATGCAATGGGCCGGCCGGAGGCACCGATCGGTCCATTGCAGTACAACGCGCACAGGGGTACAACGCGTACCCGCACACATTGAAAGCAATGGGCCGGCCGGAGGCACCGATCGGTCCATTGCTGTTCAACGCATCACTGTACATGTGACTGGCATATGTCAGCATGCCTGTCTCAGATGGACATATGCCAGCCACAGATAGCTCCCAGGGAGTGAGGGGCACACCTACATCACGACAGCCTGTCCAAACCTTATCATAAGGCATGTAAGGCTGCATTTCCTATTGTGTGTATGTTGGTGTACATGTTGTCCTGTGGGTGTCACCTGTGGGCAGCCACCCCCAGGCTGTGCACGTGTTAATGGGGACAGGATCCTGGGTGTTACGTGTACGTGACCACTGTGATGTGCAACTGTTCATATCTGTGCATGTGCCATGGTCACATTTCACAGTGGTGTTTGTGTATGTCATGTCACATACCCCGTGAGTCCCATGTGGGACGGTATGTTTGAGCCAGGGTGTCCCAGTGGCACAATAGTGATGGCCCTCCACAGTCTTTGTGCATGTAGTGTTTACAATGTCTCTGATTTCATGTGCACAATGGGAGACAGTCTCCACATCCACGTTGTGTGTGCATGGACTCTGATGTTGTGCGTGTGTGTCACAGACGTCCATGGCTCTCCTGCCATGGCAAGTGTGGCCACTACCTGTGGGGGTCATGTTTGTTTTGTTGTGGTGTACACATGATACTCCAGGTGATGCCAGTGTCCATGTGGCATTACAGGGTCCCTGGGAATGTGCCTGTCGTTGAGCTGTGGTGCCTGGGGCACATCTGTCCTCACATGTCACTGGGGGGTGACTGTGACACAGCATCATGATATCCAATGGGCCAACCTGGGACAAATTGATGCCACCTGTAGGACCGTGTTGACAGATGTTGGCCATGTATGTACCATACATGTCGTTCCGGTACTGCACACTTCATGTAGTTGTGCCTCATGATGATGTATGTTGGGATCTTGAGTGTGTTCAATGCCGCATATGTGGGGTGACTGACGATCTTGCTTACTTCTCCTCTGCACTGCAGGGCTCCTGCTGTCCATCGGCCATTCCCAGACCTGGCAACGATGGTGGAACGGGACAGCATCCGACGGTACCGCTTCACCAGGCAGCTGATTGAGGATTTGGCAGTGCAGTTGTCCCCACATTTGCAGCCTGGCCGGCCGTATCCTACAGCGCTGACCCCCAAGGTGAAGGTGATGGCAGCCCTACACTTCTTGCCACCGGTACCTTCCAACATACTGTGGCGTCTGCTGGTGGGATGTCACAGACCATGTTCAGCCGTGTGCTCCGCGATTTCTTGGCGGCAATGTTGCTCTTCCTGAACCGGTACATCTATTTCCTAGACTGCGACGACTCACTGACGTGAAGAGTGACTTTTATGCCCTGGGGAGGATGCCGCATGTAATTGGCTCCATTGATGGGACACATGTGGCTTTGGTACCACCACAGGCCCAGGAGCAGGCCTACAGGAACCGCAAGCACTACCACTCGGTCAATGCACTGGTGGTGTGTCTTGCAGACATGACCATCACACACGTGTGTGCCCGTTTCCTGGTTCAGCACACGATGCCTTTGTGATGAGGAGTAGTCGCATCCCCAGGTTGATGGCACAGATGCAGAACCAGCGTGCCTGGCTTGTCGGTGTGTACTGACTTTGTGCCATTGTGTGTGATCTGATCTGTAGTATTCCGCCCACTTTTCCAAGTCAGCTGATGTGCACTTGTCTGTCCGTAGGTGACTCGGGATACCCCAACATGCCGTGGTTGCTGACACCCCTCAGGAACCCTGTGACACCTGCCCAGATGCGCTACAATGAGGCACATGGTCGGACCAGGAGAGTGATTGAGCGGACCTTTGGTCTCCTGAAGAGCCGCTTCCGCTGCCTGGACAAGACCGGAGGGTCCCTCCCATATGCCCCTGCGAAAGTGTGCAAGATTATCATCGTCTGCTGCATGCTCCACAACCTGGCAGTGCGGAAGGAGTTGCCTCTCATCCAGGATGACGATGACCAACATCCGCCACCTGTGGAGGATCCTGGCCTGGACCACGATGCCAGTGACGATGATGATGATGATGGTGATGGTGATGTCCGCACACAGCTCATCACCAACTTCTTTAGCTGAATGTGAGTATCCTGAGGTGTCATGTGAATGATGTGAGTTGGCATGATGTGTGGGTGGTGCTCTGGTGCTGTTGGAGTGTGTCCATGGGCTACTTGACTGGATGTGTGTTGCGATGTGTGGTGACAGGTGGGCTGTACTCCCCAACAGTGTTGACATGCTAACTTGGTTCTGGGTGGGTATCTTGTAACATGTATTGTGCATGAGTTTTGCTGTTCTGTCCTGTACTCCATTGCTTTTGACTGTGTGTCATTTCTGTCCTTCACAGGGTACTTTCAGATTCGTTTGGTCAACTGTGTCCACCGACAACGTGATTGCACATCCAGGCTGGTAGCAGTTGTGTCCCTACAGGTGATGTGCGCCACACCCATGGACTTCCTTCTGTCTACAGTTGTTGACTGTGTGCCCGCTACCAGGTGGGGTTACCTTGCATCTGTAGTGGTTACGGCATGTTGCTACTGTGTAATAAACCTGTGCTTCACTTAGTGATGTGCGTTGTCTGTGGTCACACATTTGACTGCCATTTGCTTACTGCACCTGTGGGCTACTTGACTACAACTGGGAATGGGTGTGGTGTCTGTGCATTGCAACCGTCTTCCCTGGCAACATCAGTGTAGGCAATGAGTCAGATGGCCTAGGTGTGTATGTGTTGTGTAGCCCTGGTGGTGTGTCTCCCTCATATGTGTCACGTTGCCTGTACTCACATGCCTGTGTTGTCCTTGCTGTTGCAGTTCGCATACACAGTGTAATTTTGTTGTTCATCATCCCCATAACAGTACCCACGTTGGAATCACGACAGAGGCAAGTATGGTGTATTATTGTGTTTATTGTGATACATCTGTGATAATAGTGCATAGGATGGATTGTGCTGTACATGAATCTTGCAATCCCAAGTTCCTAGATGAATAGAAAGTCCAGGTAGACAGGATCCCCAGTATCGGGGCCACAGTTGTCTGACACATTGTTCCAACTTGTACTCCCCATGCAATGTGTGGGAGTAGTGTTGCCATCAACAGGGTGAACAGTCTGTGCACAAAGGCGAAAATCCAGAACAGGTTCAGGCTTCCTGGGAGTTGCGCTTGGCCATCAGCCTCTCACTTTCCCCTCCTCGGACGACCCCTCTTCTTGGGGGGGCCCTCAAGTGCAGGCTGCTGCGGTGCAGGGGACTCTCCGCCAGAGTCCTCCTCCCTCCCTGTGGCAGTTGCAGTTTGTTCGGTACCAGATGTTGTTGGCACACAGGGAGGTGTGGACTGGTTGCTGTTCATCTGGCGGAGGCATTGTAAAATGTCCCTGTGCACCGCCGTCATCTCATGTAGTACATCCCACTTGGACTCCACGCGGGTCATGTGGGAGTCCACACGTGACATGTGGGAGTCCACACGTGACATGTGTGACTCCACATGGGACATGTGGGAGTCCAAGCGGGCATGATGGGCAGCCTGCTGCTGTTTGATGTCTCTGAGGAGCCCCACTACCTGGCTGAGCTCTCCGGTGCTGGACTGGTACGCATCAGCTATGCGTACCAGTTGTGGGTCTTCATGCACACCAGCAACGTCTGCAAGCAGCGACCTCTGTCTCCCACCCCCTCCCACCACCCCTGCTGACATGTGCAGTGTGTGCAGTTGCACGCACAGATAACCCTGGTCCACCTTGGGGGTTGGTGGTGGTGGTGGTGTCCATGGCCCCAGGTTGGTCCAGGGTCACTGCGCTGGTGTTGTTCCTTATTCTGT
Source organism: Calotriton arnoldi (assembly GCA_963921515.1). Taxonomy (NCBI): domain Eukaryota; kingdom Metazoa; phylum Chordata; class Amphibia; order Caudata; family Salamandridae; genus Calotriton; species Calotriton arnoldi. Next base: position 2,015,331 of record CAWUFW010002869.1, read on the forward strand.
CCATGTCGGCAGGGATGGTATTCGTGGTGACAGTCGTTGGAGGGGTGGGTGCAGGGGTGCAGCTGGTGGACCTGCTGGTGCTGCAGCTGGTGGTCCTGCTGGTGCAGCATGTTGACTTGCACCGGATGTGCCAGGTTGTTCTTCATCGTCCGAGGAGGACAGAGGCTGTACGACGCCAGTGAGCTCGGCATCCTCTTGAGCCTGGGACTGGGACTCCTCAGCGTCTGCTGCTGTGTCCCTATCATCACCTGTTTTTGGGAGACACAAACAATGTATGTCATGTTTCTGCAGGCATCAGTGGTTGACACACCTGACAGTTGTGACTGTGCCTCGGGTGCGGGCCTGTACATTGTATTGTCCTAAGTCGTCACAGTCAGGGGTTGATATTGGTGTGGCACATTGTCCTGCATTATTTGGGCATTTCTATGTATTCTCTGGGGTGTGAACATGGTCTGCATTGATTGTGTTTGGTTGACAGCCAGACCTCCTTCCCACCCACCCACCCACCCAGTCAGTTATCCCACCATGGAACGTGCTTGCATTGCAGGGAGTGTAAGTTGTCTCTCAGGATGTCAGTCAGAGGTGTCCTGCTGTTTGTTGGTGCACAGTTGGCAGCAGGGCCTTGTGCTCCCCGCAGCAGTAGCCAGTGTCAGCCATCTTGTGAGTCCTTCTCCACTCCCTGTGATGTGAGCATGGTTCAGGGTGGTGTTGATGGGCCAGTTGTGAGGCTGAGCAATGTCTGTGACTACGACTCCCATCATGCTATTGCCTCCACCCCCTTCCCAGCATGCCCATGCTTCCTTCCTTTTGACTCTGCTTCCCTGTGGGGTGGGCTGGCTGTGCTGACAGGATGGCTGGGAGTGTTGTCCTGGCAGTTGTTTGGCTAAGAGTCCCAAGAGTGTCCCTGTGCTTCGCACAACATAACCCAGGGTGGTGGTGCTTTGTGGGATCTTGTGTTAGGATGGAGGGCATTGCATTCTACCAGGTGGGTACTGTGGAGTTTGTGTTGGGGGGGGTGTGAGGGGAGGTGCTGGTGACTATGGTCAGTGCTGCAAGTCCCCCTTCCCACCCAGCCAGCCGGATATCCCACCATGGAACGTGCTTGCATTGCAGGGAGTGTAAGTTGTCTCTCAGGATGTCAGTCAGTGGTGTCCTGCTGTTTGTTGGTGCACAGTTGGCAGCAGGGCCTTGTGCTCCCCACAGCAGTAGCCAGTGTCAGCCATCTTGTGAGTCCTTCTCCACTCCCTGTGATGTGAGCATGGTTCAGGGTGGTGTTGATGGGCCAGTTGTGAGGCTGAGCAATGTCTGTGACTACGACTCCCATCATGCTATTGCCTCCACCCCCTTCCCAGCATGCCCATGCTTCCTTCCTTTTGACTCCTGCTTCCCTGTGGGGTGGGCTGGCTGTGCTGACAGGATGGCTGGGAGTGTTGTCCTGGCAGTTGTTTGGCTAAGAGTCCCAAGAGTGTCCCTGTGCTTCACACAACATAACCCAGGGTGGTGGTGCTTTGTGGGATCTTGTGTTAGGATGGAGGGCATTGCATTCTACCAGGTGGGTACTGTGGAGTTTGTGTTGGGGGGGTGTGAGGGGAGGTGCTGGTGACTATGGTCAGTGCTGCAAGTCCCCCTTCCCACCCAGCCAGCCAGCCAGATATCCCACCATGGGACGTGCTTGCATTGCAGGAGTGTAAGTTGTCTCTCAGGATGTCAGTCAGTGGTGTCCTGCTGTTTGTTGGTGCACAGTTGGCAGCAGAGCCTTGTGCTCCCCCACAGCAGTAGCCAGTGTCAGCCATCTTGTGAGTCCTTCTCCACTCCCTGTGATGTGAGCATGGTTCAGGGTGGTGTTGATGGGCCAGTTGTGAGGGGAGCAGATGTCTGTGACTACGACTCCCATCATGCTATTGCCTCCACCCCTTCCCAGCATGCCCATGCTTCCT